>CP092866.1:61045123-61144812 GCA_030710605.1 Cordylochernes scorpioides
GATCAATTGTCTATATTTATATATACAGATGTTATATTGAGTTTCATATGTCGCAATTTTATTCTTCTTTCTAATAGACTTGATATATATGTCAACTTCTATATATAATAATAGAAACAAAAAAGGCAAATCCTGGCCGCTAACATGACCATATTTAGATGGCAGAGCGCCGTCTAGAGGAACTAAAATCAACTACCCGTTGATTTAGGCTTGTTTCATAATAATTGGCCACCTCAATTTCTTGATAAATTGAGAAAAGCCAATCACGAACAAATTGGGTGGGATAAATATGTGGAACAAGCATAAATCAATGTTTAGTTGATTCTTGTTCCACTAGATGGTGCACTGCCATCTAAGAATTCTCATGCGAGCGGTCAGGAAATGCTCTTTTTGTTTTTAATATCAATTCTGACTTATTTTCCCATATTAATGTATAACATTTGAAATGAAGGCGATTAAAAACGTGGTGATTTCCTTTTAATGGTAAAAAACAAGCTTTCAGGCAAGAATGCCCTTCTTCAGGTTACAACTTGGCAATATTTTAAAACTATGGACATGAAAGATAGCCAAATACAGTAGGTAAATAGTTCAGCTGGGGGGATTGGCGAGGTAAAACACGGAGTATTGGGGTGGGAGGTCGATTTTTCGGTTGAAACTGGGCGTGCAGTGCGAGACCAAAGATTCAAGGACTAGGCGCTGATACTTGTTCCCGACACCCTTGTAAACGCATACAGCGCTGTCCAAATTGAACGAGTGGCGAAATTCTGTGATGTGTTGGCATAAGAGAGACTTGCGGTCGTTGGTGCGTATGTTGCGGCTGTGTTCAGATAATCTGGTGCAGATAGATAATTGATGTTTACGACATTGATAATTCTTTTGTCGATAGAATTTGAAATTGTGCTAACTTCAAAATATATGTAAAAAATGAGTCGGGCTATGGCTTTTATCATAGCCTTTTGATAAGACACACAATTTGGATTATAGATTATAAACACAGGGAAATATCCAATTCTAAATAAATAAATAGCGTTATTACTATCTTCACACAAAAGAGTACTGAATGAAAAAAATATATCAATGCATGTTTTAAATAGTTAAAGAAGCCTTTTTCTTTCAAAATGAATTCTCTACAATTAAAAGCATGGAGAAAAGAGGAAATATCAATGATATTTACAGATATGCTTTTGATCACATCTAAAAAAGTGAGTTTTTTCACTTATAATTTTAAGAATGATATTTTAAGGTTCTTTGAAACTTTTTTCTTATCTGCTATATTGTTCACACACTAATACACAAAATACGTCCAGGGTAGCCTAGTGGACATGGCATCTGCCCGGTAAGCGGAACATCCCTGGACACTTTTATTTTTCCGTTCATCATTACTCTTCATAATTCACCCTTTCATACCTCATCCAAAAAGGTTAGAAATAGTCAATATTTCACCTTGAAATAAATTTTGATTTTTCATTGAAAATAAACTTTGGGTTGTGTAACTTGAAGTGTTGTTTTACACTAATTAACAGTAACTATTTAAATCATTTTGTGCTCTATTTTCTCATCAAAAATCATACATTTCGGTTAGTAACCCGTAAAACCATATTCTCTCTATTTTCTCATCAAAAATCATACATTTCGGTTAGTAACCCGTAAAACCATATTCTCTCTATTTTCTCATCAAAAATCATACATTTCGGTTAGTAACCCGTAAAACCATATTCTCTCTATTTTCTCATCAAAAATCATACATTTCGGTTAGTAACCCGTAAAACCATATTCTCTCTATTTTCTCATCAAAAATCATACATTTCGGTTAGTGACCCGTAAAACCATATTCTCTCTTATTTTCTCATCAAAAATCATACATTTCGGTTAGTAACCGAAAGATAACCAAGATAAATGCCATATAATAATTTAAAAAAAGAATAATTATTATATGTGAAACTGCGCTTTATAATAAGCATATTTATTGATGCTTATATAAAGTTTAGATTTTTGTATGTACACAATTGTATTTTTATATTTCAGGTACCTTATAGTCTATAAAGCCTTTTTCAAAAGGTTTTATAAACTACTAAGTAAAAAAAGGAGAATCACTACGGGATATTTCCATGTAAAGTCTTGACATTTAAACCATGATATTCATTTAAATTTTAAATTTCAACAATCTCTAATCAGGAAAATTATTCCAGTATTTGCATATACATTACAATTAATTAATTATAAAGTCAGTTGTGGAAGCAAATCAGATATCCTTGACTATTTCTCGAGATTAAGTTAGAGTGTGGAGACACTCAATAAATGTTTCAACTAAAATCTAACAGATATAATCTTTCACTGTAAATTTCCATTAATTAAAATCATATTAGGCAAATGTATATATTATATATATAATCCTACTATCCTATTTTCATAATTCCCTCAAGTACCTATTCCACTAATAATTCCGATAAACTCCGCGGAGAAATAATCAAAATACATTTTTATTTAACTGTCGAAAATGTTGAGGAGGTTTAACTCTAATAAATCATGTTCTTACAATATTTTCTATCGCAAAATGGGCAATGGAAAGTGAGTTTTTTTGTGATAAAAATACAATTTTCGAAATAAATAGTCTCAATTCTCTCATAACAGACAAGTCATTTAATTATTCTTTTATCAAAGTAAAGAATAGCAATGTATGAACACATTATGGTAACAATTATATGCGAATATTCATTTTTACAAATTAATTATGGTAAAGAGAATGATGCGCCATCTATATACCTATATGTAATACTTATGTATCCACTGTTTGATGCTGCATATATAAGCAAAATCTTCTAATACAGTATCAGAGTTCTAAATGCGGTCTAATGGATTGAATTGGCGAAATCTTCCACTGATGAGACAAACTTTCTCAATATTTTTCATCGCGGTAAGGATAGTAGGTAGTTTATTTTATTAAAAAAAAAGTGTTAAAAGAAACATTCTGCTTTATTATTTAATTTATTGAATAAGTTATGTTTTCTTAACAGGCTTTTGTTGTCTTGTTCTTTAGGCAGAAGAACTGTGTTCGAGAAGCTGAAATATATATACAATTATAAAAGCATTGTTCTATAGTTTCCTCAAACACCATCATTAAGAGTAAAGCTACAGGTGAAACATATATTATCAGAATCAATATACAACAATTGTAGCGATCTGGTGGATTAAATTGGCAAACTCGCTGGTAAGGTTCACCAATGAAGAGCCAAGCCTTCCCAATTATTTTTCGTATTCAGTTAAATAATGATAGAAATTCTTCCGCAATGTTAAAAAGGCAATAGTGTTGAATCTACTGCATATAGAGTGGGCTACTGTGTTGTATAGGTGTAGCTAACATTTAAAGTAAACCAGAAGATAGAACTAACGTAAATCATAGAATACCATGTAAATCTATACAGGCTATACACATATATATAGAAGCCATCAAATATTTATCAGAAAAATTAATCAACACAAATTAGCTCTAAAACACCCTAGTCCGACATCCCTTCTTATAGATCACGCCCTTAACAATAGTCATACTCCAGACTTCGATCACAAATCTATAATATTTAAATAAAAAGGAATATATTGGATCGAAATATCATTTATTTTACCAAAATTTCAGTTGGCTGAACGCTAACCTTTATCAAGGTATTATAACATTTTAAAAAAATCTATAATATTTCAAAATATCAAAGAAAAGCATTGCCGATTATTTTTAGAAAGCTGGAGCTTATTAGAAGATAAAAATAGTATCAATAGAAAATTTGACTTACCAGATGTATATACTCAGTTTAGAACCTCTTGGATACTTATGTTATTTATATATTTGTTTTATTTAATTGAAAAAAGTTATTTATTATTATTCTTTAAGCATATATTTCCCCCCAGAGTTGTTTCATTTACCATTGTTGACGGTTTTATATATTTGTTATTTATATTTAAATAAATCTCAAAATCTCTTAATTATTGATATTTATTTATATTACAACAGTTTTGTTTTCAAAATATAGGTAAAAATTATTTGTACAAATATAAATTATGTTTTTTTTTTTGCTTATCCCTAGTACACGTGGTACAGGCCATGATAATCATGGTGGGTAGTTGGCGACTGCTTTTACTGTAAGCGCACCACATGTCTACACATGTGAAAAGCAGTTCGACTTTGCACTTACAAATGCCAGAGCCCCGTTTGGTTACTTGCACTCGCTGGTGGGGTTGGACTTTTGCAAGAATCGGGGGCCATTGGAGCATTTTTTTTTTTTAAACAGAAAAAAGTGCCCAATGCGGGAATCGAACCCGGGTCCTAGTGGTCGAAAACCAACGGTTTACCCAGCCTTCCACCGACCCTTATGTAAAGATAGTTAATTATTTTTGAGTTTGTTTGTTATCCTTTAATGTTGAGGAGTTATTTTTGTTACTTTGCTAAAAAGAATAAATAAACAATTTTATAATCTTCGTAACAATATATATTGCATTGTGGCTTTTTTTATTATTCTTTGTTCAGAATGTATAGCATTGATGGTTTTTTTTCGCCCAATAAGCTTGTAAGACGTCCGTGGCTCACCTGAAGCACGCGACCTGCTTTGTGCTTCAAAACAAAAAATCTCGTAAAAGTTGGACGATTGGTCCATCGAAATATTGGAATAATAAAAACTCTTATTGAACCCAAAATTACCCTTATTTTAAAAATAAAATTAATGGTATATTTTGAACTTATATTGACTACACATATCTATTTATAAAAATTCGAAACTATTTTAAACGCGTAAGATTCTTTTTGAAATTAAACAAATATCTACTGCCCTTACTGCAATGGAAAAATTAAAGGGAGGACCTGGCTCATTAGTGTTGAACCGTCCCAGCGGTTTCGCCAGTTTATTCTACCACGCCGCTGATGAGCCAGGCCCTTCCTTTAATTTTTCCATTGCAGTAAGGGCAGTAGAAATTGTTTAATTTAAAAAAGAATCTCACGCGTTTAAAATAGTTTTGAATTTTTATAATAGATGGCGCGCTAGTGCATCATATTACATATCTATTTAATGTAAATTAGAGTGAAACAAAAGAGTAAAAGGTAGCACTGCAACACGTGGTTTATTATTAAAATAATTACCGAAGCTTTCAGTGATATTTTCTCTTCAGCTTAATGTCTTTTTTTTTTTCTAAAGATGATGCCCTGAAAACCTCTGTAATTCTTTTCAATAAAAGTTTCTGTGTTAATTTTATGTGGAACATAAAACTACAGGTTGAATTCTAAAATATTTTGATAAGACACTTCCTTATTATTTATATGGACGCTTCGACGAATTACAAAATTTAATCGATTAATAAGAAATAAACCTTAAAATAGCTTTTCTTGAGAAGAACTACAAATGTTCGTTGAAACGTCTGAATAAATAAGAAAAAATTTGAAGTGTCTCACCAAAAATATTCAACTTTTTTGCTTTTGTCAAAACTTGGAATGCTCTTAAACATGAAAGTGATACTGTGTTTACATGTGATGTTCTTTCAATATGAACAGGTAAATATAATATAATGTGAACCTATACATGAAACATACCATAGGAATCTGAAAGATCTTATGATGGCTAATAGCGAAATAATTCTCTTTAGAACTGTCCACGGACTGCATTTAAACACAACACTATATAGAGATAAATAATATCAATTACTATATTATAATACAGCTTCTACTGAAATTTGATTGAAACAAAATCAGAACTTATCTGAGAGGCCAACTATAATTTAATTAACGGAATGGATTCTTCAGATCTATATAGAGATAAATAATTTCAATTACTATATTATAATACAGCTTCTACTGAAATTTGATTGAAACAAAATCAGAACTTATCTGAGAGGCCAACTATAATTTAATTAACGGAATGGATTCTTCAGATTTATATAGAGATAAATAATTTCAATTACAATATTATAATACAACTTCTACTGAGATTTGATTGAAACAAAATCAGAACTATCTGAGGCCAACTATAATTTAATTAACGGAATGGATTCTTCAGATCTATATAGAGATACATCAATATTACCATATTAACATAACTCATACTGAAATTTAATTGGAAAAAGATCAGGATTCATCTGGCGAACTTTATTTCTGATTAACGGAGCTGAGGCGTGGATACTTCTGAAACAGATTCCTTGCGTTTTGAGATGAACTACTTGAAAAAAATTGTTTGAAAATGTGAATCACATCACCATTGGTGATGTGTGTGGAATGATAAATCTATCTGTAAATAATATTATTACAATAAATCCAAAGAAAACAAGCGCCATGTGGGTAGATCTAACACCCTTTTCTACCAGGCATGAATAAATAAGCCCCAAAGCAACTAGGAAGGCTAAAAACGAACTGAATTAATAACATTAGACACAAATGGGCAAATTCATCTTTCGAAGAACTGAAGACAAAATACTACTCAAGGCATTTATGTCAACATATAATGTTATACATTCCATTTGAACTGATATTTTGTATTCCAAGTGTATAATTAGAGGTAGTTGTAAGCTGCTGAAACATTTATAGATGCTAAGATTTTCCATTGTGAAGTGTAAGACTATATTTAATAACTTATAATTCGAAAATTGATTCATAAAATTGTCTTAATAAACTAAACTAGCACTAGAATAGTTTCAATTACCATTGAGGTTGTTAGTTTGTGTTAAATTCAACAAACATACCATTATAGAGACACTCATAAAGAATGTATATCTCAATTAATTTTATATGAAAAATAGACACTTTGGAGTTTTTTTTTCTCAATCATTAGCCGTTTTTCTATTTTCTTTATCCCTCTCTGTATACTCTCTTCAAGGCTTTTCATGTAATTTTCATCTAATAATTCTGAAATAGCACTTCACTGACTCGTCAAACATTGCCTTGTATATGTACCATTCTGTGAGATTCTTGGATGCGTGCCTTGACGAACTGAATACTTGCTTTTCTAGCAATCTGTCTTCCATATGGAGTTTTAACCAGCGCCAGGCTCGGGGGAATGATATTGAGATATTATTATATCTTATAATTATTTTATATCTATTGTTTAACGTAAGTTGAGTTTTTTGGTAATATATTCATTTCCCTGCTCAGATTGACTTTGTAATATAGAATTAGACTATTAACTACTGAATATATATATGCGTGCCTTTTTAAAATATCGTATAAAACATTTAATTGATACATGAATTAATATCGATAAATAATTTAGTATTTAAACGTTGGCTTATTCTGAACAAAGTTTAATTTTAAACTCCAGGTATAATACATTAAAAGTTTTCATACAATTTATGGATGAATAATTAGTTCTTTTTACTCTCTGGGTATATATATATATATGGTAATTTAAAACAACAACCTCATATTGTGTAGATAACTTATAACAAGATTGCCATGTTGTATATAGAAACACATCTATAAATAATTATGCGCTTGATTAATCTGTGTCATTACATCGCCCTATGTAATGTAATTTGTACAAAGTGGATAAATAAATAAAATCTGTAATAGATTTAAGAGTTGAGCTAAAGCAGAGATCGAGCATAGTATTGCCAAAACAACAAAGTCTAAAGATGTAAGTCATAAATCAGGTAGATTCACAGTTCCCACGACAGGCCACCCACACTGTCACATGTGGTGGAATGCAGAGACCCCTCTCACACCTGGACAGGTAAAGGCGCCCTTTCTCAAACGCCCCTGTCACATAAGGTCGCCCCCGTCTTTAACCTATAAATACATCACCTGACAGTGGCTTGACAGTTCAGTTCAGTACAGTTTAGTTTAGTTCACCCTTAGCGTCAGCTCACGTCGGTCGTACCTAAGTTCCATCCCATCCATAATGTAGACGAGTAAGGACTCTTCTATCTCCATCTTTACGCTCCTAGCTCAGCTTTTATCTGTTAACGGAACTTTCTTAGTGCAACTGTGTCTTCGTTTTTTGTATGGATATCCCCAAGCTTTTCCACTCTGCCTCGACCACGACTGCCTGTATTTTGTGAGAACTTTTAAAGGTCTTCCAAGGTGCAGAGAGGTACTGGAAACTCTACATCCTGACTGTTCCTCTTGGTCAACACAGTACAACAAGAGCTACCAGGACTTCAACATTATTTCAGTAGTCGACATCAAACTCAACAAATCATTACATGAGTCGACAGGATCACTCATTACAGATAAGCCGACAGGATGACCAAAACGAAGGATGACACAACGAAGAGGTAAGAAGACTGTTCAGATAGGAAGCGAGAAAGAGCGAAGATGGAGGAACAAGCCCGACCATTCCAACGAAACGTCCAAGCAATCTCTCCCCAAGATATTTACGGAAGAAACGCCGCCCCAACGGACTTCCGCATACCCGCTAACCGATCGCCAACGTCGGGAGCAAGCTGACCGCGCCAACGACAGTCCCGAAATTCCCGCAAGTCATGGAAACCGAGCAGCGATGTGGCCCAAACCCTGTGACAAGTTCCACACCTTCGACTTGACATCGTCGAGACAATGCTCAAGGCAACAAGCCACAATCAACTTCACAGAAGCTACAAGCGTCTACAAGCTCTACATGGAGCGTCTTCAACGTCAGCAGGAATACAAGCCAAGACCAAGTTTCCTGACTGAACTTTCACACAACTGTAAGTTTTTAAAAAAACCTGCCTTAACTTTATCCTCAAGTTCAAAACTTGATTCCCTATAAATTTTGTATTTATATTTTCACTTTAAGCATTTTAAAATCAATTTTTACCTTTTTATACCATTTTTTAATTCAATTTTTAAAACTTTCACATTTTCATTGATCAAATTTACTTTAATTTTTAATCAGATTATAAATTTCAAGTTATTACTCTCAATTTTACTTAAAAAAAAAAAAAAAAACTCGCCCATCACGCATTTTTACTAATTTACTAATCTTACATGCCTTTCCTAAATTTACCTAAAATGGCATTATACAAAGCTACGACTTGAAAAAAAAAATCATTATTATTATTTTTTAAAAAATCTCATTCATCATAATTCTCAACTTATTTTTGTTTTACTTATTAGTTATCTTTATACCAAAAGACCAATATCTTTATCAATTCTTAAAATTTGGTAATGTTCACCATTTTAAGTAAGCGTCCAATTCAAATTGTGTGTAACTCTCACGACATTGCCCTTTTATAAGAATCATTTTAATTATCATAATCAACAATTTAAAAGGTATATTCAAATTTTAAATATAAATTAATCACAGCCTTCCAAAACGATTACAATCGTTAATATTCGAGGATAAATACACTCCCTCACCTTTCCTTTTACATGCATAATTAATCAACCATACATCTCTCTCAACAAACCTTACAACACCCTCACACGTCACTTTCTCCAATTGGCAACAATTTTTAGTGCGCGACTTAACACACAAATCCAAATCTTGAGCCACACAAGCCTCCACTTAGCTCTATATCGTCGCCACAATAAAATAATTTCACATTAAGCATGCCACATCCACTAACAGTCAAATATTCTCTCGATGTGTTTCATACAACAACCACCCATGACTTTATTAAATTTGCTATTCATGGTGAAACAGGTTAGATTTGTACCAAACTAAGACTTCAGGTGACACCTTTTCATTCACATTTCTCACTTCGTGTCACAGTGCCACACCACAAAACTTTTTCACTTTTCAGGCCAAAGACGCCTTCACGCCTGTGACACCACATCTCAACTCAAAGCGTGTCCACGTTGAAAGTCGAACTTTCACCACACATCTAAACCTGACAACACTGAGAATAATATTTTTTTCTAAACTAACTTCGAAACACAACAACTACAAACATCGAGAAAACTATATTTTCAAATAGGCAAGAAAATTGCCAAACTTCAACAAAAGAAGAGAGAGAAAGTCAGTTTCAAGCAAGACAGAAAATAAACACCCCGCACGTGTGACCACTCCAAAAATAGAATTTCCGTGAAAAAAGGAAGTGGACGCCCTTTTTGACGCCACTCCCTTGGTCACTACTATCTTTTGAGAATATCTTTGGACATGCCCTCTCTTCCCCCTCAAGGCAGATCTTCTTGACCGCTAGCTTCATGACGCCATTTTGAACACATGTGTCACACTCCTCATTTAGATTTCCTCGAGAATCTCACAAATCTCACCAACGAGATATCACAACACAACATACTTTAAACATTTTACATGTTAATTGATAACACCAATTAAAACAATTTGGTTAAGTCTTATATAGACTTTTTAACGCGAAAGAGAAATCATTCTCTACATACCAGCATTGAGGACAAACGAAAAGATCATTTCACGTATTCCCAGTTTCAGAGTCATAGAAACACCGATGTTACCAAAGGGATATAATCTAGTCACACACCACAACTGTAACTTTTCGTCAAAAGAGACAATTTTTGTTCAATTTTACACTACTTAAAATTTATCCAATCATTAATAACCTTCAATTATATTATAAATTTTGTATAAAATCTTGAATAATTATTCTTATTCTTACCTTTCAATTATATAAACAAATTTTTTAATCCAACATTAAAAAAAAAAAACCTTTAATCAAATTTACTTTTATTTTTCATGATATTATTTTAGTATTGTAAAACATCTAATTGTTTCAAAAATTATTTTTATTTTATTATTATTATTATATATTTTATATATTACAGGTTTAATTTTGTCCACTTACACTTTTTGTACCCGCAATCATATTTCTATATTTCTATTCACTATATTTTATTTGTTTAAATACCTTTATTATCTGACAAAGTTTATCATCCACTATCGGGCATCTACAACAATCGTTTTCAACAATCATATTCTTTAACCAATCCCCTATATTTTTCATCACTATCTTTTCAGTCATTGCGTCACATCAATGCAGAAAAACGACAGCACTGCTTGACAATTTATTTTTTGATTTCGTAATTCAACAAACGCCTTGAACACAGTTCCCCAGACTTACAAATCCAAACTTCTGGTCTGAACAAGCTTCAAGAGTTTATTTCATTTCATCCGCAGAGCAAATCACCAACGCATACACAAAGCGTTCACTTTTTTCAACTTTCAACTTTTTTTTTCAGCTCTAGCGGACCACATTCAACCTTTGATTTCGAGTCAAGTCAGATCACCTACTGTCGCTACAATTCTACTTATCGCATGGCTCTATTTCACTCCTTTCTCAATCATATTAATAAGCAACTTTTCTTCAACAACTTTTCAACCCAATAACACTACAATTGTGACAAAGCACTGTTACCCTATACAGGATCACAGGTGAAACATTGCCTAGGAAGACGCTCAAGTCAATATCCTCGCTTTGCACCTGGACCTAAGTATTTGATTGCATGTGTAAATCTCACAATTGCTTATTCTTTAACTACTAACCCTGTCCAACGCCCACCAATATTCTCTTAGAATGTGAATTTTTATGTCATAATTTTATTTTAATCATCTTTTTTGTTAATCACACAAAATGTCATTTTTATTTCACTTTTATATATCCAACAAATATCATCTTGTTATAGCCTTTTTAACCCTCACAGTTTAAATTAATTAAAAGAAATTTTAATTACTTACCTGTGTTAGAGAGGCTTTAACCCGCCTAAACCCGAATAAACACTTTCACTCCCGGGGCCCATCTATGGTAATTTAAAACAACAACCTCATATTGTGTAGATAACTTATAACAAGATTGCCATGTTGTATATAGAAACACATCTATAAATAATTATGCGCATGATTAATCTGTGTCATTACATCGCCCTATGTAATGTAATTTGTACAAAGTGGATAAATAAATAAAATCTGTAATAGATTTAAGAGTTGAGCTAAAGCAGAGATCGAGCATAGTATTGCCAAAACAACAAAGTCTAAAGATGTAAGTCATAAATCAGGTAGATTCACAGTTCCCACGACAGGCCACCCACACTGTCACATGTGGTGGAATGCAGAGACCCCTCTCACACCTGGACAGGTAAAGGCGCCCTTTCTCAAACGCCCCTGTCACATAAGGTCGCCCCGTCTTTAACCTATAAATACATCACCTGACAGTGGCTTGACAGTTCAGTTCAGTACAGTTTAGTTTAGTTCACCCTTAGCGTCAGCTCACGTCGGTCGTACCTAAGTTCCCTCCCATCCATCATGTAGACGAGTAAGGACTCTTCTATCTCCATCTTATCTGTTAACGGAACTTTCTTAGTGCAACTGTGTCTTCGTTTTTTGTATGGATATCCCCAAGCTTTTCCACTCTGCCTCGACCACGACTGCCTGTATTTTGTGAGAACTTTTAAAGGTCTTCCAAGGTGCAGAGAGGTACTGGAAAACTCTACATCCTGACTGTTCCTCTTGGTCAACACAGTACAACAAGAGCTACCAGGACTTCAACATTATTTCAGTAGTCGACATCAAACTCAACAAATCATTACATGAGTCGACAGGATCACTCATCACAGATATATATATATCGTATATTTTAAACTGTATAATAATGACACTTTCTATTTGCTACCACCCCCATATTTTGTATATATGCTATATCTTTATTAATATAACCTGTACACCTTTTTTGTATATAAACTAAAATTGGTGACGTCAAAATGAAGATCTAAAGAGAGAGCGGTCAGCTGGGGGCAGCAGGGACAGAGGGATGGAAAAAGGCAACGCCCAGCCCATGTGGGGTCCCGAGGGACATTCTTATAGAGACCCCCCAAAACAGGACACGTTTTGGCAGGGGGTCGGCAGATGTTCTAGGGGGTGTTTCTCAGCAGTTCGCTTCAGCCTGTCTATCTCACACACTCTCCCTCCATGTCTCGGTGATAAACATCAAAGTTGGTGTCATAGCCTCTACCTCTGTCCCGTGGGCTGTCCCCGATCCCTCTTTGTGCTAGCATCTAGCCCTGCCTCTGCTTCTTGTTGTCCGCGTGTGGGAAGATCATCAACACTCGCCTCACGTACACAACTGCCAGTTCATCCATACGTAGGCACATTGCAACAATATTACAGAAAGTCGACAGGATAACTGAGGACATCGTCATGCAGAGGATGACAGAGGCACCGGTGGTCAACGGCGCATTCGTGTGGATGCTCCTTCTACTTGCCCTCCACCTTGACGATCCAGTGGACCATCTCAAAGACGCCATGCGAGGACTAGCCGCACCTCGCATCGAGCAGGTCATCATCGCCCCCATCGACATCTCCTGCGCCACGAACATCTTCCTCCATCGGCTCGAACAGGCAGACAAGATTCATCGGGAAATCCTGGCATTGCCCCGCCAACCAGCATCGACGATGTCCCATAGCAACCACAGCAAAAAGTGATCACCTAGCCTCATCGCATCCCACTCCGCAAGACTCAACCAAGACATCAATCCATCTGGTAGGAGAATTTTCTCTATTAATGTAACACTATCTCCGTTTTTTTTTCTCCCACTAAATTAGCTACTCAATCAATACCCTATTTATGACAATAGCATTATTATTGTAAATTCATTAAGTTCTCTTCATTTCACCTGCCCCATTACTTTTTAATTAATTCAAACTTATATCTGTCTAAAACATTTTAACATTAACCAATTATATTAATCTTCATTATTATTTGGTTTCATTTAACCATCATTAGCAATGCCGTCAGCCATCAACAACTAATTATATCTTTTTTTTTTCAAATCGTATTTTTCATTATTTCTAGACTTATTACACACATATTATAACTTCAACCATCATTCTAATCATTTTAAAACTTTTAATATATTGACAACGTTAATAATATTTTTTAATAGTTTAAGATATTTTTGAATTTATATATTTTATCTATTGCTTTTTCTAATTTTATCGTTGAAGTATCCTAACCTACCCTGCCCATACATTCTCATGCATTATTTCAAGGCCTTCCTGTTCGCCAAACATTTTTTTTTTATTAATCCAACTGAGAAATCCTTCCTCGCTATATCATTCTCAATAGTGAGTTCAGGATACCCAGATAGATTATTTTTCTTATCACCCGGCTCATCATTCTCATCATTACCACTCATCATTTTTTTTCTTCTTTTTTTTATTATTATCATTCAAGTTGGGTGAAATCATCATTGGCAACAGAATAACCCTTGCAGCTACCTTCCCTTTCTTCATTCCCCAATCTCATACATTCCCCTCAAGAGATTCTTGCTCGCCAGAATTTTTTTTTGTTAATCCAACTGGAAACATCTTTCCTCGCTATATCGTTCCCAATAGTGAGCTCAGGACACCCAGCTAGATTCTTTTTTTTTTCTTTCTTTTTTTTTAGCCGGTTCATCATTTTTATCATTTTATCATTTTTATCTTTTTTTTTCATCATACAAGCCAGGTACCATCATTATTGGCAGCAGTACATCTCTTGCGTTTACCTTTCCCTTTCCACATTCTTCAACCTACATACCTCTCCCTGCTAGTCTGAACTGATGATGCAAACGAAACATCAGGAACGTTCTGTTAATGAAAACAGTACCTCACTAGCACAAGTTCGTACTGCATTGCAGAACTCATTAAGCTATTTCTTTGCAGGAACATACTCAGACATCCCATATACCCTCATTAACCCTCTGCCTCAACTTATAATCTTAGTTCAACTTAATAGTTTTATGCTTTTATTTTAGTTATTTTTTTCATTCAATGGGTTCTCAATTTTTTCTATAATTAAATTACTTTTACGGCATTTCTAATTTTATCTTGCATATTTTCACAAATTTATCATTTATTCTTATGTATTTTTTCTTTCATCATATCCTATATCTTATTGAGACGTCATCATTATATTATTGTCCTTTTTATTATCCTATACTTATAATAATTTCAACTAATTTGTGCCCAAATTATTTCTTTTGATTTTATTATAGGTTTGTTAGGTCATCATTCATGTTATTTCATTTCCCCCAAACAAACCTTCATCACCGGGGGCACATTCTATCGTATATTTTAAACTGTATAATAATGACACTTTCTATTTGCTACCACCCCCATATTTTGTATAATGCTATATCTTTTTATTAATATAACCTGTACACCCTTTTTGTATATAAACTAAAATTGGTGACGTCAAAATAAAGATCCAAAGAGAGAGCGGTCAGCTGGTGGCAGCAGGGACAGAGGGGTGGAAAAAGGCAACGCCCAGCCCATGTGGGGTCCCGAGGGACATTCTTATAAAGACCCCCCAAAACAGGACAAGTTTTGGCAGGGGGTCGGCAGATGTTCTAGGGGGTGTTTCTCAGCAGTTCGCTTCAGCCTGTCTGTCTCACACACTCTCCCTCCATGTCTCGGTGATAAACATCAAAGTTGGTGTCATGGCCTCTACCTCTGTCCCGTGGGCTGTCCCCGATCCCTCTTTGTGCTAACACCTAGCCCTGCCTCTGCTTCTTGTTGTCCGCGTGTGGGAAGATCATCAACACTCGCCTCACGTACACAACTGCCAGTTCATCCATACGTAGGCACATTGCAACAATATTACATATATATATACACCGGCCCGCAAAATTAAAGGAACAGCATATTTTTTTTCCATATACCTCAAATTTTATCGAATATTTTTCAATGAAATTTTATTCCAAAATTTATCATTTCATTATTGATTCAAATACCCGAAATCAAAGAAATCGAACACGTATTTTATGAAAATTAGCCGGTCAAACAATGATTTTCTTGCAGTCAGTGTATAAATATCTTGGAAATTATTGTTCATTTTGTTCCAATATATGCCTTTTTAATTAAAGATTTATTTATGGATTGCTCTATTTTCAAAAAATAATTTTCATGTAATTAATGTTTTTGCATAGCATTATTTTACCAAAATTACGATTGTCTTATGTATTTAAAATATCAAAACTTACTTTCTCATTTTTATCAGCATAATTTTAAATACAGCTTATTAACTATAAGAATTTAAGACATGCGAGGATGTGTTTCTTAAAGGTTTTAATATGGGCGAGCTTTCGGGTTATTAACCCTTCTACAGGACATCATATCTGAGTAAAACTGCATCTTATATACATATCCATATTGAGAAAATTAGCATATATACAAGAAAACTATAAACATATTAACAAAATTGGTGAAAAAGTAAAAATAAGAAAAATCTGCTTGTTCTGAGTATGCTAAGAAGTAAAATCAAAAATAGTTGTACAAAAAGGATACGGTTCAATTTAGGGCTGCAATAGTAAAACGATCCAAAATAAAACTCTCTGGCAATGGTCACCCAAGGTACACTATGGCAATATTGCATTGTATATATCAGGGATGTCTATGTGTCTGTTAATACTGTTATGTCTTAAAGAGAGCAACGCCTCGACGACCAACCTTCTGTATTTGTTCGTGATTCCTGAATAATATGCCTGTGGTTGAGAGGTATCGAAAGAATGTGCTGTCTGTCTAATGTGTTGTACTATAAGGGATCTAGGTTCACTGTTCCTGATGTTTCTATGGTGTTCATCCATCCTATCTTTGATTCTACGGCCTGTTTCTCCTATATACAAACTATTGCAATCTGAGCATTTTAAGGAATATATGGAGTTTGTAAAGTATGGCAGGGTAATGGGAAAACTATTTCTGGTGATGGGGTTTCTAACTATTGTTTCTAATTTAGGAGTGTTGGTATAGAAGGTACGTATTCCGTGTTTGTTTTTTAAGTATCTAGCTATGTTGACACTGTGGGCAGAGTAAGGGATGATGCAAGTCGATCTATAAGTCTGACTGCTTAGCTGTTGTTGTGGATTGTAAAAGTGTCGGAGAATGAAGTTTCTGGGGTAGCCTGAGTTCATTAGGTGATTATTTTATATATTTATATATTTATTAGAAACAATAGTTAGAAACCCCATCACCAGAAATAGTTTTCCCATTACCCTGCCATACTTTACAAACTCCATATATTCCTTAAAATGCTCAGATTGCAATAGTTTGTATATAGGAGAAACAGGCCGTAGAATCAAAGATAGGATGGATGAACACCATAGAAACATCAGAAACAGTGAACCTAGATCCCTTATAGTACAACACATTAGACAGACAGCACATTCTTTCGATACCTCTCAACCACAGGCATATTATTCAGGAATCACGAACAAATACAGAAGGTTGGTCGGCGAGGCGTTGCTCTCTTTAAGACATAACAGTATTAACAGACACATAGACATCCCTGATATATACAATGCAATATTGCCATAGTGTACCTTAGGTGACAATTGCCAGAGAGTTTTATTTTGGATCGTTTTACTATTGCAGCCCTAAATTGAACCGTATCCTTTTTGTACAACTATTTTTTATTTTACTTCTTAGCATACTCAGAACACGCAGATTTTTCTTATTTTTACTTTTTCACCAATTTTTTTAATATGTTTATAGTTTTCTTGTATATATGCTAATTTTCTCAATATGGATATGTATATAAGATGCAGTTTTACTCAGATATGATGTCCTGTAGAAGGGTTAATAACCCGAAAGCTCGCCCATATTAAAACCTTTAAGAAACACATCCTCGCATGTCTTAAATTCTTATACTTATATTCTTCAGAGGATTTTAACTCTCTTTACAGCTTATTAACACAAAGTTATTACTATATTTACAAACAAATATCTCTATATTTTAAAAAACAAAAAGTTCTCCTTTAGGTTGTTTCTTTTCTTTGTTGTTGTTTTTCTCTTCTGCCTTTTTGTGATGATGATAAGTTTGTTTTTATTTTTCACTGATGAATCGTGACAATATATTTCGAGAAAGTGTTTATCATTCTATCATAAATATAATAAAAAGCGCATAAATGTTTCTCATCAATCTCTTTAAAATGTTAAAAGATAAAAATATTAAGTATATTTATAGCACATACTATTGATTGTCACTTGTTCAATAAAAATACAGAGGGGAAACAGTGTTGTAACAGATAGCTCTAGTGTCAGTAGTAAATTGTCACAAGTGTACTAAGGCTACTGTATTATATTGGTGGACATGGGTATAGGGGTGGGTATTTGGGTCACCAAGATTTCTATTTAAACGAATTCCTTAAATTTTATAGCATGTTATTTGTGAGATTTGAATAAATCTCTTTGTCAGAAGTGTGATATAGTTGAAAGTAATTTTACAACATACGGGGTACCAAAATATTGATTTGATGTTTATTCCTATCCTAAACCCATTGCGGTTCACCTAAACGGTAAATATAGCCTCAACATAGTCAGATTTGTTGTGTTTTACAAAAATAAATTTAAAAACAAAGGAGATTTTATATTCTAGAAACCATTTTTAAATGTTTGGAAACTTTGAATGAAAAATATTTATATTACAAATAAATATATCTACGCTAATATCTTTCAATTGTTTAATTTTACAAACTCTCAAGTATTCTCCTTTTCAAGTAAACTAGAGATTAAAAACTTTTTTATTACTTAAGAGGTTACTAGTTGTAATTAACGTCATTTCATAGGTTTTATTTAACTTGCTTTTTTTAATGCATGTACACAAATCTGTCTGTCCACAAATCTTGTAATAAATATGCTTATGATTACAGAACACCTAAAAGTCCTAAATTTGGTAAAATTATTCAAACCTGTTGATAATCCTAGTATAAGTTGAAAATATTTCAAGGCTTCTTGGTGGTCGGGGTGGTAGGCAATAAACTGATTTTATTTCAAACATTTTATTCAAATTTGTTTTTCAATTTTAATAATCTTCCAGCCTACACAAGAGTCTGAAAATTTGTCAAACAGGCTAACAAGGCAAGTGTACAAATTATCAGATTTCTACGTGATGATCTGTAATAGACTATACGCTAGAATTCGCACGTCTATTTATTTATTGGGACTAAATAATCGTATATTTTTATTTGAAATATTTATTTTAATTATTTCAAAATATATTTTATTTGAAGAATTGATTATCATCTCAAAAACATATGAGTAGTCTAATGGCGCAAATTTTTCTTTCAAACATAAATAAAATTTCTACTGTCCTTACTGCGATGAAAAAATATTGGGAGGGCTTGGCTCATCAGTGGTGAATCCTCCCATCGGTTTCGCCAATTTAATCTACCAGACCGCTTCTTAGAGCTCTAATACTATATTGGATCATTCTGCTTATATATGCTACACCGAAAGGTGGAATCATAGAAATGATATTAAAGAAAACTATGGACATAAGCTTTTAGAACAGTAGAATTACATATAAATATTTGCATCGAGCAATGCTCTTCGGGAAACAATAAGGACAACACCAGCCAGGAATGAATCAATACAAAGCGCAATAACGCCTATCTATATATAGCAAATGAAAACATTATGACGCGAATATTTTTTTTTTCAAACATAAATCAAATTTCATACTGCCTTACTGGAATGAAAAAAATATTGGGACGGCTTGGCTCATCAGGGTTGAATCCTCCCAGCGGTCTCGCCAATTTAATCTACCAGACTAGTTGCAGTTACTCAGAAGCCTAAAATGTTTTCCTACCGTTTCATTCTAAATGACAATACAGGTGTATAAAATTTCAAATTTATTGGTGATGGGGCAGTATGCTAAGTAGTAAACAATGCAGAAATAAAACAGACAATTGATAATTCAAAATATTGTATTTATACTTAGTCGATGTATTTATATGCAAAAAGGGTGAACCTGGATCTGTGAAAGGAAAAAAAAAAATTCAAAATATTTCAAAGGATTGCTTCCTCTTATCAAATTATTGCACAATAATATAGTGTATAATAAATTTTATTGTTAAATAAATTGAGAGAGAGGGAGCATTCCCTCAAATATTTTTAGAAAAAAATGTTTCTTTTTTTCAAGATCTAGGTACACCCTTTTTTATATAAGTGCATTCAATAGACCACCTTTCGACTCAAACTTAGTCAATGGTTACAAAAATAAAAGGGTGAAAAGAAGGAAAAAGTTTTACCAAATAAAAGTATATGAAAAGAGAAAAAGGAGAAAACAATCAAAGGAAACTTTACAAGGTAACGTAGAAAGTTAGAAAAACAAGTGGATGAAAAGGTAAGAAATTGCCTCAACAAATAAGTAACGGACATTGCTAATACTATTTACGTAGGGCAAATCGAGATTCTGGTACAGACCGAGAAAACCCAATACATTCCCTAGTATTTGTTAATTTCATAACAAATGTTCTAGTCAGTATTTATAAAGCAATGCAATAATAAATATCATGTGAAAAATAGTACAAATGTGATATTGTACTGGGATAAGATCCATAAATTAAGATAAAGGCATCTCCTTATCGTGCAACTGAAAGTTGCTGATGGCTTGCGCGATCTATCGGAATAAATAAAAACTATTCTAGTTGATTTTTAATTATTCCAGAATTGGCCAAACTACTCGTTTGATGATTTTTCAGGATGCCTTAATAACCTGTTTTTTGGTCGTTAAGGTACAGCTTGCACCACGCTGATGAAGGCCAACAGCCCGAAACGCATCCGTAGTTATCTTTTCTTGATTAATCAAGAATGGGAATTTGGCCAATCCTGGAATAATTAAAAATCAACGAGAATAGTTTATATTTATTCCGATAGATGGCGCAAGCTATCAGCAACTTTCAGTTGCACGATAAGGAGATGCCCTTTTCATAATAAATATTATGTTATTCGGTAAGTTTATTCAAATGAATAATGCAGCTATCTCTTAAAATACCTGTCTATATAACAAAATCTAACATCCATAACAGGATAAAGTATACATTCATATGTGAAATATATATTTGTAGTTTACAGAAACGGATGATTTTGGCAAAAGAATGTTTATGAAGATTATCTTCAGATCACTAACTATTAAATTCTTAAATAATAAAAGTATGATTATTAATAAAATCGTGTATTATTACCAATTAAATAGTATTGTAATTTACGGAATCGATATGCACATCGTTCATAAAATAAAAAAGAATTAAGATTTTGGAATATGTTGATATCGATAATGCAAGCCGGTAATTGGAATCAGTCTCGGGATTCAATTGGCGAAATAGCTTAAAGTATTTGATACTGATTGCCAGGGTAATCTAACTTTCTCTATCAGTGTAGAGATATTTTCTGTGAAAAATTCTGTTAAAATTTAAATAACTATTCTCAATATTTGCTATTAATACCTATTTCAAGTACACATGATTATAACAATCATGATGGATTTGCGATTGCTTAAACAGAAAGTACATCACATGTCTATTACCTGTGTCCGTTCACTATTTGTGCTTGGAAAATATTTGAGTCCCATTTGTTCACATATATTAGTTGATAGGGTTAGTCTTATGCGTTTTATTAAATTTCGAACAGTACTATATATGCGGGGTTTATTCCATGTTCTGATTTCATTCAACTTTACCTTCAGGAGAGCTTCCAATTTGATTCATAAGAGAATTTCAAAATATAAATATATATTTTATAAAGAATGTTTACTTTGTATAATACCACAAGACACAGCAACAACAAACAAAACACACATGTGTGGAAAATAATGTTTATTAACATGCTGACAGACGTTAGTTGCTTGATGTAGTTATGTGGATTATTACCTTCTTTTTACATAGAGATCTCACATACATAGGTAGAACGTACACTCATGGACAAAAAATACAAACTGAAAAAAAAAATACTAAGGGATATATTTACAACAATGATTGGTGAAGAAAAGGCTATTATTATGAATCATTTGTATCAATCCATTCATAATGCTAATAATACAAATCGCACTATTATTCCAAAGGGATTTCCTACACAGTTCAATCCAAATTTTATAGTCGCTCAATTTGTCACATCACACGTAAAATTCCAGAAATACTTACATAAAAGAGGTCTATCAGAAACACTAAATTGTTCCTGCGGAGAAAATGAACAAAATGCATTTCACCTTATCTATGACTGTCTGAACCTTACAGAAGTGAGACATCATTTGTTCCCTGATATAAATGATTTATCTCTCTCACATCAGCCATTTTGTCTATATAAATTTTCTGAACTCTGTCGATTAATACATTTTTATTTGTAAATATTTAATTCTAAGTTCTAATTTTGTTATTGTTTTGTTTGCTTCCTCTGTAATAGGCGCAAATATTTCAATATCGCGCCTGAATGATTATTAAATTAAATAAAAAATAATGAGTTTTCTAAATTTTAATTTCAAAAATGTCTTTATAATCTGATAATAAATATCAAATAAATTCAAAGCAAATAATTTTGAAATTCAAGTGTACGAGCTTCACATTCATTTTTATTCAAACATGGTACATAGTTAGGAAAAATGAATCTCCTGATAGTGCAACTGAAGGTTACTGATGGTTTGCGCCATTTCTCGGAATAAATATCAGCTAATCGTTGTTTGTTAATTATTACAGAATTGTCCAAATAATACACAAGGTAATAAGGCCAAATCCAAATAAATAAATAATGTGTGACTTTTCGGTAACAGCGTTGTTACCATCTTCAGACAAAAGTACTGAATGAGCAGTAATTTTGTCTGAAGATAGTAACAACGCTGTTATCGAAACGTCACACACTATTTATTTATTTGGATTTAGTCTTATTACCTCGTGTTTATAATCTATAATCCAAATTGTGCCTTATGACCGAATAATATTTTTTGTTCAATTAATCTAATCAAACAAAAAAGGGTATTTAGCGAATTTTGATATAATAAAAAATCAATGATTAGTTGATATTTATTCCGCAAGATGGCGCAAGCAACCAGTAACTTTTAGTTGCAAATCAGGAGATGCTTTTATATTAATTTATCCATCTAATCTCAGTACCACCTATTTTTATAAGCCATAATAATTACTAGTGTCATATTTCTGTCAAAGTGGAAAAAATCAAGGGTTTAAAAAATAAAATTAGTATTGCTTTTTGAAAGACATCTTTTTACAAACACGTAAATTATTAATGTATTTTTCTCAATTTTTATCTTAGAGTAAAATTTTATTTGAAAGCACAAGGCTATTTCGCAAATAACAACATATGAATAGGTCTTATATCTTAATAATCGTAATTAATAAATAAAAATATTAATTTCAAAATATATGAGGAAAGTGATGAGAATAGTGAGGTAGAAATGAAGTAAAGCTTAAAAAGGAAATTTTAAATATTATATTTAAACTTTTAGAACTGCTATATAAATACATGAGCCCAATTATTTGAAAATGTGTTATTCTCTTCTCAGGAATCACCAAATTATAAAATATCCAAAATATATTTTCAAATTTTCAAAATATTGTTCAATATATTCAATTAAAAATATCTCATTCCTATTAGATGTGAAAATAAAATACATGCAATTACAGCATTCATTACTAGCCAAAAAAACCTATAATTAGTATAGTTTATTTGACTTTCTCTTTATTTAAAGTTTTAAATAAAATTAATTATATACGTGAAAAACTTTAATTAAAGGGTAAAAGAGTCATTCAAATGAAATTCCTTTCCTCTATTCTTCATGTTACACAATAAAAATAAGTTTTATTGTGTAATTCTAACATTATATTGTATTTTGTACACACAATGCGAACTATCTATTGATATATTGTTTCTAAGCTTGTTAATGATGAAATCCGATACTTGTTATTTGTTTAGACAGCTTCCACTTTAGCGTCTAGGGAAATAACATTTCAGTATTATTTACGACATATATATATATATATATGTTATCAAAATTCGAATCTATTATAGACGCTTATGATTCTTTTTAAAAATAAACAATTTCTACTGTCCTTACTGCAATTGAAAAATTAATGGGAGGGCCTGGCTCATTAGTGGTGAACCCTCCCAGCGGTTTCGCCAGTTTAATCTACCATACCGCTGTTTTCCATTGGAGTAAAGACAGTAGAAATTGTTTATTTTTAAAAAGAATCATACGCGTCTATAATAGTTTCGAATTTTGATAACAGATGGCGCGCTAATGCATAATAATATATATGTTATATAAAAATAGTTTTTTATTAAAATTATATTTCATAGGTTCAAATATTCTCTTAAGTATGCCACCAGATGTCGCGACTTCCCTTTATATAGACCTATATTGTTGTTGTTTCCAGATGACCGGCTCAAACCTTTTGTAAATTATGTAAATAAGCCTTTCATTTTATTTTATACTTACGCTTTAAGCCAAGCAGTACTTCTATCAAATTATGTTTTTATATATTCCTTTAGCTCAATTAAAGCAATCTCTGA
This sequence comes from Cordylochernes scorpioides, assembly GCA_030710605.1. Lineage (NCBI taxonomy): Eukaryota > Metazoa > Arthropoda > Arachnida > Pseudoscorpiones > Chernetidae > Cordylochernes > Cordylochernes scorpioides. The sequence continues at coordinate 61,069,309 of CP092866.1, forward strand.
TCAAAGCTATTTTTATTATTATACTTTCAAGATATTTGCAATAACTGCATTACCAATACCATTTAGTACTAAGAAGAACCAGCAAATAATTTTCTAGCATATCAAATTTAATCATAACAATATTCATGTACCAAGCAAATAATCAATAATTCTATAACAATAATATTCAAAAATCAGCATAAAATATTTTTTATACAACATATTGAATGCGAATTAGTAATCAATATGAAAATTAGAAATAAGAAAATTCTAAATATTAACAATAGATGCCGCTATATTGATATGATTTATGATGAGATGATATTGATATTATAATTGAAATAGTCATTGAGGTATAAGCCTTATTTATGAATAGATTTATACTAGAATTTCACTTTTGGGATCAAAATATAATCTTGATGCTTTGTTGATATCTCCATCTCAGAAAAAAGTCATTCTTTAAATTATTCCATGTACCGTGGAACAGTCCATTATAATCATGCTGGATAGTTAGCGACTGCTTTATAATGTAAGTGCACCACAGATCTATATGTGTAAAAAGCAGTTAAAATTTTCTTGAATATGACTGGAAATTAACGTATATTTGAAATTTTAAATATTGAAAATATTTTCAAAATTATTTTCTTTTTACTCGTTTTATAAAGTAAAATACGAAATAAATGGCTTCAAATGTTTTATTATAATTTTTTAAGTTAAAATATTGCACTTACAAGAGATGCCATAGTATTGTTTAGTTATTTAGTTTCATTGGAAGGTTTTAGATTTGGGTCGTGGTTATCTATAACCGACGATGTCTACAATTCCTCCATCAATCTCGATTTAAAAGTTAGGATTGTTTCCTTTCAACACGATGCTGTTAGACACTCCTAGATAACAATTGATTATCTCAGAGTTCAAGTATAATTTATAAACTGAGGCTTATGAAACCACCCTTCTACCAGATTTGAACACAACATTGGATTACTCCTCACAACCTTCAAAAATAAATAGCTGACGTAGGTTTTTTTTTTATCTGATATATCTATATTAATAAAATGCAAATTTCATAAGAGTACATCACTAAAAACTTTCGTTACAATGCATCAATTTCGACCAAATTTTCAACATTTATGTAAAACGAGATGGAGCAAGTTTTGCTTAACATCAAAATATTTTTCCTAACTTTAAAATACATAACTTTGCTGTTATCGATAAAATACAAAAAAATTCAACAGAGTAAAAGTATTTACTTTCGACAGCGGATACAACACTTTCAAAAGTGTTTACTTTCCGCTAAATTAGTTCTAATCTTTTATATATATATATATTTTAATTTTAATAATAACTTTTATACAAGGTAAGATACTTTTATTTTATAGTTTTCATATTTTATACCGAAAAAAGTTGAGGCCTTACTTGATGAGATAAAGTTTCTTTTTTATTTTATTATGTGTTAATATTTTTATAAGACTAAGGTATTTTATATTCTTTTTTACGAATTTAGGGTTATTTCTATTTTTTTCACTAAAAAGCTAGACATTTCATTCATGTGCTCGATTTTATGTCTTTTATATATATATATATTTTAATTTTAATAATAACTTTTATACAAGGTAAGATACTTTTATTTTATAGTTTTCATATTTTATACCGAAAAAAGTTGAGGCCTTACTTGATGAGATCAAGTTTCATTTTTATTTTATTACGTGTTAATATTTTTATAAGACTAAGGTATTTTATATTCTTTTTTACGAATTTAGGGTTATTTCTGTTTTTTTCACTAAAAAGCTAGACATTTCATTCATGTGCTCCATTTTATGTCTTTTTTGAGGATCTCTTTTTTTCAACAAAAAAGCTAGAAATTTCATGCATGTGCTCAATTTTATGTCTTTTTTGAGGACCTTAACAAAATTTTTAATTAATTGTTTAGATATTTTAGTTACAGATTATTTATGGTGTTTTGATGGGTCATTTTGAAGTCCTTTTTTAAATTTTCTTATGGAATTTTTTTATTATTCCTTTTATCTTTTAAATACAGTTTATTTATTATATTTTTTACATATATGGGTTGTATCTAAAAAATAGATTATTTATATTTTTAAATAAGCGAGGGATTTCTTTAACGGATTCATTGATTTGTCTTTTTGAGGTCCTTTTTCTAAATTTTATTAAAGATATTTTAATTTGTTTGATTAACTATTTTATATTTAGATTATTTGTAGTTTTTTTACCATATAGGGGTTGTATTTTGTATTTTAGAGAAATATTTCTATTTTTTCCTCAAAAAAGCATGCTTTTTCATTGCCGTGTACGGCGGTTGGTCTATTTTTGAGGCTTTTTAGTGATAACTGGTTTTTTACATTAATTTTTTAGTTTTTTAATATCATGCTTTTAGTTTTTTATAATCTTTTTAACATATCTGGAAGGTTATTTTGAAGAAAAAATTTAGGAATTTTGATTTTTACCTCAAAAAGACAGGTAATTTTTATGCTTTGTTTATAAATTGCTGGTTTTTAAGCTTTTGTTATTAATCTCAATCTTTTTTTTCAGAATATGCCTCGCCGCAGCCGACCTTTACTTGGTAGGAATACGGCTGCTTCCAGGAGATATAGGAATGCTAGAGCTATTGAGACACCACTTCAAAGTGAGACGCGTCGTGCGCTTCGCCGTCTTAGGTATTCTGAAGCCCGCGTCGCAGCTACACAAACTATGCAAGTTCCTGTTCAGCGTATTCAGCTTTGGACTCATAAGCCGTTTTCAGGTTTGCAGTATAATGCCCATATTGATTATTAAGCTGATTTATCTGTCGATATAGGCCAAATGTCTCGGGTATGCCAGTTTTGCTCTGCTTTGAGATTTAGAGATGAACCCTTTGGCCTCTGTTGTAAACAAGGTAGAGTTTCTCTACCTGCTATTGAGTCCCCTCCAGAACCTATTTTCTCTTTGCTCTCTGGCCTACATCCTCTATCGAAGTCCTTCTTGCTGCATATCCGTAGATATAACTCTATATTCCAAATGGCATCTTTTGGTGCTAGACAAGTTGTAACTGTAAATATGCATATTTTGTGTGGTATTACAAAAGTTTCAATAAATATCTTTTTTAAATATTTTCTCTTCAAGCCCATCATACACACATGCTACATTTTTCACATGTTTCAATGTGTAGGGTTTTAAACCTTCATGGTAAGGTATTCTTACTTAAGAAGTATACTGTGTTAGAAAAATTTATGGTTTTTAATTATTGGTTATTATTGTGTTTATTTTACATACATGTGTTTATGTTACATAGTATGTGTTATTTTTTTGATAATTTGATTGGAAATATTAGTTTTAGCACAACTTGCTTCATACCGTAATGTTATATCTGTGTTGGCTTGCTGAACAATACTGGCCCAACATGAATTTACCTATGTTCACCCAAATTACCATTTTAGCATAAGTATACATCTTGCACCTAATAAGAGACCTAAACAATGAGTAAGGTTGAACAAAGAGTGGTCTAACATACACATTGTTTAGGTTTCAGTGAACAAAGAGGTCAGTAAATTTTATTAGAAAAAAAAAAAACTATTTCATGTAATGTAATAGAAACAAAATAAACCTCATCCTACCTAATATACATTACTGATGAGGAAGGGTGGTCGGTGGAAGGCTTGTTAAACCGTTTGGTTTACGACCACTACGACCCGGGTTCGATCCCCGCATTGGACACTTTTTTCTGTTTAAAAAAAAAAAAATGCTCCAATGGCCCCCCGATTCTTGCAAAAGTCCAACCCCACCAGCGAGTGCAAGTAACCAAACGGGGCTCTGGCACATTTGTAAGTGCAAAGTCGAACTGCTTTCACATGTGTAGACATGTGGTGCGCTTACAGTAAAAAGCAGTCGCTAACTACCCACCATGCTTATCATGGCCTGTACCACGTGTACTAGGGATAAGCAAAAAATAAAAAAATAAAAAAATAATGAGGATTAAAGATTTTGATTTGTGTTGAAAATTTTGCATGCATTTCTATTTCTGTTCTTATCTTGCAAAGCTAATGGATTGTTTAGTTTGCTTATTTTTGACTCGCCAATTTGTTTAGTGATAAAGTGGTATAGCGTTCTTTTTCAGAGCATCACCCTACAAAAAAATTACCTGACCTTTCCTAATATTCAGATAGATTGATTATATCAACGTACTAGACTACAAACATTCCCTCGAGTAAAAACAATTATTTAAAAAAAATCTTATCTAAATATATATCACTCGGGTAGATATGCACACGGGTCAATCCCGGGGCGAAGCCCGGGTCGGCGTCTAGTAGAATATCAGTTAATGAAAAAATATTTTAAAATAGATTTACAATCATTAAATATTTATGAATTATATATATATATATATATATATATATATAGTGTAGAAACTATATAACAAAATTATAACAGTGATTCTAATTTTAAAAAATTTAAGGAGCAAACTGATAATAATGATAACTTATATCAGTTAGATTTGATTAGATTAGCAAGCTAAATCTAAATTAATTATAATAATAAATAGTTATTTAATTTTATAGTCCAGTTTTGTATTAAAATTATCTTCACTTCATGATCATTTAAATACAAATTATAAAATTTGTAAAATGTTATTAATTTGTAGATAGAGAGAGAAAAAAAAAAAAAAAAAATCCATTACTTCTTTTACATCCTCAAGTTAATTATATATTTATAATTAATAACAATAAAAAAATTAACAAAGTAACGTCTATTACATCGGCTTTTACACGTCATTCAGACATACTCTAATCCTATATATAGAATAATCGAAGAGATAATATATATAATAGTTAGAAAAAAGAGAGAAAGACAGAACCATGCACTTTTAATCAAACTAATAATAAGGGAAAAAAAAAAAAGAGTTTTATAAAGAAGGTAGATAAAATTGTTAGTATATATATATATATTTTTTTATGATTTTATGTTTTATCCTTTTTTTTTTTTTTTAAAGATTTTTAAAGGTTTTTTTATTTTATAATATGATTATAAATAGTTGTATTTAGTAATATATCTATAGTATGAATTAACATTTGTTATAAGTTTGGATATTATGTTTTGAAACCCTAATGGTAGACCAGACATACACAAAAAACTTTAAATTGAAATAAATTGGAAAAAGAGATCTGCTGAAACGGGGATCATCAGATAAAATTTCAGCGACATTTCAACCCCTCCTTTATTATGTCATAGATCTCTTTTAAACCGTATTTTATGTGTTAATATTAAGTTGTTTCAGTGAAATATTTAAATGAACATATAACAGATACCAGTGTTAACAAATTCAAACTGTAAACCTACCTTGACCGCTGCGTCCTCCATTGTGTATATCTATTTCTGGCTTGCACATGTCGCGGGAGGGGAATGTCCCCCCACATTTCAAATTTAGACCATTTCTTCAGAATTTTTTTTGAACAACAAGAAAATTAAAGAAGATAGGAAAAATAGTTAAAGGAAGAAAGCTAAGTTTTATAATCTTTACAGATAGTTATATCAAAATAACTGATTTAACACTTAATCATCTTTTAATATTCCTTTAAAAAGGCAAATTATAAGAGTTTAATAAAGCTATTAATTGTGCAAATTCATCTTTATTTAACTTCCATTTTCCTCCCCAGAAATTGGAGATTAAATAAAAATGAAATATATACTTTAAAACTTTAAAAATCTTGTGAAAAAATCTTTTAATCAGTTATTTAATAAAAGTTTAATTAACTGTTAAAGATTATAAATTTGTTTTAGTTAATATTAAGAGAAATTATAGAAAGTTGATTTCATAAATGGATATTTCCATTTATTTTTTTTTAAATATTTTATAATTGATATACTGTTGAAATATTTTACTTGTTTGATACTAAATTTGTTTTTAATAAATTCCATGTTTAAATTTTTAACATCTTCTATGAAATTATCTAATATATTATTTATTCTATAAAATCTTAGAAACTGACCATAATATATACCTTTACAGCAATTTAATGATATATTAGAATTCATATTACAGTATTTTATAATATTGAAATTATAATTACTCTTTTTATTATAAACTCTAACAGCACTATTTGTAAGGTCTATATTCAAGTCTAAAAAGTTAACTTTTTTGTTTCTATAAATTTTTTCATTGTTCTTAAGTTTCAAGTATTTAGGATATATTTCAGGTATTAATTTTTTAAACAGTGGATTATTAAATATTATTATGTCATCTACATATCGGAATATTTGCCAATTAATATTATTTTGTAGAAAGTATTCTCTTTCGTACCAGAACAATATTAAATTTGCTAGTAACGGACTAGAAGAAGTACCCATGGGAACGCCTTCTGATTGAATATATATTTTATTTTTAAATTCTATATAGTTAAAATTTAAAAATGTTTCCAGTAGAGTTTTTGCTGTTTTAAGATCTAATTTAAATGTTTTATATTTGTTATGAATAATTTTAATGTAGAAAGTTTTGTCATTAATTAATTCATTAAATAAATTGGTTATTTTATTATTTAGATCTCTTAAATTTATTTTAGAATATAGGTCCTCAAAGTCAAATGTGTGTACTGTTTCAATATTTGTCCAATTGTTCATTAAATAATTAATGATTTTTTTATTTGAGTCGATAAATTTATAATTATATTTATTAGTTAATTTATTTATAATAAATTGTAGTGTTGAGGCTAATTGTATATCAATATTTTTTATGACTGAATTTATACCAGATGTGATTGTTCTGAAAGAAATAGGTTTTTTGTGTAGTTTAGGAATTATATAGAACTTTGGTATGTTTGGATTTTTGTGGTTATTATAAATTTTTAGTGAATTTTCAACATTTTTGATGTCTTTTTTGATTTTTGTGCCTGTAGTTCTAGCAAAAGTGTATTTATGATTATTATCAATTTCCTTTTTTAGTATATCGTGGTATAGATTTTTACAAATTAAAGATAAATTATTGGGACATTTATCTATAGGAGTGATAATATAGTCCTTCTGTAAATTAATTATATTTTCTTTGAAAGAAGGAATGTCTGAATTGGGTTTTGTGTATTTAAGTGTATTATTATAATAATTTAAAATTTCCTTTTTAATATTATGTTTCCATTCCAGAAAAGTAAATTCTGGAATACTGTATTTTATACTAGTTTTATTTATGAAAATATCTATATCTTTTAATATAGATTTAATTGTATTATTATAATTGTGTTTAATTTGAGGTATATATTTATACCCTTTATTTAAAATTTCTTGATATTCTGGATTTAAAAAAGAAAAGTTGCTAGTTAATATATGACCTGAGTACTTATATTTATCAATATAGTTGTTGCAATTACATTTAATTTTTTTAAAATTTGCCAAATTATTAATAAATTGGTTATAATTGCAAACTAAATTACCTATATTTTTATTGTATCTCCAGATTGTTTTAAAATTTAAATTTTTTTATAGGGAAAAGATTATTGATGATTTGGTTATTAAAAATATCATTAAATTTAATATGATTAAATAAATTGTTATTAAATTTAATGATAATATTAATGTTATTAGTATTTTGTTTAATTTTTCTGTATTTAAAGATGTCGTGTGTGATATCTATTAATCTGTTAGTCAGATTATGAATTTTAATATATTCTATGAGTTTGATAAATTTATTATTATTTAGTTTAAATAATGTTTTAATAAATTTATCGACGAAGTTGTTAGTGTACATTTGTTTTGGGTCCAGTAATTCTTCAAATTCAATGTAACCTAATTTATTTGTAGTTTTACCTCTAGTTTTATTAGGTTTAGTTTTAAATTCATTTTTATATTTGCAACTGATTTCATAAGTTGAAATTTCTTCTGTTTGTGGTTTGTATGTGTAGTTTAATTCGTCGTTAAGTCCATAAGGGAATAATGTGTTGTGTTTATAAATGTAGTTGTTTTCTAATAATAGTCGTTGTTTTTTGTTTTGACATATGTCTAGTATTTCTATCTTAAAGTTGTTAAAAGTATGTAATTGATTGTGTTCTTTCATATATATATTACCAATTGATTTTTTAGCGTGGTTTCTATGTAGGTTTATTCGTATATTTAATGGGTTACAAGTTTGTCCTATATATGATAGTTGACAAATTTGGCATGTTAATTTATAAATAGTATTCACTAATTTACAACTAGTTGTTTGAAAAGTGTCATGGTTCTTAAGAGAGGGACAAGTTTGACAATTTTTTCTTAGGCAATTCTTAGCGAGTTTAAATTAACATAAAAGAGGTGCTAACACTAATATGTTTGTAGTTTTTTTTAGTTTTTTTAGTTTGTTATTCTTATGAATTTTTTAAATATATTTTACTTAATTGTTTTTGTGGTGATAAAATTTGTAATAAATTGAATAATTAATCTATAAATATATAGATATTACTGTTTGTTATCTGTTATATTTTTAAGAATAACTAATAAAAAAAACATCTTTAAACTAACAAAAACACTGAAAAAAACAAAAGTTCTGAAATTATTTTTTTTTTCCTAGAATTACTTTTATAATTTAATTTTTAATAATCAAACAATGAAAGATAATTAAAATTTGTATGAAGATTTATTTATATTAGAATATCTAATATAATTTAATTTGTATATTATGTTATATATAAAAAAAATTATATCATAGAGCAAGCTCATATGAATTAATATAGTGTAGAAACTATATAACAAAATTATAACAGTGATTCTAATTTTAAAAAATTTAAGGAGCAAACTGATAATAATGATAACTTATATCAGTTAGATTTGATTAGATTAGCAAGCTAAATCTAAATTAATTATAATAATAAATAGTTATTTAATTTTATAGTCCAGTTTTGTATTAAAATTATCTTCACTATTATGATCATTTAAATACAAATTATAAAATTTGTAAAATGTTATTAATTTGTAGATAGAGAGAGAAAAAAAAAAAAAAAAAATCCATTACTTCTTTTACATCCTCAAGTTAATTATATATTTATAATTAATAACAATAAAAAAAATTAACAAAGTAACGTCTATTACATCGGCTTTTACACGTCATTCAGACATACTCTAATCCTATATATAGAATAATCGAAGAGATAATATATATAATAGTTAGAAAAAAGAGAGAAAGACAGAACCATGCACTTTTAATCAAACTAATAATAAGGGGAAAAAAAAAGAGTTTTATAAAGAAGGTAGATAAAATTGTTAGTATATATATATATATTTTTTTATGATTTTATGTTTTATCCTTTTTTTTTTTTTAAAGATTTTTAAAGGTTTTTTTATTTTATAATATGATTATAAATAGTTGTATTTAGTAATATATCTATAGTATGAATTAACATTTGTTATAAGTTTGGATATTATGTTTTGAAACCCTAATGGTAGACCAGACATACACAAAAAACTTTAAATTGAAATAAATTGGAAAAAGAGATCTGCTGAAACGGGGATCATCAGATAAAATTTCAGCGACATTTCAACCCCTCCTTTATTATGTCATAGATCTCTTTTAAACCGTATTTTATGTGTTAATATTAAGTTGTTTCAGTGAAATATTTAAATGAACATATAACAGATACCAGTGTTAACAAATTCAAACTGTAAACCTACCTTGACCGCTGCGTCCTCCATTGTGTATATCTATTTCTGGCTTGCACATGTCGCGGGAGGGGAATGTCCCCCCACATTTCAAATTTAGACCATTTCTTCAGAATTTTTTTGAACAACAAGAAAATTAAAGAAGATAGGAAAAATAGTTAAAGGAAGAAAGCTAAGTTTTATAATCTTTACAGATAGTTATATCAAAATAACTGATTTAACACTTAATCATCTTTTAATATTCCTTTAAAAAGGCAAATTATAAGAGTTTAATAAAGCTATTAATTGTGCAAATTCATCTTTATTTAACTTCCATTTTCCTCCCCAGAAATTGGAGATTAAATAAAAATGAAATATATACTTTAAAACTTTAAAAATCTTGTGAAAAAATCTTTTAATCAGTTATTTAATAAAAGTTTAATTAACTGTTAAAGATTATAAATTTGTTTTAGTTAATATTAAGAGAAATTATAGAAAGTTGATTTCATAAATGGATATTTCCATTTATTTTTTTTTAAATATTTTATAATTGATATACTGTTGAAATATTTTACTTGTTTGATACTAAATTTGTTTTTAATAAATTCCATGTTTAAATTTTTAACATCTTCTATGAAATTATCTAATATATTATTTATTCTATAAAATCTTAGAAACTGACCATAATATATACCTTTACAGCAATTTAATGATATATTAGAATTCATATTACAGTATTTTATAATATTGAAATTATAATTACTCTTTTTATTATAAACTCTAACAGCACTATTTGTAAGGTCTATATTCAAGTCTAAAAAGTTAACTTTTTTGTTTCTATAAATTTTTTCATTGTTCTTAAGTTTCAAGTATTTAGGATATATTTCAGGTATTAATTTTTTAAACAGTGGATTATTAAATATTATTATGTCATCTACATATCGGAATATTTGCCAATTAATATTATTTTGTAGAAAGTATTCTCTTTCGTACCAGAACAATATTAAATTTGCTAGTAACGGACTAGAAGAAGTACCCATGGGAACGCCTTCTGATTGAATATATATTTTATTTTTAAATTCTATATAGTTAAAATTTAAAAATGTTTCCAGTAGAGTTTTTGCTGTTTTAAGATCTAATTTAAATGTTTTATATTTGTTATGAATAATTTTAATGTAGAAAGTTTTGTCATTAATTAATTCATTAAATAAATTGGTTATTTTATTATTTAGATCTCTTAAATTTATTTTAGAATATAGGTCCTCAAAGTCAAATGTGTGTACTGTTTCAATATTTGTCCAATTGTTCATTAAATAATTAATGATTTTTTTATTTGAGTCGATAAATTTATAATTATATTTATTAGTTAATTTATTTATAATAAATTGTAGTGTTGAGGCTAATTGTATATCAATATTTTTTATGACTGAATTTATACCAGATGTGATTGTTCTGAAAGAAATAGGTTTTTTGTGTAGTTTAGGAATTATATAGAACTTTGGTATGTTTGGATTTTTGTGGTTATTATAAATTTTTAGTGAATTTTCAACATTTTTGATGTCTTTTTTGATTTTTGTGCCTGTAGTTCTAGCAAAAGTGTATTTATGATTATTATCAATTTCCTTTTTTAGTATATCGTGGTATAGATTTTTACAAATTAAAGATAAATTATTGGGACATTTATCTATAGGAGTGATAATATAGTCCTTCTGTAAATTAATTATATTTTCTTTGAAAGAAGGAATGTCTGAATTGGGTTTTGTGTATTTAAGTGTATTATTATAATAATTTAAAATTTCCTTTTTAATATTATGTTTCCATTCCAGAAAAGTAAATTCTGGAATACTGTATTTTATACTAGTTTTATTTATGAAAATATCTATATCTTTTAATATAGATTTAATTGTATTATTATAATTGTGTTTAATTTGAGGTATATATTTATACCCTTTATTTAAAATTTCTTGATATTCTGGATTTAAAAAAGAAAAGTTGCTAGTTAATATATGACCTGAGTACTTATATTTATCAATATAGTTGTTGCAATTACATTTAATTTTTTTAAAATTTGCCAAATTATTAATAAATTGGTTATAATTGCAAACTAAATTACCTATATTTTTATTGTATCTCCAGATTGTTTTAAAATTTAAATTTTTTTATAGGGAAAAGATTATTGATGATTTGGTTATTAAAAATATCATTAAATTTAATATGATTAAATAAATTGTTATTAAATTTAATGATAATATTAATGTTATTAGTATTTTGTTTAATTTTTCTGTATTTAAAGATGTCGTGTGTGATATCTATTAATCTGTTAGTCAGATTATGAATTTTAATATATTCTATGAGTTTGATAAATTTATTATTATTTAGTTTAAATAATGTTTTAATAAATTTATCGACGAAGTTGTTAGTGTACATTTGTTTTGGGTCCAGTAATTCTTCAAATTCAATGTAACCTAATTTATTTGTAGTTTTACCTCTAGTTTTATTAGGTTTAGTTTTAAATTCATTTTTATATTTGCAACTGATTTCATAAGTTGAAATTTCTTCTGTTTGTGGTTTGTATGTGTAGTTTAATTCGTCGTTAAGTCCATAAGGGAATAATGTGTTGTGTTTATAAATGTAGTTGTTTTCTAATAATAGTCGTTGTTTTTTGTTTTGACATATGTCTAGTATTTCTATCTTAAAGTTGTTAAAAGTATGTAATTGATTGTGTTCTTTCATATATATATTACCAATTGATTTTTTAGCGTGGTTTCTATGTAGGTTTATTCGTATATTTAATGGGTTACAAGTTTGTCCTATATATGATAGTTGACAAATTTGGCATGTTAATTTATAAATAGTATTCACTAATTTACAACTAGTTGTTTGAAAAGTGTCATGGTTCTTAAGAGAGGGACAAGTTTGACAATTTTTTCTTAGGCAATTCTTAGCGAGTTTAAATTAACATAAAAGAGGTGCTAACACTAATATGTTTGTAGTTTTTTTTAGTTTTTTTAGTTTGTTATTCTTATGAATTTTTTAAATATATTTTACTTAATTGTTTTTGTGGTGATAAAATTTGTAATAAATTGAATAATTAATCTATAAATATATAGATATTACTGTTTGTTATCTGTTATATTTTTAAGAATAACTAATAAAAAAAAATCTTTAAACTAACAAAAACACTGAAAAAAACAAAAGTTCTGAAATTATTTTTTTTTTCTAGAATTACTTTTATAATTTAATTTTTAATAATCAAACAATGAAAGATAATTAAAATTTGTATGAAGATTTATTTATATTAGAATATCTAATATAATTTAATTTGTATATTATGTTATATATAAAAAAAATTATATCATAGAGCAAGCTCATATGAATTAATATAGTGTAGAAACTATATAACAAAATTATAACAGTGATTCTAATTTTAAAAAATTTAAGGAGCAAACTGATAATAATGATAACTTATATCAGTTAGATTTGATTAGATTAGCAAGCTAAATCTAAATTAAAAATCTAAATCTAAATCTAAATCTAAATTAAATTAAAAAAAAAAAAAAAAAGGATAAAACATAAAATCATAAAAAAATATATATATATATACTAACAATTTTATCTACCTTCTTTATAAAACTCTTTTTTTTTTTCCCTTATTATTAGTTTGATTAAAAGTGCATGGTTCTGTCTTTCTCTCTTTTTTCTAACTATTATATATATTATCTCTTCGATTATTCTATATATAGGATTAGAGTATGTCTGAATGACGTGTAAAAGCCGATGTAATAGACGTTACTTTGTTAATTTTTTTTATTGTTATTAATTATAAATATATAATTAACTTGAGGATGTAAAAGAAGTAATGGATTTTTTTTTTTTTTTTTTCTCTCTCTATCTACAAATTAATAACATTTTACAAATTTTATAATTTGTATTTAAATGATCATAATAGTGAAGATAATTTTAATACAAAACTGGACTATAAAATTAAATAACTATTTATTATTATATATATATATATATATATTGAATCAATAATTCCTTCTCTAAACTTTAATAACGAACCACTTGATGAGGAAAGAGTTTCTTTAATATACAATATCACAAGCTTTCGGGTACAATCACCCTTCAACTGGTGTAAAACGAGACAAAACATTAGTGGCAATCAGCTATGTATATATATACAAAAAGTAAGAAAATAAGACAGATATGTAAAATTGTGCCAGAGAAATTAACATAATATTGGAGGATCATTCATAAAAGATTAAGAAAAGCAAGTAAATATACATATAATGCATGGCTATTACAGAAACTAAGTATGAACAACGACTATAAAACGAAATAAAATAAAATAGAAATAAAACAAAATAAAAATAAACCAAAACTGCCATTGACGTGTAAAAGTATAAGTTATGAAAACTAAATCTTTCAGATAGGAGGTTCCAGTACTAAATTATCATATATTTCAGGAAGGTCTATTGCTCTATTGATACTTTTAAATATATATATTTAGCTGATTGCCTCTAATGTTTTGTCTCGTTTTACACCAGTAGAAGGGTGAATATGCCCGAAAGCTTGTGATATTGTATATTAAAGAAACTCTTTCCTCATCAAGTGGTTCGTTATTAAATATATATATATTTATAAAAAATAAAAAGGTCAGGTGTTGATCTTAAAAATAAAAAAGGCATAACCTGACCAGGAGCACATGTGCTTTTCAGAAGGCAGAGCGCCATTCTGATGGAAAAGAAATCAACTAAACATTGATTTAGCTTGTTACCTGATATTTGGCCATCCCAATTTCGTGGATGACTTTTCTTGATTTATCAAAAAATTGAGTTGGCCAAAAATCAAGGAACAGGCTAAATCAATGCTTAGTTGATTTCTGTTCCACCAAATGACGATCTGCCTTCTGAAAAGCACATGTGCTCCTGGTCAGGATATGCCTTTTTATTTTTAATATATATTTTTATTTGAACATTTTTCTTCTAATTAATTTTCACATATTAAGCGTATTTACGCAAGTTTGGCCTTAAATACCCATTTCTTGGTTTCTCAGGAAGCCTCTGAGTCCAAAATATTTTTGGTCGCAGTGGTACAGCCTGTTCCACGCTGACGGGGGTTAACAGCCCGAAACGATTTCGTGAATGGCTTTTCTTTATTTATAAAGAAATTGGGTTGGCTAAATATCAGGGAACAAGCTAAATCAAAGTTTAGTTGATTTGTGTTCCACTAGATGGCGCTCTCTGCCTTCTGAAAAGCACGTATGCTCCTGCTAAGGATATGACTTCTTTATTTTTAATATATATACTAATTCAAGACCTAATTTAAGAGTTAATATATTTTAAATCTTAAATTTCAGATGTCTTAATGCCATCATTCTCGTCATCATACTAATCAGATAGTTTGTATCTGTTAGAAAATGTATGCGCATATTTATCATTCACAAGTTCTATCTTTCAAATGACATTTTAAAAATCATTGTTTCAGGAATCTTCTCTCACATTCCGCAGAGACACAGCTTAGAAATAGTTCTTCAACTATATTCTACTTCTCAGTCGAGGTAATATTCAGTAAATTCTAAGACAATTTGTGACGTAGATAATTAATATAATTTCGTTTAATTTATTTGTAACAAAGCAGTTATTAATAAAATTGAACTAAATAAATGTAAATTATTAAATTGTTATTAAAGTATATATTTATAAATCTACATCCTAATGCTTATCATTAACAATGCTAATTACCTCATTCCTAGGTGAAATTTAGCAGCACACATCTAAATTGGATGCAATATGGTGATGTAATTCTTAGTATCACAATTTGATTGATACAAATAATTGGTCTAATTACAACGAGATTTAATTAGAATAATTATTAGTATAATTAAAATATGTAATTAGCGCGCTCTAATGGGGAATAAATTTCGAACATAAACATTATTAGATGTAGACTGACTATTATCACCTCCCTTTGCTCATTTCTCTAGGCCAATCAGCACTGATCTATTGGAGCTCAACATACAAGCACACATATCACACACATCTTACACACAAGTACACACACGTGCACATAACTACCCCACTCACACGCACACGCACCACGCAAAAATGAACATCCTTCTATACTTACTTATAAAATGAAAGGATTTAAAAGCACGAATGTTTCTTTTATACATAATACAAACTTCTACTGCCCTTACTGCGATGAAAAAATATATTGGGAGGGCTTGGCTCATCAGTGGTGAACCCTCCCAGCGGTTTCGCCAATTTAATCCACCAGACCGCTTCTCAGAGCTCTAATACTGTATTGGACGATTCAGCTTATATACGCAGCACTGAAGGATGGAATCTCAGAAATGGTTTTCAAGTGAACTATGGACATAAGCTTATAGGACAGTATAATTACATTCAAATATTTGCATCGAGCAATGCTCTTCCGCAAACAATAAAGACAAGGCCAGTTAGGCATAAATTAACACAAAGCAATAGCGCGCCATCTATACATATAAAATGAAAGGATTTAAAAGCACGAATGTTTCTTTTATACATAATACAAACTTCTACTGCCCTTACTGCCCTTACATACACACAACCCCCTACATATATACGCAGGCATGCACACGTAACCCTCCGACACATAAGCACATAGGCAACAGAAGACTCAAAGACATATGCATACAATCATAGCTAAAATATACACGCACACAAAATCTTCCCTCCCATATAAAAACACTTACTTACATACACATGTTCACAAAGAACACACACATACAAACACCCATACTCATAAACACCCACACCTACACACGCTCACACACAGATGCCTACACACATACACACGTTCAAACTCACAAACACTCACACAAAAACACGCTCACACAAAATTACCTACACACCCTCACACACAAATCCCTACACACATGCACACGCTTACTTACAACCCCCTACACACATACACACGCTCATACTCATAAAAAAACCAAATACACACACACACACACACTCGAGCGAGCGGCCGCGCTTTCGCGAGCTCCGCCGTTTTCGCCTTTTGAGTGCGTGTAAAAGGCGCTTAGTCTGGCAAGTGTAGTATTGGCGGAAAGCCCAGGATGTGCTGAAAAAGTGCCTGAAAGGCCCAGCATCCTGCTACAAACAGGCGAAGAATTATCGCCAAAAGAAGGAAATATGAAGAAAACAATTGATATTTCTTTTGAAAATCAAAAGTATGCAAATTCGCCGGCAGGCGACTTGCATGTAAATCCGGCCGCCGCGCGTGGTGACGTCACGGCTCCGAAGACTGCTGCTACGACCAGCGCAACTTCAGCCAGCCCGGCCTCGCTCAACTGGGCCGACAGCGAGATGGCGGAGGTGAACGACAACGAGGGCTTCATCGTCGTGAAGGCCAAGAAGAGGCGCCTCGGCTCAACTTCACCTGAGCACGCTGCCAGGCAGCCCAACAAGCCTGGAGAGCAGCGCAGCTCCCAGCAGCGGAAGCGGCCAACAGGGCCGAGAGCAGTGCCGCCCCAGGAGATCAAGGCGACACGCAAGAACATCGCCGAGGCCAAGGCGAGGCAGAACTCATCTACCCACGAAAACTACATCTTCGTGGAGCGATGCCCAGAGTTCCCGGACTACACCTACCTAAAGGCAATATCCAAGCTGGTCGGGGGGCCAAATGACATCACATATTTCGGCAAAATGAACGGCCATTTCCTCGTGGGCTTGGCGACCAAAGATCTTGCGCGCCGTCTGGCTGAGGGCGACCTTGAGATCGAGGGAACGACCCTTAGGGTCTTCCCCTACCGTAAGAGGGCCGAACGAATCGTCGTCGCCAATCTGCCAGGCTTCGTGGACGACTCCACCGTTGTGAACGCCCTGAGCCCATACGGGAGGGTCACCTCCATCGCCCCCATCCTGATCAAAATGGGGGAGTTCACATTCACCGACGGCCGCCGGGAAGCCTTCATCCTGCTCAAGGACGGCATCAAGCTAGACAGGCTGCCCACCCGCCTGGACATTCAATCCAAGGGAGATTCCCTGCCCGCCTTCCTCTCCTTTGGCATAAAATGCTCTAAATGCGGAAAGCAGGGCCACCGCAGAGCAAACTGCCCATCGCTCGCCAGGCAGAACAGCAGCCCCAGGCAAGCAGCGTCTCCCACCGACGCAAGGCCCCACCCCATCTCCTCCTCCTCCTCAGCAGCCAAGGAGGCCGACACCTGCGCCCGCAACATCGGCGTCCCCTGTCCAACCGGCGAAGTCTTCAACTGAGGCTCCAGTGACCCCCTTGGCACACCATCCTGCCGAACCGAGGGATCTTGCCCAGCCCGCCCCTGTCGCCCTCCCTGCTCCTCTGGCTGCTCCGCGGCCCCCCGAGCCCGAGACCTTTCCGCTCGACATTGAGATGTCGGAGGAGGAGCTGACCTCAACTCCCTCCGCGTCTCCCCGGGGCAAACCCGCATTCGTCCAGCTGCAGGAGCACCTCAAGCAGTACCCCCAACCTCTCCATCGACTGGGACGGGCTGCCCGGTATAGACCGCGAGGACGCACAGCGGCTACTCACCTCTAAAGGAAAAATGGAGAAGCGAGCGCCCTCGCTGTCAAAGGCACAGGTCGCCGCCCTCGACCAGGTGGCCTAAACCATTAAGGCCTCGATCCCAGACTCCAACCACACCATCCGCAAGACCCTCCAGAAGACCAAGGGGGCGCTGCATAAGGGACGGCAACAATGAGCTACCGTCTCGCCAGCATCAACGCGCGAGGGCTCGCCACTCGGGGGAGGCGCCTTGCCCTTTGTCATCTCCTCAGACAACATCACGTGGACATCGCGTTTGTCTAGGAGACAAACGTTTTTCATCTCGGCAGCGGCCAAGACCTCTGCCTCGGCTACAGCGCTGTTATATTGGCCCATCCCGTAGCCATCTCGGGATCCGGACTCGCCTGCGTCTTCGGACCAGGCGTCGCCGTGCTACGACAGCGTATCCTGTGGCCGGGCCACATCGCCTTGGCAACAATAGATGTCCGCGGCGAGGAGATGACGGCCATCGCCGTTCATCTGGCGCATGAACCCCGGGAAAGAAACCGGCAACTGGAGCTCCTGGCGGCGACAGCGGCACAGGAGGAGGAGGGAGCCTGCTGGATCATCGGCGATTTTAACATCAGGGATCGGGCCCCCTCATCATCATCATCATCGGATGCCCTCGCCGCTCTTCTGGACCTGGCCGCGCTGGTCGACGTGGCCACCCAGTTCGACGCCGCCCACCTGCCCACCAGAGTCGCCATGCACGGCGACCAAGTCGAATCCAACCGCTTGGACCGGATCCTCGTCCCTGCTGGAGTCCTGGATCGCGTGTCCATCTACGCGACCAGCCACTACCACCTCTCGGACCACCGCCTCGTGCTGCTCCAGGTGGGCCCGCCCACCTCCGCCGTCTCCTCCCCCACCCAGCCTCGCTTGGCCGCGATGCTCCGATCCGGCCTCGTTCTCGAACATCTGGCTGGTTACATCCGGGAGCTCGAGGAAGACACGGCGCACGATGACGACGACGGGATCCTTTGGGACAGGTGGACCACCATCAAGGCGGGACTGCTGGCGGAGGCCAGTTCCCTGCACGATCCCCGCCACGCTGCCAGCGACAGCTACGTCTACAGGGCGAGACGTTACATCGCGGCGCAGCTCGAGGCCTCCTCCATCCGGGCCGACTACCCTTCGCTGCCGGACCTAGCACGCGCCATCCGCCTCCGACGCCCGGTCAGCGTCATCAGGGACGAGCAAGATAACATCATCGAGGGCCCCGAGCTTCGGCGGAGGGCGTTCGCGACCTTCAGCCTCGCTTCGCCCGTCCCACCAGCGATTCAGCTGCGGGAGCTGCCTTCATCGCCAGCAGCGCGCCCACCACCACCCGCGAGCTGAGTGAGGAGGACCCGCTCCACCGGCCGGACATCAGCCCCAGCGAGATCGCCAACGCTATCGAGCACCTCCCTCGCGGAAAGGCCCCCGGCTGGGATGGCTTGCCGTGCGAGTTCCTCGTCGCCTTCAGCGAGGACTTCTTCGCGGATGCTCTGGCCCGGGTGTTCGCGGCATCACGGCTCCGCGGTGCCCTGCCTCCGTCGACGCGGCGCAGCTCCATCTGCCTCGTGCCCAAGGCCCGCGGAGGTCGCGGCCTTAATGGCTACAGGCCCGTCGCGCTGCCCTCGGCCGACTACAGGGTCCTGGCCGCCATCCTTCACCGGCGCCTCAAGCCCCACCTGCGGACCCTTGTGCCGGAATGCCAGACCTACGCCGTCCCCGGGAGGTCCCCGTCATGGAACATCGCCATGGTGACGGACGCCGTCGAGGAGGCCACCGCCTTGGGCTCGCCGCTGGCTGTCATGGGCGTAGACCTGGAGTCCGCCTTTGACTCATTGGACCGCGGCTTCCTGGAGTCCCTGTTGATATCCCTCCGCCTCCCGCCGGCCTTCTTGGCATGGATAAACATCTTATACGCCGGGGCGGACGCTACGATCCGGGCCGGAGGATTCTATACCACCGCCTTCCCCCTCCACAACGGCCTAAGACAGGGTTGCGCCGTGAGCGCCGCACTCTTCAGTATCGCCACGGGGCCGCTGCTACGTCGCCTGGAGTTGACCCTCGGCGTGGGCAACGTCACCGCCTACGCCGACGACATCGTCCTCCTGTTCCATCGCGACGAGAACTTCGAGCGGGTGGCGACCGTCTTCGAGGACTATAAGCAGGCCTCCGGAGTTGGCGTGAACCTCCGGAAGAGCGCTGGCCTCTGGTGCGGCGCCTGGCGCAACCGCGGCGACTCCCCTCTCGGCGCCTCCTGGTCGACCACCTCCATCAGGGTCCTCGGGCTCGACATCGCCCCCAGGAGCACCGTCATCCACCGGTAGCAGCATCTCCTGGCCCTCCTGGAGACTGCATGCCGCAAATGGACGCCCTTCACCCGCGGCCTCTCCCTCGTCGGACGAGCAAGAGCGGCGAACACGCTGGTGGGGACCACGATCCAGCACCACCTGCATGGATACCTCCCATCACCCCCGACCATCGCCAAGCTGCAGGCCCGATTGGCGAGGTTCGTCTGGGGGCCAGACCACACGGCGTGGCTTCCCGCCAACGTCATGGCGAGGCCGGTCACCATCGGAGGCCTCGGCCTCCACGACCTCGCGACCCAGCTCCAGCTCGCCTGCCTCAAGGGGGTGCAGGTCGCGCTCCGCGGAGGCATAAATGCTTTCAGCTGGCAGGTAGAAAGCGGTGAGGCCTGGATCCACCCTCCACCGGACGGCACCCGTCTCCAGCCCCGCCGTCTACGGCTGCTGAAGCTCTGGGAGGAGGCCTCCAACATCCTGAGCCTCAACCACCGGGCGCTCCCCACGGCTCAGCTGCTGGACCTCCCCATCATCGGCGGCTGCCGGTTCCTTCGCCCTCCCGACCTCCTGGCCCCCGCCCGCTGGAGCGGAGCCCGAGTCCGGGACCTCATCGAGGAGGAACACCTCATCGCCCGCCCTACGCGCTCGGTCCTGGCTGACGCCACGGCCCTGGGCGCCTTCTGTCGGAGGCTGACCTCCGAGAACGCGGTGGGCTTCGGGGCGGAGTCCACGCCTTCATCCAGTTCCCTTGCTGCGGCCGTGGTGCTGCGTGGGACGGCTACGCCGTTCCTCAACGGCCTCACGACGCGCTCGGCCCGACGGGCCCTGGATCGTCCGCGCCTCGCCGCCACGCCCATCTCCAGATTCCTGGCGAGATGGACGCCCACCATCAATCCACCATCCAGGATCGACTGGGCCTCGCTGCGGCGCTGCGCCTATTCGGGTCACGAGGCCGACGCAGCTCTCAAGCTAGTCTCTACGCTCTGCCCCATCCGGCCCATCCTGCCTCGGTCGGCCCCTCCTGTCCTGCCTGCGGGTCCATCGACCGCTCCCTCGGCCACCGTTACTGGTGCTGCCGCTCCATCAGGCCGCTCATCAGAGAGGCCTTCAACATCATAGGGCGGCCCCCTGACCTGCAGGCTTGGATCTTCGGCGGGTCCGGCCTTGAGGACGACGCCCTTTCCATCCTGGCATCGGCAAAGTTGCGAATCTATCGCTACTTTGTCCAGGTTGGGCTCGGAGAAGCGGTGGAGGACCCGCTCATCGCCTGGTCCAGGACCCTCCAGCGCCGAGGTCTCCTACCTTTGTCCCTCTTGTAAATTTGTTTCATTTATGTATATATTCAATTTTCTATGTATATATTTTCTTCTCTTCCTCTCTCTCTCATGTGAGATGTAACATTGTCTAAGATGACAATAAATATTTTTTAATTGTCAATTGTCACACGCTCACACACAGATGCCTACACACATACACACGTTCAAACTCACAAACACTCACACAAAAACACGCTCACACAAAATTACCTACACACCCTCACACACAAATCCCTACACACATGCACACGCTTACTTACAACCCCCTACACACATACACACGCTCATACTCATAAAAAAACCAAATACACACACACACACACACTCGGGCGTGCGGCCGCGCTTTTTCGAGCTCCGCCGTTTTCGCCTTTAAAAAGCGGAAAATTGTCGCTGGAAGCGACAAATTTGGTATGGGCGGATAGCCCATTCAACGCCGATGAATTACCTGCAGGGTACGGCCTGATACCACAAACCTCAGCAGAGTTATCTGCGGAAAACTATTTCCAGTTACAAAACTCGGAAGAAATGCAAGAAATGGCCAGCTATGCAAACTTGCCTACTGGCGAAAGATATGCAAATTCCGCCACTACGCGCGATTTTGCAACTGCGTTGCCTTCATCTGGCGTAATTCTAGGCCAACAGAACCGGGAAACCTTACCTATGGATCAAAATCCTGTAACTGAAGACAATTATACCATCGTTCAAAATAAAAGAAGACGCCGCGACGCAGCAGCAACGCGCGTCACGACCGCACAGCCCAACAGTGCCGGACCGGCAGCCAGGCGACAAAGATCCTCGCCTGCCTTCATTCCTCGAGTCCAGGAGATCAGGACAACGAGGACGCACATCGCGGAGGCCAGGGCTCGCCAGGCGTCCTGCACAGAAGAACAGTGCTTCTACCTGGAGTACTGCCCAGACTTCCAGACCTACCAATACCTGAGGGCCATTCTAAGAGTCGTTGGAGGACCAACGGGTATCGTCCAAATGACAAAGATGAATGGTCATTATCTAATAGGACTCGCCAACAAATCCTTGGCGGAACGCCTGATCCGAGAGGGCCTCGAAGTCGAAGGAACCCTCCTCAAAACCTTCCCCTTCAGAAAAAGATCATTCAGGATCACAATAGGCAACCTGCCTTTCTTTGTGAAGGACGCCGCCGTAATAGATGCCCTCTCCCGGCACGGACGCATCACATCCATCGCCCCCAAACAGCTAAGGGTCGGCGAGTTTGACTTCACCGACGGCCGCCGGGAGGCTTTTATTCTCCTCCACGACGGAATAACCCTCGACAAGCTCCCTACTCGCTTCGAGGTGAAGATCAACGGCGAGCCCTGGCCAGCATTCCTGAGCTATGGAATAAAGTGCTCGCGATGTAACGGCCAAGGTCATCGAAGAGCCAACTGCCCCCAACTCCATGGGCGTCCTACTACCGCCAGACGGGCTTCACCGCCCCCTTCCACCGGCCTTCCACCATCGACCGCGCCTGGGCTGCCTAGGCAGTCTTCGGCCGCGCCATCCTGCGCCAGCACATCCCAGTCCAGCTCTCGGGCCTTCCGGCGCTCAACCAGATGCCCAAGCTGTGTCCCCACCATCTACGGCGCCCCGGCCGACTACACCAGCGCCTCCGGCCTCATCTGTGCACGTGGCGGCTCCTGCCCCTCCACCAGAGGCCCCTGCACTCGAGCACCCCGCGGGCCCTCGCTCGGCGACGACTGAGCCGACGCCTCCCGCCCGGCCGGACTTCACTGCCCCGTGTGGCCCTCTGCCTGCGCAGGGGACCCTCGGACCTGCGACCCACACACCGGATGTAGACATGACCACCACTGAGGAGCCCTCTGCTCCCTCACCAGCCGCAGTTTCAACACCCCCACTGCCTGCGCCTCAGCCTGCCGGGCCGATACCACCTGCTCCCGACGAGGAGGAGATGACGCCGATCATGAGGGAGGAGTGTATGGTTATTGAAATCTTCAAGAAACTGAAGCACTTAACCTGCCTAAGGCCCTTATATCAATCAGGGATCCAACCGAATGACCTCAAGGATGCCATTCTCTTCATCGATGAAAGAGAGTCCCTCATGGCGAGACTGACACCTGCGATGAGAGGAGTCCTCGCTGAGTTCCTCAGCGCGGCCATAGAACCGGCTCGGGGCAACCATCCCGATGTTAGCTCCGACTTGGCCAGTCTTAGGCGGCGATGCCTTGATTCCTGACAACTGTCAAATGTAAATATTTCTTTTTCACCCTCCTGGGTGAGTTGTTACATTGACTCCCAAGACTAGACGTCACCGCGGCCAGCGCTAACCTATTGTATTTACCCCTCTCTTCTCTCTTTCTCTTTGAGATGTAACATTGTCTAGAAGACAATAAATTATTTTCAATTGTCAAAAAAAAAAAAAAAATTGTCACTCAAACACAAATCCCTACACACATACACACGTCCAAACTCACAAACACACACACAAAAACACGCTCACACAAAAATACCTACACACCCTCACACACAAATCCCTACACACATGCACACGCTCAAACACAAGTCCCTACACACATACACACGCTAATACTCACAAGCACCCCCACATACACACGCTCAAACAAAATTCCTACACACATGCACAAGCTCATACTCACAAACACCCCCAATACACACGCTCAAACACAAGTCCCTACACACATACACACGCCCACTCCCCAGGGGCAAAAGACGACACCGGCCACGCCTACACCTCCGCTTCCACCGCCTGACCCGATGGAGGACGACGACGACCTGATGCCGGAGTTAGATACAACCTTCAATGAAATGATCGCTGAACCCGGCTTTGGGCCCCTGCTGGAGCCAGGGATTTCCCTGGATGCCGTCATGTTTGCGATTTTATACCGCGAGGATAGATTGGATCTACTCAAGGATCTCTCACCTGAGCAGGGGAGTACCCTCGCGGGCTTCCTTGACGCTGCTCTCGAGCGAACTCGGAACAGCCATCCCACCATTCGCAGGGGTATTCACAAGCTAAGGATAGCCTTGCCCTCCTGATCAATGTACATAGTTTGCCCTTTTGACTCCTCGTGAGTAATTGTTGACCAGCGGTCAATAAAAATTATTTAATTGTAAAAAAAAATTGTCACACATACACACGCTCATACTCACAAACACCTCCACATACAAACGCTCAAACAAAAATCCCTACACACATGCACACGCTCATTCTCACATAAACACCCAAACATACACACGTTCACACACAAATCCCTACACACATGCACACGCTCATACTTACAAACACCCACATATACAAACGCTCACTCACAAACCCCTACACACATGCACACGCTCATACTCATAAACACCCCCACACACATACGCTCATACTCATAAACAACCATAATACACACACTCAAACACAAATCCCTACACATATACACACATTCAAACTCTCAAACACCCACACATAAACACGCTCACACAAAAATACCTACACACGCCCACACCAAAACACCCACTCATACACAACAACAACAACAACAAAAAATCCTTTATTTAGGGTCACTGACCCTATACAGGATTCACCAGAGGTATGCATAAAAACAAAGCAGTGAGACAAAGGAAATAACGATATATACAGAGTAAAAAGAGAGAAAAAAAAAACAAGAAAAGGAAAAAATAATAATAATAAGAAGAAAGAGGGAAGCAAGAAATCAACACAAAAAGAGTAGCAGTAAGAAAGTGAGGAGTGAGTATCACTTGGCCTTCTTCTGAGATATGGACTTGTGGAAACCATAAAACGCCGTAGCAATATACTTATTCTGGGTCATATTGTCAATTATTGATGGAAGTGAAGCACAGAGTTGCCCAGTTTTGAGCATAAGGGTTCTTCTTTCTTCTTTCAGAGCAGAGCAATCAAAAATATAGTGAGTGATTTCATTTTTTAGTTTTGAATTACAGAAGGTACAAGTCGGGTCCTCACCGCAGAGCATCTTGGTGTGGTTTTCTCTAAAAAAACTTGAAAGTATTCTAACTTGTGCGAGTAGTCTTACAACCGGGAAAGGAAAATCCCCTAAAAGGTATCCCTCCGTCATGAAAGATATGTATGATGATGAGTATAGCTTAGATTTATCCATTCTTGTAAGGTCGTTTTGTATAGACCACTCATACACACGTTCACACACAAATGCCCACACACATACACACTCTCATACTCATAAACACTCAGATATACACACGCTCACATGCAAATATTTACACTCAGGCACACGCCCACACCAAAGCATCTACACATATGCATATATACAGTCATGCACCCATACAAACCTTTAAATTATTTCCTCAAATAATATCGTTCGTCTACAATCAAGACTTTTATTTGAATGGTCCTAATATTTGAAGTATTCCTAACGTCCTTGTATTCCCAGTAACTGAAATTCAAGCCTAAAGACGATGAAATTCACCGACCTTCATGAAGGTTGAATATGGGTCTGCCGTTGAGTCACAGAATCAGTAGCACATACCTGTAGAGTCTGACCTATAAGATTGCTCCAAACATGGAGAACAGAAAGCCTTTCTACAGACCCGAATATAGACGCAGAAGAGCACAGATAAATTAATTTCAGTCTTTTTCTGTATTCATACAAAGAAAGGGATGCATTAAATTTTCAGAAATTCTGGAAAAAACACCGAAAATAGGCTCAACACAAATGATGGATCCAGCTTGAAGAAAGGTCGATATTAATCTTCATTTTGTGTAGATAACCGCTACTCTTTACTTCTGTTCACCCATTTGGGGGAATATTGTATGGGCCGAATGCCCTTAATAAAATTTTGTTGTTATTGTACAAAGGATGGATTGGAGCTACACATCCAGATCTCGAGACCTGAATCAATAGAACATGTCTGGGATTCCATAGAGAGACGTTTTGAAGCTAGTCAGATTCCTCCTTGATCACTCCTTTAAATAAAACTGATTTATTATTTCGGAGAAGTGTAAGAGTATTTGCCCCAATATTGAGTAAAGAAGTAAAAACTTCAGTGATGTATGAAAACCTGTTTATTATATTTTCTCCATATTAAATAATTCTAAGTTTTAAATTCATGATAATCGTCTCCTTGGCGCTTCTATATTTTAATTCATATAAATCTATTTGTTCAATGGCAGAAGCTGAAATATTTTCTTCTTTTCAATTTTAATAAAAGCACAGTGGATTCTGTGGCCACTGGACATGCTTCGGACCTCGAGGCTTTTGGGTTCTGCGCTGCCTGGAGTATATGAGCTCCATCTATGCCTTCTTCCTGTGGTGAATCTGTATAAGACTGGTGGTCTTAATAAAGCTGTATATATATATAATGTAAGCACTAAAAAGCTATTTTATGAACTCATATAATTTAATATTTAGATAGTCATCAATTATAAATTTACAAAAATTTATATTCACATTTATTGTTATATATATTTTTGTACATATATAAATATTAAAAATAAAAAGGCATATCCTGACCAGGAGCAGATGTGATTTACAGATGGCAGAGCGACATTCGGTGGAACAGAAATCAACTAAACATTGATATAGCCTGTTCCCTGATATTTGGCCAACCCAATTTTCTTGGTAAATCAAGAAAAGCCATCCACGAACGCGTTTCGTGCTGTTGGCGCTCGTCAGCGTGGAGTAGGCTGTACCACTGGAACCAAAAATATTTTTGGTTCCAGAGGCTTCTTGAGAAATCAAGAAATTAGGTTAGCCACACAAATATCAGGGAACAGGCTAAATCAATGTTTAGTTGATTTCTGTTCCACCAGATGGCGCTCTGCTTTCTGTAAAGCACATCTGCTCCTGGTTAGGATATGCCTTTTTATTTTTAATATCAACACCTGACTTTTTTATTTTTAAAAAATATTTTTTCATATATAAATATATAAAATTTTATATTTTAAAATTTTTAAATACCTAAATTTATATTCTGAATATTTCAATGATTAAATATATATCTGGTAATATCCCTACAAAAATAATCATAGCTTTAGTTCATTCTACCGATTTATTTAAAATAAATGCCAATCCCTCAATAAGCCACAAACGGATGCGTCTATTTTATTCTTTCGATATTTTCCATACACAAATTATATTCTGTAATCTGTTTCAAAACAATACGGCCAACTATAAATCTGATATTTTCATACTCCGGTTTTTAGCTTGATTGAGTGAATGTACTTAATTTTAGACTTGTACGTGGTCTGGAAGTACAGGGTGATCCAAAAGTCCCGCACTATTTTAAAAATTAATAACTCCGCGAATATTAGCGCTAGAGCAATGCGGTAAACACCATTGTATTCAGGATGCAATGGGATTTTTTATGGCAAATAATGAAAAATTTGAAATTGATTTTAGTTACAATTTTATTCGCCAGATGGCGCTCTACCAGAATCAGAGATTCAGCGGCCAAATTGTTTGATAAATTGAAAAATATAACTGATCGACACGTATTTTTCCTTTTTGAATACCAGGAAAGAACCCTAATAATATCAAATAACAAATTAATAAAACACCACTTCGCCAAAAGTATGAAGAATTGGTTAACGATTTTCAAATATATTCAGAGATATGTAAAATAGGTAAATGCAAATTAAAACATGTAGTAAAAATATTTATATTTTATATGGCGTTTTGTGAAATAGATTGAATGTTTGAAAAACACTGCTGATATCAATACACGAATTTTTGAAATGCTAATATAGTACCAAAAATTATGATGGTACTATTAATAGGATTTCTTGCTATAAGAAATGCGTAGTTTCTTGACTGATTGGCGACCCTTGACTATTTAACTGGATATTTGCCATGATCCAACAAATGAAATATAGAGGGGAGTGACAAAATATATTTTTCGTACTTTATTCCAAATATCCTATGGGCTTGTCAAATGTTATCATTGTTTATTATACTGTACACAATTTTAAAAAATGTGTCCCCTCAAATAAAAATAATTTTTAAATCGACCTTTTGCGTTGAAAAACGTGGTAGTAAAATATTTTTTTTCACAAAATTTCTAAAGTTATTGGTGTACAGAAAATATTCCTTATGCTATTTCTTCTAATGAGCGAAAAGCGAAAAACTAAACATAAGGGGGAAAATTGTGTGTACCAGTGTTATGCGAGAAGTTATAACACTCTGGTTTGCACGACATAATATGTGAGCAAATGACAAACAAAATATTACTGTTCGCAAAAAAAAAAGAGTCAAGATGTGAGGACAGCATTTATTATCCCCATATCCCAACACAAAGAGCTGCAAAATATTGGTAGATAATATAATACATGGCGGCTTATATAACACATGAGGTAACTGCCTTCTCTCTTGTATTAGGTCACAATCCTTGCTCAATGTGGCACCCTTCATTCTCAATCACCGCCTGCAGACGATAAATGACAGAATGGACAGCATTAAATAACATATCTGTTGAAATTGATAAAGCGTGCCACATCTGATAGAAGACTTCAACATGGCCAATGTGGTAGGCCAGCATCGATAAACACACGATTTAATGTACCCCCATAAACAAAAATCGCAAGGCGTCAAGTCTGGTGATCTTGGAGGCCACTGGTATATAAAGTGGCGACTTATCACTCGATTTTCACCGAACGTATCCTTCAGCAATTGTTTGGCACCTCAGGAGATATGAGGAGGTCCTCCATCTTTCATGAATGTTATTTCGCTTAGTGCTTTTGCCCTGCAATATGGGAATACCCTTTTCTCTCAAAAGTTGAACATAACGTTCGCCAGTTACAAAAACGGTTTTAAAAGTTCTTCCATTGATTTTTCAAAGAAAAATGGTCCAATAATAAAAGAAGTGAACCCACACAAAACTGTAACTCTAGGCTGGAAAAGTGGCATTTCTGTAAAAATCCTAGGATTTTCTGTTGCCCAAATGCAGCTGTTTTGAATGATAAATTCTCCGTTTAAAGAAAAGTGAGCATCATCTGTCCACAGAACATTCGACAGCCAGTTTTCATCAATATCAATTTGCCGGAAAACCCATGCAGCGAATTATTGACGCATCTCAAAATCGCCAACTTTCAGCTCGTGAAATCTTTGAATTTTGTGTGGGTACACACAATAGAGACATTAAGTGAAGCGTCTTCGGATATCACAATCATACTCGGCGAATTTAACGCCAAAAGTTCAATTTGGGGATCACCTGTCCAGGATAACAAAAGTCAGCAGGTTGAGGACATGCTAACCGACCTCGACCTTACACCGGTAAATAACGGAGAGAACACCTATCTATCTAAGTCTACAGGCACAGAATCCGCAATAGACATCACAACGATAAATTACAACATCGCACCCACAACACATTGGAAAATCCTGAGAGGTGCAATCAGTGACCACAGACCAATTTAAACAACCCTAAACTTCAAAATTGAGAATGTCCATTAGAATAAAAGAACATGGAACTTTAGGAAAGCCGACTTGAAAAATTCACAGAAAAGCTTGAAGAACTGTGCAACGAAAAATTGAATTACAGAACGCTTGACAAAAACTTGGAAAGATTCTCTTCGAACATATCCAAAGCTGAAAAAGCATCGATACCTAGAGGCAGACTTAAAGACCTGTGGATACCTTTCTGGAAGGACCACAACATCGAGGCAATGATTGCAGAGAGAGACAATATTAATGAACTTCTTAAAATAAATAAAACTGAAGAAAACAGAAAGAAACTCATTGAAATTAGTCACAAAATAGAACAAGAAATTTGGATATGTAAACAAGAAAAATGGCAGAATTCTGCGAAAAATGGATCCAAGAAAGGACAGCCAACACTGGAATATGATTAGAGTGTTAGAGAACAATCAAAACCAACACCAATCCTCCAATACTCTAACCGATATGAATAGAACAGCGAGAACGAGAACAAACAGACGGCTGACATAATTGCTGAATATCTTTCAAGCACATACTCAACTATACGAATGAAGACAGGACTCTAAAAATAATATAAACCAGTTAGTTAAACAAGCAAGGAACTTCCATCAACAAGATATTTTCTCGAGAGATTTCACACTGAATGAGCTAAACTCATCAATAAAAAAATCCAAGAGGTCACCAAGAGATAATCTAATCTTTGGTCAAATGATTAAACACTTTGAAGACAAAGCTAATAATCAACTCCTACGAATACTGAACATTTCATGGCAAACTGGTAAACTACCAAAGAATTGGAAGATGTCAATTATAGTGCCAATACTGAAACTAAACAAAGATTCCAAGGAATACAAGAACTATCGGCCAATTGTTCTCACCAGCATACTTTGTAAAATATCAGAACGAATTATCCCCTCTAGGCTCATAGTCTGGCTCACTAAAAATAATAAAATAAACCTCTACCAAACTGCCTATAGATCCCAGCACTGTACGACTGATCAACTGTTCTACTTCTGTCAATCAATAATAGATTCTTTCCAGGAAAAACCGCCAAAGAAGACCACGGCTATATTCCTTGATATGACC
The DNA here is from genome assembly GCA_030710605.1 of Cordylochernes scorpioides. Lineage (NCBI taxonomy): Eukaryota > Metazoa > Arthropoda > Arachnida > Pseudoscorpiones > Chernetidae > Cordylochernes > Cordylochernes scorpioides. The sequence goes on from CP092866.1 coordinate 61,100,548, forward strand.
TCAGCTTTTGATCGAGTGTGGAGGGATAAATTACGTGAAAAGCTGCATAACATCGGAGTAAGAGGAAAAACCTTAATCTGGATTGCAGACTTCTTAAGGGGAAGAAGGTTAAAGGTTCGGGTCAATGGAGAATTTTCCAAGGAAGGAAGAACATGGGCTGGTGTAACTCAGGGATCTGTGCTCAGTCCTCTACTCTATCTGCTATATATTAACGACATCCATCCTTAACTCACTGAAGACACAAAGGTTTCCTGTTATGCAGATGATATAGCCATATGGCACACAAGGAGCAGCATAGAAAAATCGTAAAAAATACTGAACACATCAATGAGAGGACTGGAGATGTGGGCAATGGAACTCCAAATGACCATAAACCCAATAAAACCAAACCTATGCGTCTTCTCCACTCACAGGGAAAAAGGCATAAATATAACCACAAAATAAGCATAAACAAACAAATAATTGATAAAATTAGAAATCCATAATACCTAGGTGTGATACTGCAGTCCTGGATTTTTCCAGTTGGTCTCGAGGACCACCCCATCACCATCTCCTAAGCGGCGAAGTACGCGATCTACGTATTCATCGTAGATCGCAAAATGCGTGGTGTCGCTGGAGACCCACTGGCGATTCTCCACCAAACTCTGCAGCGCTGGCAGAGGCGCCATATTCATTGTACATAGTGTATATAATGCATATTATCTTTTTTAATAGTGCAGACTGTGCATGTATTGACAAGATGTCTCAACAAAATTATTTTAATTATTATTGATGAGGAATTGGAATTTTCAGAACACATAATTAGCATCTCAAATAGAGCTATCAGAAAACTAAACATTCTGAGAAGGCTATGTGGAACAAATTGGGGCGCAAAACCCAGAATTCTCAGAATAACATATACCACCTTAATAAGGCCGATAATGGAATATGCAACACCGGTCTGGGCTCCCTCAAGCTCATCACTAAAAGTAAGACTAGACAGTGTTCAAGCAAAATCGGCCAAAATAATCACTGGTGCTGTTTCATCCACCAACAATGAGAAAATTCAGAGAGAATGTGTTCTAGACCTACTCGTTCGAAAGCAGAAGATAAAATAAAAACAAATTGGATCGGCATTTCGGAAACGAGGAACCAGAGGACGAGATCTCTCTGACCACTTGTGGTTTGGTGGATCCGCCCTTTTCTGAGAATGAGGTGAATCTGACGGCTTTCAATTTCGGGAAAAGGAAATCTCCTGGTCCCGAAGGGATCGATAACGCGGTCGTGAAAGCCCTGTTAAGAATGCACCCATCACTTCTTGCCAGGTTTTTCAATAGGTACCTGGACACTGGTACATTTCCTGAGGCATGGAAGGTTGCCGGAGTAGTGCTTCTCGAAAAGTCTGGTAGAAAGGGTAATTCTCCTAATGATTATCGTCCGCTTTCTTTACTAGTGTGTCTAGGTATGGTCCTAGATAGCCTACTAGCTCAGCGACTGAAGCACTGGCTAGAGAGTAATGAGCTCCTTTCCTCTTTCCAACATGGTTTTAGGGAAGGCAAATCCACAACCACATCTCTGAACGAGGTGTTAGAGGGGGTTGAGATGGGCTTAAATAAGGGTGCTTGGGTTCTTTTCGTGGCCCTGGACATTGATGGCGCGTTCAACTCCATGAGCTGGAACAAGCTGATAAGTAATTTGATGGACATGGGTTGTCCAGATAATTTGTGCAGCTTGGTTCGTGACTTCCTGAGGGATAGACGGATTAGCCTAAGTTTTGGTGGGCGGAAGTTGGAAAGAAACTGTGCTAGGGGTTGCCCCCAGGGCTCTTGCTGCGGACCTATTCTGTGGAATATCCTGGTAAACACCGTTTTCCAGGAGGAGCTCCCTGGGGGAGTCAGGCTGGTTCTCTATGCTGACGACCAGTTCCTCATCATTGAGACTGCTTCTCTCCAAATTCTCTCGATCTGGGCCCATGACTCTGGCCTTAAGTTCAATGTCTCCAAAACTAAAGCCCTCAGCTTCAAGCCTAGGGACATAAGAACTAAAAGGAAAGGGATCAAATGGGAACACAAGCCGGCTATCCGGATGGAAGGACGGAGGGTAGTGTTGGTCAATAGGATGACCATCCTGGGGGTGGTCATTGATGACAAGATGGGTTGGCAATACCAGGCGGAGGAGATGGTGGCGAGAGGCAGGGAGGCGTTGTGCAGGCCTGTCCTGGTTGGCTCTCAACAGGGGGGGGGGGGGAAGGAGGGTACTATTTTTATGAACCTCTGCCTCTCCTGTGTCGAGCCAATCTTGCTATATGCTTCCGGGGCTTGGTGGCGCCGAAACAGGGATCAGAAGGTGGAAACAACTCTAGAGAGAGTGCAGAGGACAGCGGCACTTAGAATCACAGGGGGATATCGCACTACCAGCAGTGAGGCCTTTTTGGTCCTCGCTGGGCTTATTCCCCTGGGATTGAAACTAGAGGAGGAGACCATCAGACAGAAGATCTGAGAGAACAGGGAGATGCCCTGGGACTTGAAGCGGGGGCCCTGGAATCGAAGAAGAGGGACCCAAGGAAGCCTCCGCAGTGGTTGTCAAAGTGGAATTGGAGTCCTGGAGGGCCGACAGGGATTGGCACGGAGGTTTTCACTGATGGTAGTAAGTCTGGAACCAATACTGGAGCTGGGGTAGTGATATTCACTATGGAAAGCTGATCTTCCAATAAATTTTAACACTCAGAGTGGACGAATTGGTCTTTTCAACCGAGCTGGTTGCGATCAGGGTAGCCCTCAGAGTGTGTGCCGAGAAGAACTTCAGCCCGGACCGCCTCTATTCAGATTGTATGTCGGCCCTCGTCGCCATCAATCTGGAGAAAGGGCAACTCGCGCATCAAATAATCCAGGAGCTGGAGATGATGACGCGGGCTCCGGAGCTCCCTTGGTTTAGGAGACACAGCCTCATCGAAGGTAATGAGTTCGCAGACAGGATCGCTAAGGCAGGATGCTTTAGAGGTAGATCACTGAGGACCCCAGTGACCAATAAAGAAGTTCATAGGAGGATCAGGGGGCACGTCCAAGACTTATGATTGGACAGATGGAGGAACAGTGTGAAGGGGAGAGAGGTATTCAATGGGGTAACAACACCCAAGTACCTCTGTAAGGTAATGTCCCACAAACTCGTTAGGGTAGTTCGGGAGATGGGCTCTTCCCCAAGTCTCCACAGATTTAAAATTAAGAGAAACCCTGATTGCGTCTATGGAGAAAGAAATGTGAATGCACGCCACTACGTCTTGGATTGTCCAAGGGTAGTGGGTGTGCAGGAAGAGAGAAGGAGGGCGAGGGGCGCGATCGAGAGTAAGCTGCTGAGAAATCACAGCAAGCTTCTTGAGAAAGCCCACGGCGTGGCAGCTGAGCTTTTCCTCAGCTGTGAATGAACAGAGTCGACCGGGGGCTGCATCCCCGCGGTCCCTGCTGGACACAGTAGATAGTTTCCTATTTTGCTGTGATTAAAGGCCACCGGTATATAAATACTTCCAGACACGTTGTCTGGGAGGTGGTGTTTCCAGGTACAATGTCCTAGCACTAGCTTGGATACCGTTACTTGGCTTATGAGTTGAACTGAATAGCAGCGAAGGGCATGCTTCGCATGCCGGCTTGTGGACCGAAAGGTCTGGGTGGCCATCTGCTTCTAGGGTGTACCAACTGTGCTTAGGTGGGATCCTCCAGTTCTTGTTTATTTTGGCTACTGTTTCTATTTCTTTAAAAGTAAGTTTATTTTTCTGTAGCAAGGGTTCTTTTGTGCCTTTTTTCGCTAGCGCATCAGCAGCTTCATTGCCTTCAATGCTAACATGTAAGGGCATCCATTGAAGGTGAATTTTTTGAGGTATTGAGAGTTTTTGGAGATAACCAATTATGTTCCTACTTACTTTGTCTCTAAGTTCCCCTGTGTGACTCAAGTGTTGTATGGACTTCTACTATCAGTAAGAATCCATATATCGTGATGCTTAGTGTTTCTGATGGATTTTAAGACTTCATAGATGGCTATAAGTTCTGATCTGAAGACGGAGCAAAATTCTGGGTTTCTTCTGTTTATTTTCTCATTGCCATTTGTGGTTTTAATGAGAGAGCCACTGCCAGTGTGTCCCAACTCGTCTCTGCTACCATCGGTATAGATAGTTATTGCATTTTTAGGAATTTTATTAATTATTTCTAATGATAATTGTTTAAGTATTCTGTAGTATATTCTCCAGAGGATTTTAACTCTCTTTTATTCTGTAGTATGTAGTGTGTATTAAGTATTCTGGATTTTGGTATTGTTTTTTGGTGGGTTCATTTAATGTGGCATTAAAAAGAACATTTTGTTAGTGGTTCGCATGGAGATATTTTTTTCAGCTAAATAATATTTTTCCACTTTATATTTTAAAAATCCATTTCTTTTGGCCAGGTGGAGAGGGCCTTCTTTTTTGAGTCTTATATTGGATTCCCAATTAGGTATGTAATTGAAAGTTTCTGTGTTTGTTTTCATAACTCTTGATTTTGTTTATATATTTTGGCAGATTGTTGCTTATTCTATCCTTTAAGGGCATAATGTCTGCCTCGTAAAGTACAATATTATTAGGGCAGGTATTTCGAAGACCTGTAATAATTCTAGCTGCATTTAGTTGTATCCTTTCCAGTGTTTTTAGATTTGTTTCTGATGCTCTACCATAGATTTGATATCCATATTCCAAGATAGGTCTCATTAGAGATGTATAAGTTAATTTTAATGTTGTTGCTTCAGCTCCCCACTCTTCCTAAAATATATTTCAAGATTTTTAGTCGGTCTCTTTCTTTTCTAACAACTCCTTCAATATGTTTACTGGAGTTAATTTCTGGATCCAGGGTGTAGCCGAGATATTTAGGATGTTTATTATATTGTAATTGTTGTTCTTTCAGAATAATATTTGGTCTTATTTTGTATAGTTTATTATCGGTAGTAAAAAGACAGGTTTCAGATTTTTGGGGGTTAAATTCTAATTTATGTTTATTAGCAAATTTTTCTAGGTGGAGAAGAGTCTTGTTCAAATCTCTTTCAGCTTTTTTCCAGTTAGTGTTGCTGCTCCATATAATCTCAGAATCTGCGATCTCAACTCTGGACCTTTCAATGGCCTATCTGCAGGTAGAGCTAGCAGAAGCCAAAGGAGTAGTAAATATAAATACTACGAAGGGATTGTTTGCATATAAAAGACTCCCTTATGGTGTGGCTGTAGCACCGAATAAATTCCAGAGGTTGATGGACAACATTTTTGCTGACATACCAGGAGTGGCTTGTTATATAGACGACATATTGGTGTCAGGTAGAGATGCAAATGAGCATAAAGCCAAGTTAGAGCTGGTATTTAAAAGATTAGAGGACAAGGGCTTGAAATTGAATAAAAATAAATGCAGGTTCGCGGTTGATTCGGTTGAATACTTAGGTTATCGAATCGATAAGAACGGCCTGCATCCATTGATCAACAAGATTCAAGCAGTCTCTAATGCTCCTGAGCCTAAGAACATTGGTCAGTTGCGATCATTTATCGGAATGTTGATGTACTACGCCAGATTTATAAGAAATATCTCTCATATATTGACTCCTTTTTACAAGTTATTGAAGAAAAATACTCGTTGGAAATGGACAAGAGAACATCGGATATTGTTCAATAAATGCAAATCATTATTGACTAATGAGTCAGTATTGACACACTATGATCCAACGAAGGAACTGGTACTGGCATGCGATGCCTCAAGCTATGGACTTGGTGTGGTGCTTAGTCACAGAGACAAAAATAAGCAGGAGAGTCCAATAGCGTTTGCGTCGCGAACACTTACAGATGCTGAAAAAAATTATTCCCAGCTTGAAAAAGAAGCTTTAAGTATTGTTTATGGCTGTGGAAAATTTAGGCAATACCTTCTAGGACGCTCGTTTGTGTTGGTGACGGATAACAGGCCGCTTATGCACTTGTTCTCACCTCACAAACCGATTCCAGTATGTGCAGCGTCTAGGATAAAGCGTTGGTCGTTAAAGCTGGCCGCTTTCCATTATTCAGTTGAATTTCGGAAGACTGACGACCACGGAAATGCAGATGCTTTATCAAGGTTGCCGTTAAAAGCAGTTGAGAGAGAGTCTATTGATGAAGATCAAGTCTTGCTTCTGAGAAAAATGAATGAAGTGCCTTTTTCATTCCGGGATGTAGCTTTTGTAACTAGAAGAGACAAGATCCTCTCAATTGTTTTGAGAAATGTCCAGGAAGACAATTGGCAAGTGCCAAAGATCTCGAAAGAAAATCCGTTGTTCCCTTTCTACAAGATTAGGAATGAACTAAGTGCGGATTTTGGCTGCTTACAGTGGAGGGAACGGATAGTAATTCCTCCCAAGTTGAGATCGCAGATTCTGAGAGATCTCCATGAGATGCATTTTGGGATAGTAAGAATGAAAATGATAGCACGGAGATATTTCTGGTGGTCGGGAATAGATGGGAACATCGAAGATATGGCCCGGGAGTGTACCATCTGTCAGGAATCTGCGAATATGCCTCCCTCAACGATTTCAGAATGGACTTGGCCCGAAAAACCCTGGCATCGCCTTCATATGGATTTGGCCGGCCCTTTTATGGGAAGAATGTTTTTGGTCATAGTAGACGCCTATACAAAATGGTTGGAGATTTTCATCCTGAAAGAAATAACCAGCAGAACCATTATTTACCATCTTAGGCAGGTGTTTGCAAGGTTCGGACTGCCGGAATTATTGGTGACGGATAATGGGCGACAGTTTGTCTCCAAGGAATTTGAGGAATTCACCAAGATGAACGGAATTCGGCATACAAAAACAAGCCCATACAATCCAAGCACGAATGGATTAGCAGAGCGCTATGTGCGAGAGTTCAAGACCTCATTAAGGAAGAACAGTGGAAAGGATAGCCTCGAGACAAACTTGGAAAGATTTTTATTAGCTCAGAGAGCATTTCCACAGACAGTGATGAAGGAATCGCCGGCGGAACTTTTGATGAAGCGGCGTTTGAAAACAAGGTTTTCAAATCTAATGCCTAAAATGGAGTTTAAAGGAGAGGCGTTTCATGATGCCCTAAAGAAACAAGAGAATTTCAGCATAAGTTCAGATGTTTATTTCCGGAATTATGCTGCTGGACCAAAGTGGAAGCAGGGCACAATACTAAAACTCCTAAGTTGCCGCCACTACCTAATAGGGTATGAGGACCAATCTTTCAAGAGACACATAAACCAGTTGCGCCCTGTAAAGGAAAAACCAGAGGCTGCAGTACGGAAAGATCCGAGGTTAGTACTTCCATGTACATCTACGGAAACCTTGGAAAACCATCCTGAGATGAAGCCCTCTCAAGTTGGCCTGGAGATCCCTGAGAGGAAACTGCCAGAAATGGAATCGGCAGAGAAGCCGAAATCGACAGAGCCGGACTTGGCACCAGCTGAAGTCAACCAGAGTCCTGTTGCTGTGTCTGGAGAAAAGGTCCCGAGCCGGAGCCCTAGACCCCAGCGAGAGAAGCCGCGGTCAACAAGGCAGGACTTGGCACCGGTTGGAGACAACCAGAGTCCTGTTGCTGCTTCTGGAGGAAAAGTCCCGAGCCGGAGCCCCAGACCCCAGCGATCCAGGAGACCGCCTGACCGACTCCACTATTACTAGGAGGGGAGGGTGTAGTGTATTTGCATATCGAATTATGGATATGCAAATATCTTGTTTTGCATACTAGTTGTTGTATAGAATTGTGTATATAAATAGAGATAGTTTTAAGCTACGGCAGTCAGTCGCTTTAAGTAATAAAGAAGATTACAGGAGTCCGTCTTTGCCTTATCCTCGACACCTCACCCTTGGCTACCTCTCACCTATAAGGACAGAAGAAATGTCCCCCGCGGAAAGTCCAATATTGGTTTTATGTGAAATTCTTTCTTCTATGCCTGCAATAAATAGGGTGAAGAGAGTTAGGCTAAGGACTGATCCTTGTGCTAATCCTTGGTACAATTTGAAGGTTTTAGATTGAGTGCCATTATATTTGACCCTGATGTATATATATTTTAAGGGAATCATTTATCCAAGTTATAGCTTTTCCATCAATTTTGAAATGTTTGTATAATTTTGTAATTAACTTGTTTTCCATACCTTATCAAAACTTGTGTAAGGTCTAAAAAAACAGCTATGGTGTGGTTAGTTGGTTTTCTGTTTGTGCATCTTTTACCTTTTGTGTGAAAAATAAGAGTTGTTCTATTGTCCCATGTCCTTTCCTAAATCCATATTGTTCTTCTGGTAAGAGATTTCTTGTGTCGGGGTGGTAGGTGAGTCTCTCGTCTGAGCATATTTTTTTCCATTAATTTGCAGCAAATATTTGTGAGGGAGATAGGTCGGTAGTTTTTTGGGTCATCAGCAGATTTGTCAAGTTTTTTAATGGGAATTATTGTTGCATTTTTACAGTCTTGAGGCAATTTTCCAGTTTTCCAGGAGTTATTGAAAATATTAAGAGGTCTTTCTTTGCCAATTTTGCCCAAGTTTGATATCATTCGGCCATGGATTCCATCTGGCCCAGGAGTCTTGTTTAGGTCAGTGTTTTCTAATGCATAAGCTAGTTCTTTCATATTGATTTTTTTAATGGAAAATATTGAGTGCTGGTGACATTTTTACAGTCATGAATAATCTTTCGGGCCTATTTTCAACCTTGATTTTACTACTTATTTGATATGAATTACCTAAAAGATTGGCAGCAATTTTGTCATTAGTTGCTGGTGTACCATCTGTATTCTTAATCATATTTGTGTTTTCAGTTTGTGGCTGGACTCTGTCAATTTGCTTTGCCAAATTCCAAAGTTTTGTATTTGGGTTTCTTGGGTTCAGGTTTTCACAAGTTTGTTTCCATTTTTCCCTTTTCACATTTACGTATAATCTTTTTATTTTTGCAATCACAATGTTCAGTTCAGTTCTACAATTTGTTTGGTTTTGGGTGCACTTTTTGTAGTTCATTCCTTTTAGTTATAAGTGTTTGAATATTTTTTGCCTAGTGTGCATAATTTGAGATCCATTTCTTAATATTACCTCTTGGTATTGAAATTTGGCTGCTTTAATAATGGTGTTTTCGAAAGATATCATATTAGCCTTTTTGAAGTTCCAGAATTTTTCTTAAGTGAGCTAGGTTTGGTCTTGGTGCTAATTTGCATTTGTGGAAAATGTCAGGATAGTAAAAACTTATATCAAGGGCTTGTGCAGTATTATAGCTTGTAGGAATGATGGGTAGGATTCCCATCATTTAAGCACATGAAGGCATTGTCGTCAAATATGTTTGATAGTATTTTGCCTCTTGGGTTTGGCGTAGAACATCCCCATAGTTGATATTTGGCATTAAGGTCACCTACAATAATAGTGTTGTCTGTAAGAAGTTGAGCCATTGTTCCATCGTCAATAAATGTATTGTTTGAAGGGTGATACATATTGTATATGTTGATCGCTTTGTTTTGATTGAGGTAGACTTTGATACCTTGGGCTTCGAGGTATAATGTGTTTGGAATATTAACGGCTATGTCCTCATAGTACAAATTATTGATTAAAAATGCTAGGCCACGCCCTTTAACAGCATATACAGATGGATCTTCAGACCTTACCCTGAGTAATGGAGGGGCCGGAATTAACATAATACTAAAGATGGAACAAACATCAAAATCAAAGAAGGAGCAGGACAGATTTCATCAAACTTCACTTGTGACTGACAGCTATCTGGAAAGCCCTTGATGTATGCCTTAACCAACCATCCCTGCATCAAGCAGAAGGAATTTTAATATACAGCGACTCCATATCCGCTCTAGAAGCAATTCAGAAGGGCAATACTAAAATCACACAGAAAATACACTCTTTACTTACCCAACTGGAACCATTGGAGAATAACTGCATTCTACATTGGATCCTTGCCCATGCTGGGATCGGGGGTAATGAAATGGCATTTGAATTGGCAAAGGAAGCCAGAAAGTTGAGCCAAAGGAAAGAACAAATGTCATTATTTGACGCTGATTCTTTGTCAAAATACAAGATAATTAAACAAAAAATAAGAAAATATCAAAATGCGAAATAAACTCTGAGAGAAAAATGACAAAAACTATAACAAGACTTAGAACAAAACACTATAAAGGAATGACAATACATCCAGATGGCACAAGAACCTATAGGGCATGCAACAATTGTCCTGGTGTGGAACTTACACCTACCCACATATTCTCATAGCCATCAATGGCCGCAGCCTTGCAGAAATTTGACATAGACCCAGAGCAGCAGCTTTACACACCCAAGATAGTGGACATTGCTGCTGCTGTGATGCAGATGCATGGATACATCTGAGGCTCTTTATTGGACACGACAACAACAACAGCATTCCAGAGTAAAATAAATTATCAGAGATAGATACATATTTTTCAAATGAATTAAAATAAATATAATCGATACTGAGTGAGAGTTGAATTAGAAATATTAGAAATTTATTATCTTCAGAAACAAACCGTATCTAAAATATCAATTTCCTTTTTGCTACATGTTTTAATTTGCATTTACCTATTTTACATATCTCTGATTGTATTTGAAAATCGTTAACCAATTCTTCATACTTTTGGCGGAGTGGTGTTTTATTAATTTGTTATTTGATATTATTAGGGTTCTTTCCTGGTATTCAAAAAGGAAAAATACGTGTCGATCAGTTATATTTTTCAATTTATCAAAGAATTTGGCCGCTGAATCTCTGATTCTGGTAGAGCGCCATCTGGCGAATAAAATTGTAACTAAAATCAATTTCGAATTTTTCATTATTTGCCATAAAAAATCCCATTGCATCCTGAACACAATGGTGTTTACCGCATTGCTCTAGCGCAAATATTCGCGGAGTTATTAATTTTTAAAATAGTGCGGGACTTTTGGATCACCCTGTATATTGGAAGGTAATCACAAAAATGAACGGAAATATAGAAATTAGTCCAGCCCCAACCAGATCGACTATTTTTAATGGAACTTCTACAACGCCTATCCTCATCGAAACAGCTGTGCCTATTTCCCTTCACTTGAGAGGATAAATGCAAATTATTTTATCTTTAGCTTATTCCCGTCCAGCAAGACCACCTAGAAACTTGCAATTATGTTCACTTGCAATATTTGTTAGATTGATTTAGTTTATACAGTACCAGACTTCAACGTGGCCTGAAAATATATTAAAATTTATTATAAAATTTTAAAGTCTGTAAATATAGAAAATCAAATTAGTTAATTTCTGATCATCCCGGCCACTCTGAAGTCAAATATTTTGGCAATATTCAAAGTGCGTTATCAGATTTAAACAAGTTTACCAAATTTCAGAGATATATTTATAGGGGTTCTGTTAGTATATTTAAAATCTATCACGAAATTTGATAATAATAAAAAGAAATAATCCAATTCCCGACAACCTAGTACTCTGATACTTTATACATTTACATTGTCATCAAGTGTGAGCAAGTGTATAGAATTTCAGACTTGTAGATACACACTGTCAAGAGAGTAATTTAAGAATTGATTGCAAGGGGTTTGTGCGAGAGACAGACTCAAGTTAAATTAAAGCTTATAATTAAAACAAAGCAATAACGCGCCATCTATACATATGAAACAAAATGATTTAAAAGCGCGAATTTTTCTTTTATACATAAAACGAACTTCTACTGTCCTTACTGCGATGAAAAAATATGTTGGGAGGGCTTGGCTCATCAGTGGTGAACCCTCCCAGCGGTTTCGCCAATTTAATCCACCAGACCGCTTCTCAGAGCTCTAATACTGTATTGGATCATTCTGCTTTTATATGCTACACAGAAGGATGAAATCTTAGAAATGGCTTTCAAGTAAACTATGGACATAAGCTTATAGGACAGTAGAATTACATTCAAATATTTGCTTCGAGCAATGCTCTTCAGCAAACTATAAGGACAAGGCCAGTTAGGAATAAATTAAAACAAAGCAATAACGCGCCATCTATACATATAAAACAAAATGATTTAAAAGCGCGAATTTTTCTTTTATACATAAAACGAACTTCTACTGTCCTTACTGCGATGAAAAAATATGTTGGGAGGGCTTGGCTCGTTTTATTTATCATTTTCATAAATCATTTTGTTTTATATGTATAGATGGCGCGTTATTGCTTTGTTTTAATTTATTCCTAACTGGCCTTGTCCTTATAGTTTGCTGAAGAGCATTGCTCGAAGCAAATATTTGAATGTAATTCTACTGTCCTATAAGCTTATGTCCATAGTTTACTTGAAAGCCATTTCTAAGATTTCATCCTTCAGTGTAGCATATAAAAGCAGAATGATCCAATACAGTATTAGAGCTCTGAGAAGCGGTCTGGTGGATTAAATTGGCGAAACCGCTGGGAGGGTTCACCACTGATGAGCCAAGCCCTCCCAACATATTTTTCATCGCAGTAAGGACAGTAGAAGTTCGTTTTATGTATAAAAGAAAAATTCGCGCTTTTAAATCATTTTGTTTTATATGTATAGATGGCGCGTTATTTCTTTGTTTTAATTTATTCCTAACTGGCCTTGTCCTTATAGTTTGCTGAAGAGCATTGCTCGAAGCAAATATTTGAATGTAATTCTACTGTCCTATAAGCTTATGTCCATAGTTTACTTGAAAGCCATTTCTAAGATTTCATCCTTCAGTGTAGCATATAAAAGCAGAATGATCCAATACAGTATTAGAGCTCTGAGAAGCGGTCTGGTGGATTAAATTGGCGAAACCGCTGGGAGGGTTCACCACTGATGAGCCAAGCCCTCCCAACATATTTTTTCATCGCAGTAAGGACAGTAGAAGTTCGTTTTATGTATAAAAAAAAAATTCGCGCTTTTAAATCATTTTGTTTTATATGTATAGATGGCGCGTTATTGCTTTGTTTTAATTTATTCCTAACTGGCCTTGTCCTTATAGTTTGCTGAAGAGCATTGCTCGAAGCAAATATTTGAATGTAATTCTACTGTCCTATAAGCTTATGTCCATAGTTTACTTGAAAGCCATTTCTAAGATTTCATCCTTCAGTGTAGCATATAAAAGCAGAATGATCCAATACAGTATTAGAGCTCTGAGAAGCGGTCTGGTGGATTAAATTGGCCTAACTGCTGGGAGGGTTCACCACTGATGAGCCAAGCCCTCCCAACATATTTTTTCATCGCAGTAAGGACAGTAGAAGTTCGTTTTATGTATAAAAGAAAAATACGCGCTTTTAAATCATTTTGTTTTATATGTAAAGCTTATAATGATATTTCACAAACTCTATTTTATTCTTAAATACCAGAGGATTGTTTTAAAACTGTTATCGCATAGTGAAGAAAATCCATAAGAAAAACTCTTATTCTTTTTCAGTTTCATTGCTCTTAACGTAGTTCTTATCTCTTAAGGCGCCAGAGCTCTGTTCTTTATTACATCCCAGCTAGTTAATCGGTTCAATTCTTCTTCCGACCATTCCATTTATTTTACCTTCCAACACTCTCTTCCTTAAATCATTTAAATTTAATCGATGTGCCATCCAATCCTTGGTTTTTCTCACCGATAACCTTCGACAATTTTCATTTCTCTCTCATAATTATCAAAAAATCCGCGTCATAACAACCCATCTAATTATTGTCGTTATATTTCAGATTTATATATTAAATGGTTATTAATAATTACGTTACTATACCTTTGCCATTCTCATGCCCATACAAAACTTCTTTCCCAATGGATATCTTTATCAACCTTTCTTCTACATTGTCTTCGTATAAGCCGCCCCTTTTCCTTTACAACAGCCTTTTGTTATTACAAAATATATAATGGATGAAAATCATATTTATAGTTTTTTTTTCTGTTGTTATAAATTTCTTATTTAGATATGGGCGTTGCTTTAATATTTTTAATTAATCGCTTTAATAAAAAGATAAAATATGTAATATATTTTATTATTTTATAAGAAAGATGCGTGCATAAACGTATTTACACCTATCCCTACTCCAAAATATACATAACATACGCACATGCACTTGTACATACGTATAAATATGTACTCGTAAACATTTGCATAGCTCACGCTTACCTAATTGTACATTCATTAATAGCTCAGGATTATGTAACACCCATGCAAATATTATGTACATAAGACAACTAACACAAAAGTACAAACATGTTCCTAAACATACAAGAATATCTAAACACACTAATAGTTTTCGAACATTTATATACATGAACATCTCAGGCCCACTCAAACAAACTGGGAGACACACAAATACATGCATAGTTAAATAAAATGCATACACATAAACTACGAAACAAACATAAATAACCATTAAAAATTCAAAGTTCAATTATTATTTTATTGCAAATATTCACATCATCTAAATTAGCCAGACCTGAATATTTGATAAAGTACAGATAAAGTGTCAGCCTTTCTAAGTTATTAGAATGCTTTGTTAATGAGATATTGTTACAGACAAGAAATATATCAACCAATTTTGAAAAAGGCTGGAATGGTGCATTCAAACAATCTATACGCATATGTATGCAGCTATCTAAATCTAGTTCACACAAAGTTCAATATTTACGTGATAGTTTTCCATTTTGAAGTATGTACTTAAGCGGTATAGTATAAGAGTGTAAGAGATGTTTTAAATTGCTACCCGAAGCAAGGCGACGTCTATTAGCCAACTAAATAAAAAAATCTGTAGAATTTAATTAACCAGCAAGATGCTTCTTTTTATTATCTCTTCAATGGTTAATTGCATTTTTCTGTAAGTTTTTAAGAGAAAAGCTTGATTAGATAATTAACCACCTCCTAGTTTTGAAAAAATAAATTCAAGAAAACGTGGATAATAGATTGATTTTTATGCCAATTCAATTTTATAAGATAGAGAGACGTGCTTTTTAAATACAATAAAAAACCTAATATCATGTTCATTAGCAACATTCATTTATTAAATTTGTAAATATACATACATACATTGTAAATATCCTATAAATTTTCATAAAACCCTGAAAAAAAGTGCATATTGCGAATGTGAATATATTGAGATTTGCTAAAGATTTCTCAAAAGGAATAATCTGATATGGAATACATATTCGATTTCAATAATTATATTACAAATATTCGCTTCGGCTTCTGCGTCGCTTTGATTTTACTTTTTGAGATGATTTATCATTAAAATATATACTGAATGAGTCTTTGTTCTGCAATGATGACTTGTTTCGATTCTTTGGAAACATTTTACAGACAATAAACGGTATTTACCGTCAACTATATTTAATGGCAATGCAACAATAGGTTCTTTTAGGTAGAGAATGTGTAAAATTATAATAGAACTTGAAAATAAATATTTTACCGTTAAATATAGATATATTCAAAATACGAAATTCTAAAATAGAATTTCAATGATACAATTAGCTCGATGTATCTAATGCAATCTCCATTATTAGCTACCAAAGACTAGGGCAGATAAAGGAAGAACGGACCTTGACGCAGATAACCTTGTCCATCAAGGTCATCACAGTGTGTATCCTTTATAGACAGATAACTGTTGGGGAGCTTTATTGATATCATTTTCAACAACGCCCGGCAGTCGAGAGGGCTGCAGTCGGAGGAACAAGAGGGCTAAGTATCAAGACTCTAGTGGCTTATATTCTAAGTCTGGTGGGCTGGAGATGACTCCGGTTAGGAAATTAACTTATTTTTGTGATCATCATGGCTTCGCGACGCTCTCCAGGACATTGATGTCGGCGTTCATCCTGAGGCTCTAGACGGTGGTAAGGCATGACATCATCCACACTACTGATTACTCTGAAGACAATCATTGTGGCAAGTGTGAATCCCCACAGGTACTTCTGACGAGTCTTTAAAGACCCTTTACACGGTGATATATTTGAATATAGGTCTTGATATACTTTATGTAGTTCTATTTAGCATTTCTAGCAGGAAATACATCAGTATTAAAGAGGTCTCCGGTTTCAGGTAGATGAGGAGAACAATAGCTTTTAAGTTTTCTTCAACTCTCTTCGTGGGTAGTTCTGATAATCGTCTTATGGCGATGGCCCATTTTACTATATCAAAGTTCTTCTTCCATACGTCCTTCGCATTTCTGACTAATTGACACGAAAATAACAACATTTCTGACTAATTTTTTATCGTCAAGCCTGTCCAGTTGATAAAATTGCTTTATTCTTGGCGTGTCACCTTCTTGTCATATGCCAATGTTATTAAACTACTTTCTCGACACGATATAGTGGTCTTATTAGAATAAAAACTTCCACCATCTCTATGGGGCTTCTACAGGCGAGCTGAGAGACCAAGATGGCTGATTGATTAACGATTAGTATTCAATACGCTAAATAAGTACATCGTACATTAATAAGGATATAAATAAGCAAATATTATATATAATGTTTTATTTTTAGAATTATTTTATAGACACACACACACTTTTCGAAAGTTATTTCCAATTTATAAGCTTTTTATATGTATTATAAAGTTAAAAATTGTTATAATGAATATTTATATGGAGTATTTATGCTTTTAGGAGAAGGTTCTGAATCATGTGAATATGGTTTGCTGCTCTCTATAAATAATCTGAATGAACGTTTGTGAACAAAGTTATCTGTCAAAACTCTGCGTGAGAAAATATTGAAACAAAATATATTCCTAATTTGAGTGTTTTGCCGCAAAAAAAAGTGAGAAAATATTTTTGACTAATCACAATGATTAATATATTATATATGAACACTTTATTAATTTGATATTTCTCTTAGGTTCTTCTTATTTGCATACATTAATAAAATTTCATATAAGCTACAAATTAAATATTAAAGCGCCATTCGTGTATTAAGTTTTATTCATTTTTGATACAGTTTATTCTACATATAAAGCATAAATATTCCACTGCAGTAAAGGTCTGCAAGAGTAATACTTTTATTATATATGCAAACATTAATATAAAAAAAATATATTTTTTTCATAAGCAAAGGTTCTTGCAAATTAATCTTAAAATTGCATATGTCGAAATAATTTGAAATATGTAAAGAAGTAAAAGAAAATAGAAAAATGTTCGGTTATTGATATCAAAAATAAAAATGCATATCCTGACCTTTTACGGGAACTTTTTAGATGGGAGAAATTAGAACAAATATAAATGATGATTTAGGTTTGTTCCAAAATATTTGACTAACCCATTTTCTTGATTCGTGGTTAACGTTTGTCGATTTATAAAAAAAGGGTTGGCCGCACGCACAACACAACAAAAAACACAAAACAACAAACAACACAACAAAAACACAAAACAACAAACAACACAACACAAAAAACAACACAAAACAACAAACAACACAACACAAAAAACAACACAAAACAACAAACAACACAACACAAAAAACAACACAAAATAACAAACAACACACACATACGAATTGAACCTAAATCAACGTTTAGTTGAATTTTGTTCTTCTAAATGGTTCTCTGCCATATAAAATTACTAGCCGAATGACCCGGGCAACGCCCGTGTTTTAATTTAGACACGTGGACCTGTTGGATCATTAACGCCCGTGTTTTACCCGATTGATTGTTTTGATTCAAATACTATTTGTTACAAATATAAATTGGCGCCTTAAATGAATGCATATGTTAGTTAATAACTATAGCCTATGTGCTTTATCTGTCTATGTACTGTGGGCTTCCGTAGGCGTCTCTTACTGGGAAAAAGAAAGAGAGGATTCCATTTAGTTATTAACTAATATATGCTTTTATTTAAGGAGCGACCCGCTCCAACACAATAGTTACTAAAACGAAAAAGCGAGTGGGGGGGGCATGATGGGGGGGGGGGGGGGGGGGGCAAAGGTGGCGTGATCGTAGCCAACCAATAGGAGAGCGCCATTCCAAAAAAAAAAAAAAGCAAACGGTGACAGAGATGAAAAATTATTAAGAACGCATGACGCTCGTAACTGTATATAGAATCTTTTGAGCGGTCCGGATATGCTTTTTTTTTTAAATGCATTAGCGTGCCATCTGTTATGAAAATTTGAAACTATTATAGACGCGTATGATTCTTTCAAAATGAAACAATTTCTATTGCCCTTACTGTCATTAATTTTTCCATTTCAATAAGAACAGTAGAAATTGTTTAATTTTTTAAAAAAATCATAAGCGTCAATAATAGTTTTACAAATGTTTATAATGGATATATGTTAATAGAGTGGATCGTAGGGTAAAATTTTCTTGCATTAGTGGACACAAAACGACCTATCGAGGTCACCGTTCTTATTCTGGATACAGGATAAACTCTATTGTACTATGGTGAATAAGTGATTATTCATCATACAATATGGATATAGGTGAACATATACAAATAAGAAAAACAAAGTAGAATAAGTGAGATTTTGGTTTATGGGTATGTCATTAGTAAAATATATTAAATATTTTGAATGTCTGAGTAAACAGGTTCAAAACAATGTAATAATGTTATATATGAAATTGTAAATACGAGGGATAATTGTTACGGATTCAACCATTCCTGTAAATATATTTATGATTATCTTTCTAACCTGGAAGGATCAGGTTCCTAATACACCTATCCCCCGATTTACACGGTAGATACGTTCCTGAGAAAAACGTGTAAATCCAAAATTTTTAATTTACGATTTCGAGAAATACAGACACAGTGTGCGTGTGCAGCAAGTCAGCACATAAGCTCGGGATTCCTCGTGAGATGTGTACACAGCGCATGTGTTCAATCACAGTAGCATTTAGTATAGTGCGATAAAAAAAAACTTATTTGGAAAACCGTGTAAAAGCGAAAACGTGTAAAACAAGTACCGTGTAAATCGGGGGATATGTGTATATCTTATTCTTTCTTTTTAAAAATGTCTTTTTTTGTATAATATGTTTATAACTGCTTCTAGCTATAACTAGCTGTTTAAAAATGTGAATCGACGCAATTATCCCTAGCCGCGATATCGCGCTTTGTGTGTTGAAATAAAAAAAAGAGAATGTGGCAGTAAAATTTAAGCTGGATAACTTATAATAACACTGCAGCCAATCAACAGTATATTACAAATAAAAATATATTTTTTTGAGACAGAGAAAAGTCACTATATCAAATATAAAGCTTTTATTGTCGGATATATCTTGTGGGAGTTAAAAAGTTTGGCAAGAAAGTTGGCGCGCTAGAATAGAAAGAAAATAAACCTCGGGAACACTTTAAAACCTTGCGACATTTTTGGAGAATAACTTCCGCATGGGTAAAGCGAGGTCGTTAGTTTCTGAAGACGCTGGATTCCCTTTTATTGGATCATATACAATTCAGCTTTCTCCACTTGTTCGTCTTGTATATCTGATTCATTAAATAGTTGAACATTATATATTAACTGTCTGTGGTTTTAACATTCCAACTTTATATATTATAAATAAATATAGGTATTCTCGATTAGCATATAGCTCAGTTCAACCAAACATTTCAGATCTGAGAAATAACAGCATATGGAAATATTTGACTGTAAAGAATATAAGGTTTTAGTTATATTCAAATATTTTTAAATCTCAATTATGCCTTTTAAACACACACACATAACTATAAAATTTTAACCGCCAATGAACCAAGCTCAGTTTTTAAATTTATATCTAAAATCAATTAATTTTAGAAATTTGTCCTGGATATTATTATATTACACATATTTCTCTCCATATAATATCTGAATTAAGTACTTCACAAAAAATGGTTTTATTTGGACATCAAATAGGAAGAGGTATCAGATTCTTGAGGTTTTAACTTTGCACAGGCTGACATGTATCGAATTCTATATTGGGAGCACATATGGTGCGTTTGTACAACAAATTGTGAATTTTACATGTACAATTTGTACTACTGGTAAGGATAATACCCAATATGAAAACACTCTTTATATAAAAAATAAAGAAGGCATATCCTGACCAAAAGAGCATGTGCCTTTCAGATGGGAGAGCGCCATTTATTATATTTATATTAATATTATAATAAAATTTGCTCTGCACATGAGCAAGAAGCAGCAAGTATGATACTATGATACATTAGCGCGCTATCTGTTATGAAAATTCGAAATCATTATAGACACGTATGATTCTTTTAAAATAAAACAATTTCTACTGCTCTTACTGCAGTGGGAAAATTGATGGGAGGGCCTGACTTATCAGTGGCGAACTCTCCCAGCGGTTTTGCCAGATTTATCTACCATGGTATGCATATGCATGCTATATATGCGAAGTGCAATACTATCAAGTATGTAGTTCAAGATATGAAGTTCATAGTGCATATGTAAATATGGAAATACTGCTGCAAATTTAAAATGAATTATGAGAAAACAATTTCAAACAGAAATAGATATAGAGAAGTTTGGCACATTCGACATGCACATTCAAGATATGAGGTTCATAGTGCATGTGTAAGATACTCAACTGGAAGTATGGCTGCAAATTTGAAAGGAATTATAAGAACAAAATTTTAAACAAGAATAGATACAGAGAAGTGTCTGAATCATCTGAATATGTAATTCAGATATATTTTCAAAACTTCTAATTTATATATCAAATCATTTTAAATAATTATAAACAAAACTTTCCTTATCAATATTAAGATTTTCACAAGTTTCATTCTTTTTTATTACATCACTTTGTTGTGATTAAAGTGATCATTGTTGTGATTAAAGTGCTCATTGTTGTCAAAAAAGTTTCTTTGTTGCGGATGAAGTAGTCATTGTTGTGTATAACGTTTCATTGTTGCTGATAAATATTCATTGTTGTGGGTAAAGTGTCATTGTTTCGTATGAGGTGATCATTGTCGCAACAATGAAACTTTCTCCATATGAATGGTCTGCTGTCGCGACATTATACTTCAACCACAACAATTACTTTTATTATCAAAACGCTGAAACCTCCCTGAATTGATGAAATTTCATCCACAACAATGACTAATTTATCCGCAACAATGGAATTTTATCCACAACAATGAACAACAACTCATAAAACACCAATTGAAATTTAACGGGAATTATTATACTTTAACCACTAATATATCCTTAACAATGAATCTTTATCCACACACATAACAATGACTATTTTAACCTCAAAAAATAAATTATATACAACAATGAAACTTTATCCGCAAAAATTTTATTTTTACTCACAACAATGAAAGTGTTTTCGTAATAATGAAATAAATTAGTCATTTTAATGTGTAAAAATTCACTGTCATGATAATGTAATCACTGTGGTCGATTAAGTTTCACTGTTGTGACTGAAGTAGGCAACAATAAAACTTTACTGCAACATATGGAACGGATCATTGAGCGGATAGAAGCTTCTTCATTACTATGTAAAGTAAACATTTCATAAGCTCCTGCTCAGAAGACAAAATATTATGCATGAAAATCACGATCTCTTTTATGACAAAGAACTTTTAAGAAAGGGTTTACTGTTTTTTTAATGTTAAAAAAGCTGTATTTTATAATTAGGCTACTTCTAATTGTGCAACTGAACGTTGTTGTGTGTGATGGTTTTTCAACTTCTATCATCATCATTCGCCATCATATTAACGATCTGTTGATGTTTAGAATTGTGAACTATTTGACGCCACATTTTTCAAAAATTGAATAAATACCTACTTATTAGAAGGAAGAAACGAAAAGGGAAAAATAGTTCATGAATCCAAATGCAGATGGCGCCCATTTGCCTCTTGTAATTAGTTTATATTAATTCAAAAGGTGGAAGTACAAGCCGTCTGTAAGGTTCAGTTGCTCGATCAAAAGATGTGCTTCCTTTATATTTTGACCAACATATACATACTTCCCATATTCTCTTTTGTTCGAAAACTAAATATATCTATATTAATAAAATGGAAATTTCATAAGTGGAAATCACTAAACACTTTCGTTACAATGCATCAATTTCAACCAAATTTTCAACATTTATGTAAAACGAGATGAAGCAGGTTTTGCTTAACATCAAAATATTTTTCCTAACATTAACATGCGTAACTTCGCTGTTATCGATTAAATACAAAAAAAAAAAAATCAACAGAGTTAATTTTATTTATATATAAATACAAAATTAAATTTCAACAGAGTGAATTTTTTTACATACTAGCTAATAATCTCAATCTAAAAAATATTCAAAACAAGCAATTTTAAGATAACACCATATGTAAAACAGTCGGCCAAGAAAACAACAACGATATTACATCTTTCTCACATATTCACACACAATCTTGATTAATAATTAAAACTAAACTTTAACATTGTTTATTATACTTCAACTTTTATTTCTACATTTGTTTTTAAATACCGAATTGTTTTATCATGTTTCTAATTTCGCCTAACAAATATACAAATTTATAGTGACCAACATATGCAAATTTTATCTTTGTTTTTATTTAACTTGATATCGTAAACATAACATCCATTGTAAGCATTTTTCTGTTCACCTTCCGTGGTTTCTCTTTTCTCTGATAGTTTTTAGGTGTAGTATATTTTCTTATTACTAGACTACAAACATTCCCTCGAGAAAAACCTGGGCGAAGCCGGGTACATTCGCTAGTATATTATATTTTCAAGTAGCTTTACATTTCTGACATCTAATTATGGGACATATTTCCATTCTTATGTTAGACAAAATATATATTTCGATTGGAGTAGTATTTCCATTTGAAGGACGTTTGTATAAAAGGAATGATTAATTGAATCTTTAGACTTCATCCATGATTGTTGATACGCATTGCTGTGAAACATTATTCCTTTACAGAGGGTTGTGAATATAAGGTAAATAATTGAACATTTGCATTCATCACATACGATGGATTCCGATTTGAAACAGAGCCTGGTTATCACACACAGGCCCTATTATATACACTGCGTGACATTGAAAATGAAACACCAAGAAATAGTGGCCAGAACGTGATGAAACTCGGCAGACAGAGAGAGACAGGGACGAACAATAAGTGATCTTTATTTCAAAATGATAGTCATAATACAGAGCGAGAACGGCGTCGGCTTAGTAGCAAGTAGGACCACCGCGGACGGCGATGCACGCAGCAACACGTCTAGGTAGAGAGTCAATCAGAGTACGGATGGCGTCCTGAGGGATGGCTCTCCATTCCCTCTCAACCATTTGCCACAGTTCGTCTTCTGAACGCGGCTGTGGCAAGGCATGCAAACGGCGTCCAATGATGTCCCAGACGTGCTCGATTGGTGAGAGATCAGGAGAGTACGGTGGCCAGGGAAGCATATGTACATCTTGCAGAGCTTGTTGGCTAATGCGAGCAGTGTGCGGTCGGGCGTTATCCTGCTGATAAAGGGCATTGGGTACCCCCTGAAGGTAGGGGAGTGTCACCGGTCGCAGCACATCATCAACGTATCGTTGGGCCGTCATAGTGCCCTGAATACGAAGTAAAGGTGACCTGGAATCATACGCGATTGCGCCCCAAACCATGATTCCACGTTGTCGCACGGTGGGGCGTTCAACAATTGCTGCCGGATTGGACCTTTCTCCACGTCGACGCCACACGCGTACACGGCGACTATCACTGGACAAGCAGAAACGCGACTCATCTGAGAACACGACCCTGTGCCATTCCGTCATCCACGTCGATCTAGCCCGGCACCATTCCAAACGTTGGCGCCAATTCGGTGGGGTCAATGGTAGACTTCTTAGCGGACGGCATGAGTGCAAGCCATTAGCAACCAATCGACGGGAAATGGTTCTGGTCGAGATGGAATGATCTAGGGTGTCTTGCACATGTTGCAGGATGACGGTACAAGTGGCTTGTGGGGCCGCCACTGCTTGTCGAAGGATACGCCGATCCACACGTGCTGACGTCACTCTGGTTGCACCGACATTCCTATAAATTGCCACATTTCCTTGTTCCAACCATCTTCTCCACAGTCGGTGCACCGTGGACGCACCAAGGTGTGTATCAGCTGCGATTTGACGTATGGACCAACCTGCCCTTGTCAGTCCGATCACCATGCCCCTCGTAAAAGCGTCTGTCTGCTTGAACTGCCTTCGTTTACGATGACCTGGCATTCTCTGTTATTACACGTGTCTTTTGACACAAGAACAAAATTTCTACAATGATTTTCCTTGAAGAAATAACGACACGAATACTGTCCTTTCTGCAAGTTCCTTCCCTTATATCTTACTCCATGTGCGCACGAGAGCTGCGCATTTTAAATCATTTGCATACCTCGGTTAGGCGCGTCTACCCTGAAATTTGCATAATTTTCTGGCCACTATTTCTTGGTGTTCCATTTTCAATGTCACGCAGTGTATCATATAGATTAATATGACGACACCGCAGAGAGAGTTCAGCAATGATGACCCAAGTACTCTTACATAATATTTCCTAACATCGCAGTAAGGTCTATAGAGATGGTATATTTGTGGAAAAAAATTAAATGGTTAATTTTATATTATATACGGAGGGGGGGGGCATTCAAAATGTAAAGTATATATACAGAGAGTATTCCATTTTTAAAGAACGATTTTAGTGGCATATTAAAAATAACTAACTAATGTTTGTTTTTAACTAAACAAACTAATGTTTGTACAAGTCATTGTTTTCTATGTCTAAGCCTTAAAGTTCAGCAACAGCCAAGTAAAGATATTCCCAGGATATAAGGCTTCTTCTTAGAATATTTTGATCACGACCATCCCAACAGTTCTTAAAGACTTTCCTAAGACCATCTAGCGCCTTCGGTTTTCTAGATCTATGAGCGGTTATCAGCAAGGGCATCAGCATAATGGGTCTAAGACTTGTTTTTGGTATATTTGCAAATATATCTTGACATTTGAGTTCATCTTTTTCATGAGAAGCTTCCCATTGTTACAGAAACGCTTCTTTCGCGATTTTCCGCGTTGCAAAATCGTTCTTTTAAAAACGGAACACCCTCTGTATATTATGAATGAGATCTTGTCAACCCATTGAATAAATATCTTAAACAGATTATGTCATTATCTCGGGAAAATATGTCACAACAATGTGTTTCAGGAAATGTCCTGTTTCTCCTTCTTTCCATATGGTTGTTCACTAGAGTACAATGGGCGATGAGGGAAAGACGCCCGAATGTTCCAACTAAATTAAAACTACGTTAATGGCCTCTTTGACTCTTTGTATATAATTCCTGTTATAAGGGTTTGATTCTTACTGTTCGTATGGAGGTGTGAGGCCGTTGAAATGTCTATTTGATAATAATAATCTTTATTATCCATTTAAAAAAGGATATATAATATCGAAAAACATTTTCAGAATGAATTGCGCGAAGGTAAACAAAGAGTGTGTGATGATGATAAACCCAGGATGGCGCTAGTAGAGATCGTAGCAGTCAGTTCCCAAGTATTCCTAATTTATATTTTATTCCTGTTTTCAGAACACTCTTAAATTTTATTAAAAATTAAAAGAATACATTTAAGAGAATAAATTTAAATAAAAATCTACAAAGTAAAACATTTAAAATTTTGTCTGCTACAGTCCCCAATAAATATTTGAAGTGCACACAGTATTCGATCCTTGACTCTTTTAGATAAAAGTTATAGGCGTCAACCATTGGGTCAATTAAGTTGTAAATTATCCAAAGTTTATAAGAAATAGGTAAGAAGTAGATAAGAATAGACAAATGGCCAAATTTTATATTAAGTAATGTAGACTTATATAAGATAAAAATATTTGGAGGGTATGGATATTTTAAATTTAACAATTTTCAATTGGTCTTTCCTCAATTATAAAAATAATGGGAGGGCCTGGATCATCAGTGGTGAACCCTCCCATTATTCTTTTACCATTGCATTAAGAGCAGTAGAAAATTCATTTTATTTATTAGGAATGATACACGTCAAAAACAGTTCACATATTTGATAACAGATGGCGCACTAATGTACCTTATTGATACTTGGTATATAAGATGTAGGGTATATAAGTGTCATACGATGTTGACAAAAATTCCAAATGACAGTGAAAGCAAACACCACTTATTTTTGCTTTTAAACGTAAAATGTAAATAAATATATCTGGAGATCTAGGAAGTACTTCTTCATTTCTTGTCATTAAGCAGAGTACCATGCAAATATTATTAATATTGCCAAAATAGTCTATTAAATTTCTTTGACAAAAACTTTCCTGTAGTTGTGCAAAGAGACATCTACTAACTCAAAAAATGCATACATTCAAAAATTCTTCAAATATATTCTTCCAAATTTTCTTTTCTCTAACAAGAAACCTTATATGGGTGTGGGAAATAAGTCAGAAGCTCGATATGTAAATAAGTTCATAAATAAAATATGTGACAAGAAAAACTGAAAATATGATAATTTGGAGCGACGGTTCGGTAACGATATTAGCCCGGCACATCATCTCTAATTTACCTCTTGTGTCTGCTCTCACCAATCTCTGGGCGAGATTTTGAGTTCATTTCCTGAGAATATAAAATTCCTTTAATGGAACACATGGATTAAAATTAATATTTAAATATTTTTTTAAATGATGCTAAATTGTAACTCTAATATATTGTAACGTTTTATTTTTGCTTTAACTTTTAAAGAAATGTTTTATTTTAAAGCCTTATCTAATTTGTTTGTTTGTTTTTAATAAAGAGGCAAATTTACCACGTTGTTGTTCTTTTGTTTATTAATTGTTCTTTTTCTTAATGATGATAAAAGTTATTGATTACATATTAAAAATCAATGAAAAACTAATTACAAAATTAATTACAAAATTCAGAAACGTGTCATATCCCTCGGCTTGAAGGATTTATTTTCGCAAAATAAATGGTTTCAATTGTGACACATGAACTTTAACCAAGGAGGAATCATCTTTCAATAATTCACACGTAACACTAGATATGATTCTTGTTATTTGAAAAGGACCTTCATACTTTGGGCTTGTTTTGACCATACTTGGATCATTACTAGGTATTTTACGAAGGACCAGATCACCAACTTTGAATGACGACTGCGGATGTTTTGCATCGTGTCGTGCTTTCCACTTTTCTCTATGCTTTGCGCTATTTTCTATTGCTTTCTTCCTTGCATTTTCTATGGTGAAATGGGGTGATTCAGAAAATTCTGGTATTGCACAATCACCAAAAAGTAGGAAATTTGGAGAAAACCCAGTGACATCATGGGGTGTGCTATTATAATCTTTCACAATTTTGGCAAGTAATGATGACCATTTTAGTCTTGGATTCTCTTGAAGGTTTGTTCTTAATTTGGTGAGTATAGTGTCATTCATCTTTTCACACAGTCCATTACTCTGAGGATGATATGGCGTCGAATAAGTGTGTTGAACTTGATGATCATTCAAAAACTTGTTAAATTCTTTTGATGTAAAATTCTTTCCGTTGTCGGTTAAAATACATTTGATTTGGGGAACAGTTTTGTTGATTTTGTCCAAACATTGAATTACTGCTTGAGAAGTGTTGGTGACAGTAGGGAAAGCCCAAACAAATCTTGTTAGGTGGTCAATTATTACTTGAATGTATTTGTGCTTGGTTTCATTTGCTGCAGAGCCTAGCACAATAGTATCCATTGATATTAATTCCAGTGGTTTCAGATCAGAGTTTGGTGCAACATATTCTCCAATAAATGGTTTATGACTGCATTTAGTTATTTGACATATTTTACATGAGCGAACATAGTCTTTGATGCATCTGATAGCATTCGGCCACCAATAAAATGGTGTTATCAATCTTACTGTCTTGTTAATTGAGGGGTGAGAATGATTATCGTGGTATTCTTTGAGAATTTCTTCTTGGAATGATTCTGGAACAACTGTTTTTAAAACTCCATTATGTTTCACCATAATAAGATCTCGATGAATATGAGAGTTCTTTACAAAACTGAGATCCGCTTTTTGTTGGTGTAGTCGAAGAGTGGGGATTGATATATGAAGTGACACTGGTGATCTTGACAATGCATCAACATGCGTTTGCTTTGATCCTGATCTGTGAACTATTTTCATTGACTTGGTTGATAATTCAATTATCCATCGGAGATATTTTGCCTTTGGTTTCTTTACGTTGAAGAGCCATTCCAAAGCCGAATGATCTGTAATGACTTCAAATGTATTGTTCTCAAGATAAACTTTAAAGTATTCAACTGATTGAACTACAGCAAAGCATTCCATCTCAAATGCAGAATAGTTCTGTTGATGTGGTAGAAGTTTTCTTGAATAATAGGAAATTACATGTTCTTGATTATCATTTCCAATTTGAGCTAAAATAGCACCAATTCCCAGTTTAGATGCATCTGTATAAAGCTTACATGGTAATGAAGGATCATATGTAGAAAGAACTGGATCTGTGGATAAATGAGACTTTAGTTCCTGAAATGATTTGTTAACTTCAGTAGTCCATTTGAATAACTTATTTTTTCTTGTGAGGCTTGTTAAAGGATCTGCAATTTCACTAAATTTAGGAATAAATTTCCTGTAGTAACCTGCTAAACCCAAAAACTGCCTTACTTGCTTCACTGTTTTAGGTTGAGGGAACTCATTTATTGCCTTTGTTTTTTCAGGGTCAGGTTTAATCTTGTTGTGTTCTATGATATGTCCTAGATATCTTATTTCTTGTTTTTCAATGGAGCATTTCTTAACCTTGAGTTCTTTTTGTTGTTCAGATGGGAGGTGAGTTTCATCAGACATGGAAAAACATTCATTTTCTTTAAAATACACAGCTTTGTCTTTTGTATCAATTATCAATCCAATTTTTTCTGCTATGTCAAGCCCAATAAGTAATGGATAACTAAGGTTTTTCACCACATGAAGCTTACACCAGACAAGTTTAGAATGGATTTTCAAAAATACTTCTACTGATCCTAAAGTATATGCAAAACTATCTACTTGTTTAATTTTGATTCTATCATTTACATTCAATTTTAACTTATGTTGTTTTAAAAGCGAACAGCTCATTAATGAAATAGTTGACCCGGTATCAATAAAAGATGAAACTGGAATATTATTAAGTAAAACTTCAACATTAACAAATCTATAAGGAAAATTGGTATTTGCTATGCAAAGTGAATCGGCTATGCAAAGTGAATCAGCTATGGTTTGTTTAACATCTGTGGTGATATTAGTTGCTTGGTGTTTAAGCTTGTCTTTATAATTAGGATCATAATCTTTGCAATCACTTATCCAATGTTTAAAATACAATCCTTTTTTCTTACAAATAGGACACCAATATGGGCAATTTTTTGAGATTGTAGGTGTAGTTATATTAAAAACCTTGGTTTTACTTCTCTGTTGTTGCCTTATTTGATTATTGTTTTGTTCAATTTCCACGGCAATCTGCATCCAATGTGATGGATCTTTAGGCTGGGCTGTTACGAGATAATTTTTCCAATCTAATGGCAATCCATCCGTTAACATTTTTAGCTTCTCGACATTATTGAGGCTTGTTTGATTTAATAATCTAATTTTATCTCTAAAATAATCTTCCACAGTTTCTTCTCTTTTAAGTCTTCTTTTTGATGCTGCAACTATAGGGCTTTCAACTTTATAACCAAAGCGCTGAATTAATTTGAGTTTAACAGTATCCCATTTTTTAATGGATGCGTTGCTCAATATTTCATCAGCAAACCATTCTAAAGCATCTTTTGATAAATAATAAATTAGACTATTGATTCTATCAACTTCATCTAGTTTACCAGTTTCCAATTCATATAGTTTAAGCCATGATTCAGGCCGAATTGAACCTTTATCACCGCTAAATTTCTCTAATTTGTTTACATTAGCTGCCATTGTACTTACTTTTTCTTTCGTCGAAGCCTTTTTTGATTTATATTTTAATCCTTTCGTAGCTGCGCCAAATATTTTATGTAACGTTTTATTTTTGCTTTAACTTTTAAAGAAATGTTTTATTTTAAAGCCTTATCTAATTTGTTTGTTTGTTTTTAATAAAGAGGCAAATTTACCACGTTGTTGTTCTTTTGTTTATCAATTGTTCTTTTTCTTAATGATGATAAAAGTTATTGATTACATATTAAAAATCAATGAAAAACTAATTACAAAATTAATTACAAAATTCAGAAACGTGTCAATATGTTGAATATATGTATGATAAAATGTATTTCTACAGATTTTGTACTTTGATGGTTGTATAATAAAAAATATAAGGCATGACATAATTGTTTACGATCTTAAACACAAGGTGATAAGATAAAATCCAAATAAATAGTGTGTGACGTTTCTGTAACAGCGTTGTTACCGAAACGTCACACTATTTATTTATTTTTGGTCATATTACCTTGTGTTTGAAATCGTTAACAATGATACATTCATTACATTTGTCTGAAGATTGTAGCAACGCTGTAACCGAAACGTCACACTATTTATTCATTTAGATTTGGTCTTTTTACCTTATGTTAAAAATCGTACAAAATGATGCATTCTGTACTTTTGTCTGAAGATGGTAACGAAGCTGTTATCGAAACGTCACACACTATTTTTTAATTTATATTTGGTCTTTTTACCTTGTGTTTATAATCTACAATCTTCAAATTGTATCTTATCATGTTTATGAAATCAGTATAAGGTCTGTATATATACGTTATAATAATATTGTTAAAATAAGAAATCATTAGATTTATTTCAAGATAAATGAAATTGTGCCAATAGTAAGCAGACATGACCTTATTTTGATTATTGTTATATTAAATATAAGTAGTAAGTAGAGTTTTATATAAAGTAATCCTGATATACTATAGTAAAACCTTTACCATTTTTATTGGTATTATGATAAAGAAATACCTGAATTGAGGCGTGAAGAATAAAGAAAGGAAAATACGTATTTACATAATATCAAAAAGAATTTCACCGGACAAAGGAAAACAACAACAATGGGTTTTATAGTCTAAAGCCGCGAGATCTGGTGGTCGACCTTACAGAGCAGTTTGTGTATGTGATTTAGAAAATATAATTTGAAATCGAATAAAATTTTCAATACAACACACATATATATATATTTTATAAAAAATGAGATTTCTGCTTGATTTTGATTATCTTGAAAATTATACAATGGTAACGCAGTCGTGGTTAAAATTTTGAAAGTATATACTAAAAATAGTCTTTATCAGTAATTGCTTTAATTGAACTAAAGGAATATATAAAAAAAAACATAATTCGCTAAAAGTACTGCGTGGCTTTAGGCGTAAGAATAAAAAAAAATTGAAAACTTATTTACATAATGTACAAAAGGTTTGAGTCTGCCAACGGGAAATAACAACAATGAGTTTTATAGGGGAAGCGTGACCTCTGGCGGTCGATTTAGCAGAGTATTTGAATCTTTGAAATATAATTCTAAATAAAATAATATTTTAATATAACATATATATTATATAAATTTTAATTACATATATAGAAGGCAGAGTCATAAATTAGTAACAAATTTCATCGCTAAGATAAAATGACAAACCATTTTATATGTTTGTTTGTTTTTTAAAGGGGGGGATTTGAAATGGTGCTGTTGTGGCCGATATGAAATATATATATATATATATTGTTACATCATGATTATATGGCGTATTTATTATTATATTTTTAATATATTTGAAATTTAAATTATAAATTTATTTATTTTTATATTCTATGATATTTATTTAAAACAGATTATTTTTAGATTATCATCATTTGTATTTAGGTACACTGTGACTTCACTGCTCTCTTTGATGTGAGAAAATAAATAAATTATTCTGGTGGCTACATAAAGTAGACTTATCTCATTATTCCCTTTTATAGATTTGTAGGATGGTTGAAACACGCTCTGGTAAGATGCAAGACCCAGCACAGGAGAGAATCAAGGCTGAAGAGTCTGCCAAGCCGCAACCTGGTGCAACAATTGGTGGAGATGCTAGTTCCGACCCAGTTGTCCTGAATCCCAACATCGACATCCCCAAGTATGATGGAACAGAAGACCCTCGCCCATGGATTGAATCTCTTGAAGAAATTGGCTTCCTGTACCATTGGGCAGACTACATTATCTCCCGTTATGCTGCCATGAATATGATTGGTAGCGCCAAAACCTGGCTGACCCTACACAAAGTAAGTTTCACCAGCTGGGAAAATTTCAAGAGCCGCCTAATTGAGGATTTTGCCTCAGACGCCAACAAAGAAGAAATGAGGATGAGATTAAACAGGATACAACAGTGGAATGAACCTGCAATCAGGTTCGCAGAGGATATCCTTGTACTGTGCAACAAGGTCGACCCCCAAATGGAAGAAGAGACTAAAATAAACTGGGTTATTGGAGGGTTAAAGAAAGAATACTCTTTTGCCCTTCACCTAAACCCTCCTAAAAATACCAATGAAATTCTAGAAATTTGTAAAAAGCTGGATTTGTTCGAAAAGAATTACCAAGAACGTGCAGAAAAATCAAAAGCTCTTTATAATGGACCACGCTCTCCTCGTCCCCATCATCAAGAGCAATGGAAGAATGCTACGTCGTTCAGAAGACCATATCAGAACACCTCCAAGCCCCAGGCCCCCGCTCCGAGGTACTACCAGAACACCTCCAAGCCCCAGGCCCCCACTCCGAGGTATTACCAGAACAAGCCTCTGCCCCAGGTATCTGCCCCTAGACGATCTTACACTCCCAATC
This sequence comes from Cordylochernes scorpioides, assembly GCA_030710605.1. Lineage (NCBI taxonomy): Eukaryota > Metazoa > Arthropoda > Arachnida > Pseudoscorpiones > Chernetidae > Cordylochernes > Cordylochernes scorpioides. The sequence goes on from CP092866.1 coordinate 61,133,167, forward strand.
CTGAGCCAAAACCGGTCTACCCAAGTAAAACATACAATAAGAATCCAAATTCAAATAGGAATAGGACAGAAGACGGGAGACCAATATGTTTCAAGTGTAACAAGCCAGGACACGTAGCGCGGTATTGCAGAGTCAGGTTTGTAAGAATTGTGGAAGAGGACCCCATAGTTACACAAGACAAGGTCGAAGAAGAAATCCGAATGGATAATGGAACTCAGAAGTCGAGACCTCTGCTCTACTCTGACGTAAGTAATAGCCCGTACTCGAGTATCCCTACAAGGAATAGATATGCTGCATTAGAAGATTTAAACTAAACATCGCGCCTGAGTCCGTCAATCAAAGCAAGTCGACCATAAATGGAATTAAAAAGTTAGACCCCAAATATAAAATGAATATTAACGTGGATAGAATCGGTATCTGCGAAGCTTTGATTGATACAGGCGCCGATCTTTCAGTGGTCGACCTTAGTACAGCTCTTAACACAGGTCTTGAAATAATAAATCCTGATAAAATGTGCTCCGGACCCGATGGCAAAGAATTAGATATCGTAGGAAATATTATTTTAAATATAAAATTTGATGACAAAACAATTACACATCAATTTGTGATAATGAGAACACATTTGCGAATATTTATACTTGGACGTGATTTTCTTAAGAAAATGAACGCAAAAATTGATTGTCAGCGTGAAATAATCAAATATGACTTGACAGAAAATCGTGACGTAATCAAATATCAACAGAAGAAAATAAAAAGTGCTAAGGATGCCATTATACCAGAACTTTCTATTAAATTGATTAATGCATTTGTAGAAGCAGAGGATGGCGAATACATCATCGAGGAGAACCATAAAATGTTTCAAACAAATGGACTTCGACTAGCGAGAAGCTTAATAAATGTTGTGAATAAGGAAACATATATCTGGATAACAAACCCTTACCCTCGACCATTAAAAATATTAAAAAACCAAACATTGTGCTTTGGAAGCCAGCCAGCCGAAGTGAATCTTATGGAAGAAAGTGAACAAAAAGAGCATGAAGAACCCCAATTTCAGATAAACGAAAATTTAGCATATACGGAAAAGGAGCAATTGACACAAGTTTTGGAAAGGTACGAGGATTTGTTTTCGTCGGGATTAGGAAGATCCAACTTAGCGAAACATCGGATCGATACAGAAGGCGCGAAACCGATCAAACACAAGCCGTATAGGGTGAGCGCGAAAGAGCGAGAAATCATAAAAGAACAAATTGATGAAATGCTCAGAGACGGCATAATTAGACCATCCTCGAGTCCATGGTCCTTCCCTGTAATCTTGGTCAAGAAGCGAGATGGTAAGTACAGATTTTGCGTTGACTACAGAAAATTGAATGATGTAACAGTGAAGGATGTTTACCCAATTCCCAGAATTGATGAAGTATTGGATACACTTCAAGGATCCAAATACTTTTCAGCAATTGACCTTAAATCAGGATATTGGCAAGTAGAGGTTGAGGAGAAAGATAAAGAAAAGACAGCCTTCACTACAGCACATGGCCTATATGAGTTCAACGTAATGCCCTTTGGTCTATGCAATGCCCCTGTTACATTTGAGAGGAACATGGAAAATATGCTTGGTAATCTTAGATGGCAAATTTGCTTATGTTATCTAGATGACGTAATCATTTATAGCTCGGATTTTTCAACACATCTCAAAAGAATAGAAGCTGTTTTAAAATGTTTTCGCGAGGCTAATTTAAAATTGAACAACAAAAAATGCCAATTTGCTTTCGAAGAACTGGAGATTCTTGGCCATATAACTAATCAACATGGTATAAAACCAGCGGAGCATAATATCAAGGCTATTAGAGATTTTCCTCGGCCCAAAAAGATAAAAGAAGTTCAATCATTTTTAGGAATGTGCTCATATTATAGAAAATTTATCAAAGGTTTTTCAAAAATTGCCGATCCATTAACCAGTCTTATAAAAAAGAATGTACCTTTTACCTGGACAGAAAATCAAGAGAAAGCATTTCAAACCCTTAAAGTAGCATTGATAAATCCTCCAATCTTAGGGCACTTTGACCCGAATGCAATTACTTACATTCATACTGACGCATCTAACATCGGCCTGGGTGCAACATTAGTCCAAAAGTTCGGCGATAAAGAAAAGTTATCTCATATTTAAGTCGAACACTGAGCAAACCTGAGCAAAATTATTCGACTACCGAGAAAGAATGTCTAGCTGTTGTGTGGTCAATGTCCAAGTTACGACCCTACCTATATGGAAGGCACTTCAAAATCGTAACTGATCATCACGCACTATGCTGGCTTAAGAATCTGAAAGATCCGACCGGCCGATTAGCACGATGGGCACTGAAGATTCAGGAATATAATTTCGAAATCATACATAAATCGGGTAAAAAACATCTGGACGCTGATGGTCTATCTAGAGGACCCTTACCTGAAAACGAATGGGACGAAGATTATGAAAGACTATTTCTGAATCAAATAATAGACGAAAAGGATGATTTTATTGAGAATATTAAGGAGAACCTTAGTGGAAACAAGCGTTCAATTACACAGAACTTCAAAGAAGAAAATGGGTGTCTCTACAAGAAAAATCCAAATCCTGAAGGTAGGGCATGGTTGCTGGTAGTGCCAAAGAAGAGAAGGAAGGAAGTCATGAGTGAATACCACAACCATATGCTGAATGGCCATCTGGGCGTCGCCAGAACCACTTACCGATTGAAGAATAAATACTATTGGCCTTCCATGTTGAAAGATGTTTCAGAATTTGTAAAGACGTGCCATCTTTGCCAAAGTCGGAAAGGTTCAAATCACTTGCCTTCTGGACTTCTACAACCTATTCCCCCAGCTAACTACCCTTTTGAAAGAATCGGAATTGACTTTGTTGGCCCCTTGCCATCAACGAAAAGAAGAAGGAAGTGGATAATTGTGTTGACTGATTATTATACCAAGTATGCTGAAACAAAGGCAGTATCAGAAGCAACCGTGAAAGAAGTCTCTACATTTTTAATCGAACATATTATTTTACGTCACGGGGCCCCAAGATTTCTTATTAGCGATAGAGGTTCACAATTCACTAGCAATTTGATGAAGAAGGTAATGAAAATGTGCAAAGTGAAACACTGCTTCACAACGAGCTACCACCCCCAGACTAACGGACTAACGGAACGGCTAAATAGAACTTTAATCAATATGATCAGCATGTATGTGAACACAGACCAAAAGAACTGGGATGAAATCCTCCCTTTTATCACCCACGCGTATAATACCACGATTCAAGAAACCACAGGCTACTCTCCATTTTTCCTGTTGTTTGGAAGGGAACCCATGTCCCTCTTAGACGACGAGAATATCCCAACGGACAGTAACATGGACGATTACGACGAATATATAGAAAACTACTTAGATAAAATAGCAAGGACGAGACAGGTAGTCATTAACAACACAGAGAAGACTCAGGAAAGAATGAAAATAAACTATGACAAAAAACACAATGAGAAAATCTATGAACCAGGACATTTGGTGGCAGTTTGGACACCAGTCAGGAAAATCGGAAAATGCGAAAAACTATTGAGAAAATATTTTGGCCCATATCGAATATTAAAGAAGCTGTCTAACGTAAATTACTTAATTGAGCCGAAAGATAATCCTGGCCAAGACCCATTGATTGTCCATGTCTCAAGACTCAAACCCTATTTTGAGAGAATTGATGAGGTAACTCACGAGGACGTGACGACCTCTGGAGAGGGGGAAGTGTTACATCATGATTAATGGCGTATTTATTATATTATTTTTAATATATTTGAAATTTAAATTATAAATTTATTTATTTTTATATTCTATGATATTTATTTAAAACAGATTATTTTTAGATTATCATCATTTGTATTTAGGTACACTGTGACTTCACTGCTCTCTTTGATGTGAGAAAATAAATAAATTATTCTGGTGGCTACATAAAGTAGACTTATCTCATTATTCCCTTTTATAGATTTGTAGGATGGTTGAAACACGCTCTGGTAAGATGCAAGACCCAGCACAGGAGAGAATCAAGGCTGAAGAGTCTGCCAAGCCGCAACCTGGTGCAACAATATATATATATATATATATATATTATTTTCTAGTTCGTATATAAAAGAAAAATAGCTCAATTTCAGAGCAATCTGATGGATCAAATTAGCGAAACCACTGGGAGGGTTCACCTTTGATGAGAGAGAGATTTAAGCCCCCTCCCCCCAATAAAATTTCCATCTCACCAAGTGGTGTTTTAGTAGAAATTTATTTCAGTCATAAAAATTGAAAAATATGCATTTGAATGACTCTGCCCGATTAATCTAGAAATTATTAAAATGTATTTATTCATATTTCAAGAGTAGCAATATTTTTTTTTAAACATTATATAATATATTGATATGAACGTACGAAAAAAATAAACATATATATTTTTTATAAATATTTTTTTCTATATGGAAAAAATGTAGCCTCTATATTTGAACTCTAGATTAGAACAATATTTAGTTCTGAATATTTTAGTGCACTACTGAATACTGCGTACTGAATATTTTAGTGCACTAAAATGATATTTTTGATATAAAAAATTTTTGTTGTTCAAAAACATGACTATTCAAACCCTAGGTTTTATAAAACAATATGTAAAGTAGAAGGTATAGCAATTAGTTGATATTATTTATACATTTATACAAATATGTATGCACAAATAATTAATTTATGTAAAATTTTCCACTACCCATTTTTACTAAAGAGGATATTTCAAGAAATAAAGATGATATGAGGTCAAATTCCATGACCGTAACTTTTATTTCAAATTTAAACCTGGACGATGCTTTAAATAAAAGAAAAAAATATAGAAAATATAACAGAATACCAGATATAAATTGGCAGGTATCCGGTGATGTAGAAATTTTACACCAAGAGGTTACTAACAAGCCTGTAAATCTGGCTTCCCCATACAATAGTTCAATGATTTGACTTGCCCTGAGCGAGAGCCCTCTCTATCCTTGTACTGGGTGCAAATATGGAAGATAAACAAAATAGGAAAATTAAATTAAAATTATTATTTATAAAAAGAGAGTAGTTATTCAAATATATATATATATATATGTTATGACTAAATTTGTTGTTGTTGATAAAGGGTTGATAAGACAAAGGATCGATAAGATAAAGGGTTGAGGCGCAGTCGTGATAAAAAAAGATAATGATTTACCGTCAAGTAGCTTTTATTTTCAATTACTTGAGGAAAGATTACACATTAGTTAGTTTTCTCATTATATAGAATTTATAAGTTAATCCTATATTAGTGATTTAAAAGGATTGATTGGTTAACTACGCATATTTACAACAAAATTATACAACTAAAAACTGAAAGTCTTTTAAAAAACGATGATAACAAAAAATAAAATTATCAATGAATAAAATAAAGTATATATTTTTTAAAATATAGAAATATTTTAGGTTTTTAGATTATATAATATATATATATATATATATATATAATAATAAATAGTTATTTAATTTTATAGTCCAGTTTTGTATTAAGATTATCTTCACTATTATGATCATTTAAATTCAAATTATAAAATTTGTAAAATGTTATTAATTTGTAGATAGAGAGAGAGAAAAAAAAATCCTTTACTTCTAGTACATCATCAAGTTAATTATATATTTATAATTAATAACAAAAAAATTAACAACGTAACGTCTTTTGTACTAGAAGTAAAGGATTTTTATTTTTAATTTTTTTTTTTTTTCTCTCTCTCTATCTACAAATTAATAACCTTTTACAAATTTTATAATTTGAATTTAAATGATCATAATAGTGAAGATAATCTTAATACAAAACTGGACTATAAAATTAAATAACTATTTATTATTATAATTAATTTAGATTTAGCTTGCTAATCTAATCAAATCTAATTGATATAAGTTATCATTATTATCAGTTTGCTCCTTAAGTTTTAAAAGTAGAATCACTGTTATAATTTTGTTATATAGTTTTTACACTATATATATATATATATATATATATATATATATATATATATGTTATAAATAAAAAATGATATTTTCTGTTGTATTTAGATTGTTATTTATATAGAATTATTAGCTGTGTTGCTTGATTTTGGTATACAGTCGTATTGCCCGGCAAAAGTACTGCCTGGCTTAAGGCGAGTAGAACAAGGAAAACAAAATATTATTTACATAATGTACAAAGATTTGAGCCGGCCAACGAGAAACAGCAACAATCGGTTTTATATAGGGAAAGTCCCGACATCTGGTGGTAGATATAAACAGAATATTTGAATCTATGAAATATAATTTTAAATAAAATATTTTAATACAACATATATATATATATATATATTTAATTAAAAAGGCATATATTGGATCAAATATATATGTATGATCAAATATATATATATAATATAAATATGAGAAAACAATAGGAAAAAATATTGTTCTGAATAAAGAACAATCCATATTTAAATCTTTAGATAATAAAAATACATATATTGGATTGAAGGAAAGCAAATAAATCTTATTTAATTCAATATATATCTTTTTATTATATAAAGAAAATATATGTATATATATTATATAATCTAAAATGCAAATATTTTATTTTTTAAAACATGTATTTTATTTTCATCATTGTCTATTTTTTTTACCATAGATTTAGAAGATATCACTTTGAATATTGTTGTAAATATGTATAGTTGACCTACCTTTTTTAATTCACGAATATAGGATCAATTTTATAAATTCTATATTACTGTGAAAAATAATTTTATGTATAATTTGCTTCAAGTAATTCAAAATAAAAACTACTTGATAAGTAAATAATTTATTTCCTATTTTCACGACTGCACCTCCAATTCTCCATCACATTTTCAAAAACAAAACAAAAAATATTCATAACATATATATATTAAGAAAAAGGCATCACCTTATCGTGCAACTGAAAGTTGCTGATGGCTTGCGCTATCTATCGGAATATAATGCAACTTTCAGTTGCACGATAAGGAGATGCCTTTTTCTTAATATATGTACCTTATCCCAGTAAAATATCACATTTCTACTATTTTTTCACATATATATAAATATATGTTATATTATTTTACGTGTTCATCATAAACAATCTCTATATGATTTTTTTCCTATTAAAAACGCATTTTTTAATATATATAAAGACCAAATATTATTCAGAAAAGAAAGTATTTATTTTTAGTGAGTTTTAAAAGACTGTCAAAGGATTTATTCGAAACTCTATTGGAATATCACTTCTCAAGCTATATAGATATCATTTGAACCACAAACCATAATGGGAAAATAATCTTGGCCCTTATATTATCTCAAACCTTTCATATATATATAGAATCAATAAATAATTGCACATTTTTACTTTATAAAATGTTCAACTTGAGCTGACAATAAATATATATATGTTACATTTAAAAATATTATTTTATTTTAAATTATAATTTAATAGATTCAAATACTCTGCTAAGTCGACCGCCAGAGGTCACTTTTCCCCTATAAAAACTCGTTGTTGTTTTATCCCAATGGCCGGCTCAAACCTTTTGTACATTATGTAAATAAGTTATTCATTTTTTTATTCTTACGCCTTAAGCCAGGCATTACTTTTATCAAATTATGTTTTTCATATATATTCTTTAGCTCAAATAAAGAAATCTCTGATCAAGACTTTATATTTTCAAGATTATTATTTCAACCACGACTGCATCACCATTACCATAATCCACAACATGATCTAAATACAACAGAAAATCTCTCTATCTTTTATTTATAACATATATATATATGAAGAAAAATCTAATTGTAAACTGAAATATGAGATGTGTGTCTACAAATATAGAAATGATTCAATATCAGAAAATAGAGCGAATTTTTTTTTTGAAAATTGCACCATTCAATTTTCCATTTACTTCAAAATAAGTACCATTGCGTATATAATGCAACTTCTCAAATTTCTAAACTAGCTTCTTCTGTTTCATAAGTCTTCTGCAGAAATATTAGCCGCGAAAATTTTCTTTCCTATGTAAAAAGATGCCTTCTTTTTTAAATGAATAAAATTCCATATAAATATTGTTTATGACGAACACGTAATAATATAATTTACAGAATGATTTCCAGAACCATTTAGACACATTTCATAATAATATAATGATGCTTTCCCTTGAGGCCTGATTAATTTTACTGAATATTGATACAAGAGGTTATTCTATTGAATTGTCAGCTCAAGTTGAACATTTTATAATGTAAAAATATGAAATTATTTATTGATTCTATATATGAAAGATTTGAGATAATATAAGGTTCAAAATCTTCTTTCTTATCTCCACTCAATCATATTAGGGTATCATGTCGTGACCCTTGATGGTGTCTGTTTCATAATCATCATGATTGGGTGAAGATGAATGCGTCTGCCTTTGTAACGGTCCAAGATGATTTTCACATGATGGTTTGTGGTTCAAATGATATCTTTTTAGCCGAAGAAGTGATATACCAATAGAGTTTCGAATAAATCTTGTGACATTCATTTTCCGATTATAAACTCCACTAAAAATGAATATTTTCTTTTCTGAATAAAGTTTGGTCTTTAATGGTTAATTTCGTTAACAATAAAACAGGTCCCGACTTTGATTTAAAGGAAGGGATTCCAATCATCTTCAATATTCAACATCTCCTGCCAGACTATGTGAGATCGTATGCTTTTACAATGAAGTGAATTGATCCCGAGCACATCTTCATTCAAATTTTGGATTATTTTAAATAAAATAGATTTTCAATTAAAAAAACAATATTAATAAATACGTCATTTTGAAAAGTGAGACCTTAAAAATAGTTACAAATCCGATTCAGTCTTAATTGCGATCAGTATGATTTTGAATTAGATTCCACGCCAAATTTGTATAAGGAATAATGTTGATCTTAAATTTTGTTTAACCTAATATATAAATAATTTAGAGATAGAGAGAAATAGAGAAACGGCTTCATATATAACTTTGTTTTGTAAAGTTTTGGAAGATTTACCGATATTATATACGAAAGACAATTATTTTTTCAATAGATTTTTTGTTTTTATTTTGAAATTATTCGTATTTTTATATTATTTGTAATTTATTTTTTTAACTTCTAGACATGAAACCATTTGAAAAACGATTTTCCTTTACAAAAAATTATTCTGCTGTCTTTACTGATATTGAAAATAGTGGAATAGACCGGCTCTTAAATAATGAATTTGAACAGAAGTTTCACTTTTCACTTTTAAAATAAGAAAATAATCATGATGTTTTATCATATTTTATTCCATAAATTATTCTTTTCTGTTTTTAATTTCAAACTAACCCCTTCCAAAAATGAACCTTTATGAAAGCATTGTAAATTGTTCAATAAATTCAGTTAAAATCAACAGGTATTAATACAAATTGTAATTTTGGAATGTAATCCTACCCACAGGAGAAGTTATTATGTCCGTCAAACAACACCAGTGTCAATTAATGGTCGGATGAGATACTAGATAGCATCGTGTTTCTCTCTTAGACATTTATTAACTTGGAACCTGATTCCTCTTGTTCTGCCTGAACGAATGTTTGCCCCACGGATATTGTTTTAACCATTGTTAGTTACTATAAATGTTGTTATTGCTCTTATTTCTGGTAATCGTAAAGGCCAGGTTATCCAATAACCAGATTTGCCAGAGTTCTCTATGATTGAATCTTGGACAAATATATAGTGTTACATAATTCCTTTATATAAATTTCTATATCGTTTTGAAAATAAAGTAATCCACACATATACTTAAATCATTATATATTAAAAATTAAATATAATGGATTGAATGAAAAGATTTATTTGCAAATAACAACTTATTTTACCAATATTTTAGTTGGCTGAACGCCAACCTTTATCAAGGTATCATAACATATTAATGTGTGTCAACAACAAACTCAGCGCCACATAACGTCAACAGAATTAAGTTTTAAAAATATTTTGCCTATATTCAATGGGGAGAAAAAAAAATCTAAATATATTTATATTATAAACAAAAATTATTTTGTCACATGTGTTTTTCAGATGGCAGAGCGCCATCTGGTGGAACAGAAATCAACTAAACATTGATATGCCTTTTTTATTTTTAATATCAACACCTGACCTTTTTTATATTTTTTTCTATTATTTTTTCACATATATGTACTTATATCCAATATATGCCTTTTAATTATCTAAAGAAAATAAATATTTTTCAGTCCTACCTCCCCTCTAATATATGCCTTTTTATTATCTAATCATTTTCTATATATTTATAAAATATAAAGAGCACATTTTAAACATTATACAAATAGAAGCGTATATTAAGGCATTTCTCTTCTTCTTTGAACATAATAACCTCATCTCAGTACATTTTTTACTAATTTTCATAATATAAATACATTTTCTTGCTCTTACAGATCTAGTCTAACGAATAATCAAGTATAGAGAAAAAAATCCAATTTCAGGTATTGTGCTATTGTTTAAATTTCTTCAATAAATTCATAGTGCCCTTCAAAATCGAAAAGGTAATCAGCAAAGTGTTTATCTTTAATTTTGTTCTTGAGTATTCTGGACCATGGTTGACCCTTTTCAACACATTTACTTGACCTCAAACCTATGTCTCATCATTTGTGAATATTTATTTCAGCATGTCTGAATTATTCTGGTAGCTTTCCAAATGGTTTTAACTTATGGTAAATCTAGCCTCTCGTTTTTCCGTTGATAACAATTTAGGGGCTAACCGTACTCAAATCTTCGCTAATTATAGTTTGATCCAACCCCTTCAATATCTATAATTGTCTGCTCATCTCCCTGATGGTGTCATTTTCGGGTTTTCTCGCGAAAGGTTTTTTTATTTGTCCGAAATTTACCTGGTTTCTGATGATACACGGTCGACCAAGTCGAACATCGTCAAAGTGATTTGTTCTTCCATCTTCAAAGTTGGGGAACCGATCTTTGTTATGAAAAGTTTCATCTTTATAGATTGCTTTAATTAAGGCATTTGTTTCTGAGGATGTTTTACCAAGTTTCAAATAAAATGTAATACCGATTCGTTGCTCGATAATGCTATTGAATTTTTTAAAGTAACCTTTGGAAGATATTGCTTATAACGTTCGCTTTATTTAATCCTAAGTTCTAATGTATTTGTTTTTCCCCCTCTGTAATAGGCGCAAATATTTCAAATTTATTAAATCTCTGGTTGAGTAATAAATACATTTTCTAAAAAAACATTCGAGCTTTTTATAAAATAAATTTGGATCTCACGCGCTCGGGACATGTTCAAATTATATATTTTATTTTAAAGCTTAGATTAATATTACAACGTTTATATTGTCTTATTTATATATTTTATTTAAATACAGCCTTGTTACCTTTGTAGATGGAAACTTTGCCGGGCAGAATAAACTAAAATTTACTTTTCCCGTCAAACTAGACACCAATGATAGATGGCGCCTGGTTTTGGTGTCTAATTCAACGGGAAAGCAACATTTATTTTCAGTGATTATTATTTTCACGGCAAAATTATTTCGATCCATATTTTAGCAATAGATGTAACGAAGTTATCAG
>CP092866.1:61144912-61184241 GCA_030710605.1 Cordylochernes scorpioides
TAGGCTACCGACACGCCACCTATAGCCAACATGAGATATAATGACTAACTCGCCATCTATATGTGATATTAGAAACTATTTTTGGCGCGAAATATATAACAATTATAAATTTAAAAAACCTTCCTCTCTGCAATAAATAAATATTGAGAGGGCCCGGATCACCAGTAGTAAACCCTCCCAATATTTATTCATTACAGAAAGAGCAGTTTAAAGTTATTTTTTTAATGGGCATCATAACTCTTTAATTAATACGAAGCAATAACGCGCCATCTATATCTAACGAATGAAAACATTAAGACACGAATGTTACTTTTCACAAATAAATGTACAAAAAATTACATTCGCGTCTTAATGTCTTCATTCGTTATCATTACTAATGTTACATTAAAATTGAGATGTACTTATAATTCTAATTTTTACTCAAAGATACTCATACGTATACTCTATAATGATGGAAATTGAGAGCAAATAATTTTTATATATTATTGAAGGATACGAAATTTGAATTTTATCATTCAGGATATGGGCCGGTGTGATGTAGAATTTTTAATTATAAAAATATAGTTAAAGTTGTTGTATGGTGTATTGCCTTGTTATAAATAAGAAGATACTCTTACCCCTTAAGGATTATATCTTTAATTTTTATTTATTTAACTATTTACAAGGTAATTATTAAACTTAGAACAATCACAGCTATGGCGGAACTTTCGCCAGCCTAAGGTAAACAAAACAGTTGTAATATGATGATGATCACCTTCCCGATGAATTCCTGAATCTCCAGCGTTAGAGAGAAAACGAGAGTGCCAAGATGATAATTGAGATATTAGAGTTTATTTTGAATTCTATGTCTTTTATAAAACCCCCACACACACTGAGTTATAAAATAAATTATATTTTATCAATAAGGTTTGTGTGTATCTTTGTTTTATATATTTATATCGGATTAGAGATTGTATTGGGATAAATACTGTTTAATACATTTAATTATACTAATGTTTTAAGTTGAAGACCTTTTTATAGTTATAATTGAATTTATTACTATAATTATATATTTAATAAAATTATTGCCTAGAATAAAGATAGAGGCTGCCTGACCTTATTGCCTGACTCATTATTTCTCTCTGGTATGACGCTTTTATCGTTATTTCCGTATATTCTTCTTTCCAGTGTTTGGTGTTACCCATATGGTCATGCTTTATTTTAGATTTCACTTTATCCCTCCTAAAATTATGTTAATATCTCCGTCCGTTTTAGCTTTATTTATGTTTTAAATTTTATTATTACCATAATTTTATATTTTACAAAATTAGTTATACAAAGCAGCAATATAAATTTTGATCCATTTTATCATTACGCCATCTATATAATATAATACATAGGCGAGACCGGTAGATCCGTGGCCACCAGGATGACTGAACACGGTAGATGCATCTCCAATAAAGACAATAGATCTCTTATTTTTAACCACATCAACATCACTGGCCACTCCTTCAATTTATCCTCCCCTACCACCCTGTATTCCAATATCAATAACAAATACCAAAGATTAATTTTAGAAGCAATTTTATCCATTAACAATAATAGTATTAATAGACATATTGATTTACCAAAGCAGTATCATGACATATGTATGAATCTATAGGCCGGCTACCAAAAAACCTAATTTTTCCATGAGCCCCCCCACCGGTTCTTCCTTTTCCATAGTCTTAAGATTCCGCTGATGGCGGGTTTAATCATTATTTCTCTCTGGTATGACGCTTTTATCGTTATTTCCGTATATTCTTCTTTCCAGTGTTTGGTTTTACCCATATGGTCATACTTTATTTTAGATTTCACTTTATTCCTCCTAAAAATTATGTTAATATCTCCGTCCGTTTTAGCTTTATTTATGTTTTAAATTTTATTATTACCATAATTTTATATTTTACAAAATTAGTTATACAAAGCAGCAATATTAATTTTGATCCATTTTATCATTACGCCATCTATATCATATATGTTAATTATCTCATTGATCGATTCTTTTATATAGTTCTGTCTACTCACATTTCATTGTACCTGTTGAAGGGCTTGACAGCCCGAAAGCTTGTCACGAATGCGTTCATTAAAGAAACGTTTTTCTCCATATTTTATCATCTATTAATTTAAAATATGTAAATAATAATTTGTATGAAAAAACGAAATATCAGGGAACAGTCTAAATCAATGTTTATTTGATTTCTGTTCCACCAGATGGCGCTCTGCCTTCTGTAAAGCACATGTGCTCCTGGTCAGGATATGCCATTTTTATTAATATAATTTGTATATAAAAAATGTATTTATTAATAATTTGTTAACGTGATACTCATGTTGAAGGATTGACAAGTCCGAAAGCTTGAAAATAAAAGGTTGTACAAGAAACTTAACCCTGGAAGCTTTATTTATTTTATAATATTATATAACATATATAAATGTATTATTATATTTCAACAAAGATAGAATATCTAGAGAAAGATTTAAGAGCACATTTGAATCATAAAAAGCCATTATTATAATTCAAAATTCAAACTTAGGAGCGAGAAGTTTAAAATAATTCATTTCAATGGGTTCAAATACGAATGACATTGAAATAAATGCATTACCTTTGTTCGCTTCGGAGAGGAAAATTATTATAACAATTCTCTCTTTTTTATTTCTATTTACCTAATGGAATAAAGCCCATATACATATATATGCATACATACTGTATGTTACTCCTGGAAGCGATTAAACGTGTTGCATACAATTTCATTTATAGCATATATCGACATTAAATTATCCACAGAAAGATTTGAAATAAAGAAGAAAATAATTAAGTGCTTTCGAATATTAATTTCATTTTTCTATTTGAACATGCATTAGAAAATGTTTTTTATATAAATACACTAAGTACATAAAAAATAATAACATAGAAGTGTAATTATAGAGTGCATATATTAATATTGTCGCGGCTGACCCTTCCGGTTCTTCGCGACGACGCCGCTTCCTCCTACGTGGATCACCTACCCGTTGCTCTCCCTCTGCAGCTCTACCCTGCAGAGCACCCAAGGACGTCCGAGAACCACCACTCAAGTGGAACTCCTTTCCTCTGGTAGTATATCTCGGCCTTACCACTGGTGGGGGGCCACGAGAGACTTACCAGAAGAGTAGCAGCAGCAATGTGGCGATGGCGAGAGGAACAACATAAGGCGGCACGGAGTCTTCAAACACTCTTTTATTGTCATTTACTACTAAACATTACATATAACCTGAATAATATACAACGGGTATTTACATTACGCCACCTGAACATCTATTTACATACATTTTCCCCAGGAAACAGGATCACAGCAGTCGGCGATTCTCACACCAGTTTCAGATGGAAATAGGCGAAAGCGCCATCTATTGGCGGAGGTTGTAGTCACTTTAAGGCCTTATACGCGACAATATACCAGGTCTATTAGTATGAAACGCGAAAATGGGCGCCAGAGGCCGCTGTGCAACTTTATTTGAGCTGACGGTGGCGCTGTTGTAGGCGTATTGTTCTTTGACTCACGTGGCATCAGCATGCGTGCAGTTTTAGAAAAATTCAAATCGTGAAAAATTTCTGGAGCCCGTGGAAAATGGCGATTTCCGAGCCCAAAAGTACCCATTTGCGGGAAGTTTTGTTGTTCGCCTTCAACTGGAAGAAAAGTGCCACTGAAGCCCACCGAATGCTCGAGGAAGTTTACAGCGACCACGCTCTGAGCAAATCGCAGTGTTACAGGTGGTTTAAAAAATTCCAAAGTGGCGATTTTGAACTTGATAATGGACCACATGGAAAACCGCCCCAAAGGTTCGAGGACGCTGAACTGCAAGCTTTGTTGGATGAGGACAGTAACCAAATGCAGAAGAAACTCGCAAAACAGCTCCAGGTGTCTAAAGGTGCTGTTTCTCTACGTTTAAACAGCCTCGGAATGACCCAAAAGCTTTCCAGATGGGTCACCCACGAGTTGAGCGAAAGGCAGCAATAACGGCGTCTGGTAACCTGCGAAGGGCTGCTCGCCAGGCATGAAAAGAAGTCATTTTTGCACCGAATCGTAACTTCTGATGAGAAATGGATCCACTTCAGCAATCCTATGCGCCAAAAGTCGTGGGGCCTGCCCGGCCAATTTCCAAAACAGACGCCTAGGCCCAATCGCTTCGGAAAAAAGGCAATGCTTTGCATATGGTGGGACCAGACCGGCGTAGTATATTTCGAGCTCCTGAAACCTGGCAAAATGGTCAATACTAGTCGCTACGAACAACAAATGCACAGTTTGAGAGAGGCGTTGAATGAAAAAAGACCGGAATGGCGTGAAAAGCACAACAACCTGATACTGCAGCATGACAACGCTCCAGCCCACAACGTTACGGTGGTCAAAAACACCATAAAAGACTTGGGCTGGGAACTCTAACCCACCCGCCGTACTCACCAGACTTAGCGCCGTCGAACTACCACCTTTTCACATCTTTAGGACACGCCCTAAAAAACCTGGAATTTTCTAACTCAGACATACTCCTAAAATGACTTGTTGACTGGTTCGACTCAAAAAGGAATATAAATTTTCAGACAAGAAATTCGAAAATTGCCTGAAAAGTGGTCCGAGTGTATAGCTAATCAGGGCAGTTACTTTGAATAAAAAATATTTTGTTGTATGGAATTGGTGAACTTTTGAATTCACTGAAAATTTTCGCGTTTCATACTAATAGACCTGGTATATCATTCTCTTTCTCTATTTGTTAATTATATGTTAAAAATAATATATATAGATAGAAAAAATAGATAATATTAAAATATATTAGATGCTTATAAATGAGTGCATATACCTGGATAATTAATGACAAACCTTTCGTTTATTTAGACGAATATTTTCGACGTAGCATATAGCAGAATCGTCCAATACAGTATTAGACCTCTATAAAGCGGTTTGCTAGATTAAATTGGCGAAAGTGCTGGAAGGGTTTACCACTAATGGGCCAAGCCCTTACAATAATTTTCATCGCAGTATGGACAGTAGAATATTGTTTTTAGTATAAAAAACATTCGTGCTTTAATACTTGAATTTCTTATATATAGATGGCGTGTTATTGCCTTATATTAAATTGCTAAGTACATTTACAGTACACTTGGACCATCTAGTGATTCGAAAATAGGAAATATATAGAAATCTAATTATCGTTGTAAGAGATATCCTTTCATATATTTATCATCGTTAAAATTAGTGGCAGAGCTCTGATTGATATATTTGATAACGCATATCATATATTTCCCCATTACATCTCTAACCTTATCGAAAAGGCATTGCACCTAGGAATAGAGAATACTAATCTAATTGAAACATAACAATTTCAACATATATTCTCTATTAGAGAGAATAGCGCTCGCTCCATGGCGGATATACCGATTATTTTATTTATATATTGCGTTTGAGAACATGGTTTATGTTTTCGATATCATGCTTCACTTGAACATCTTTTCACTTATTATATATATTATAGCTTATATAATATGGAGCAACGGCCAACAGTTTCTTGTTTTTTTTTTCGCTTTTCCGCCTCGCCTCACTATTTCGTACTGTTGAATTTTAAGATAAGCCTAACATATTTACAGTTTAACATACTGTTGCATTGTTGGTTGACAAATAATAACTTCCGTGGGTACAAAGGATCTTTAGGACTTTATTTAAGCCTAATCGATAAAATAATTACAGAAGAGTGCAAAAATAAAGCAACAATAAAGAAACCAGCAGTTACACACTCACCAAATGCAGCACGGTGAGGGAAAGCAGGAGCAGAACAGGAGACAGAAGTTCATAGAACCTTCCAGAATCTTCCAGGAAGCACACCGGCGTCGGCGAAAAGCAGCAGTCCGACTTCTTGAGACAGCAGCTTGCTTGGAGTCCACCACGTAGCTTCGTTCTTATACTTCTTTTTCTTATCTTTCTTCCTCTGGCATGAGTTTCTCATCCCTATATATCCCGGAGTAGATCTTTCCAGAACGGTAACGGTTGGTTAGCCAATCAGAAAGCCGCCAGCAGCGAGCATTGCGCAATAGCTGTAGATTGGCCAATCAGTTGTCTTCCGCTTTTTCTACATGATTCTTAAACGCTCTAGAACATTCTCTCTCCATCTGGAATGTGCTTTTATTTCTACGTAACAATATATACGAACAGTACCCCTGAAGGGTGCCAACCGGTTGTAGTGCACCACTTTGGGTTTAGACGTCGGGGTCTTCTGAATCCGAAAGATGACATCATTGAGGCATTTGATGATCTTGTAGGGTCCTTCCCACTGGTACTGAAGTTTAGGAGAAAGTCCTTTCTTCCGTTGAGGATTATGGAGCCAAACCATTCCACCCTCTTTGAAAGTCTTGTTGGAAGTCTTGACGTTGTACCTGTCTTTCATTTTCTCACTGGAAAAGTGAAGATTTTCTCCTGCCCACTGGTGAATGGCCGGCATCCTTTCAAATGGGGCACCTACATTGTAGATTTTCAACTTTCCTCTGGATCTTGTTGTCGGTCCCTTTCTCACTGAACATTGTGTACAGTTTCTGCATCATTTTTCAACATCAGTTCGACTTCCTGGCCAACAAAATATTTCTCTAACTTTGGCCAATGTTTTTCTGATGCCGAAGTGACCTCCCGTGGGACTGCTATGCATCTCCTCGAGTGCCAAAGGTACATGAGATCTGGGTAACACCAACTTACAGGATTCATGCTTTCCATCCTCGCCCTCCCATTTCCTGTATAAGACTCCATCTCGCAGGGTCAAAGAATTCCAGAGGCGCCAGAGACTTTTGGTTTCAGGACTGTACGGGGCCACATCTTCCCAGGATGGTCTTTCACCTGATTCCTTCCAATTTATCATTGGCAACAAATCTCGGTCTTCACGTTGAGCCTTTCTTATAGCTTGGCCAGTCCAATTTTTCTCTTCTTATTCGTCGCTTTCTTGCACTGTAACTTATCTTACGCAAAATCTCTCTTCAACACGAGCACAATGTCCACTTTGTAGAAGGTGGCGTGATCGTAGCCAACCAATAGGAGAGCGCCATTCCGAAAAAAAAAAGCAAACGGTGACAGAGATGAAGAATTAAGAACGCATGACGCTCGTAACTGTATATATAATTTATCGACTATTTTAAAATATTTATTCATATATATATTTATCATTATAAAATATTATTTATTCACATTCATTTAAAATTTTGTATTTAACCTTATATAACCTTATACGAATTTTGTAAAAAAGTATTCAAAATCTCAATCTCTTTTTTTTTTTACTTGATATCCGAGTCCTAAAATGATAGAGATGGTTCAAAATGGTTCAGACATTGGATGGAATGCTTTCTCTAAACAGGAGAACACTTGGTTTTAAGAATAAATCATCATAACTCTCGAATTATTGCATATATGTATTGAAAATATGTATTTACAATAGAGCAATCCATATTTAAATCATTATATAATAAAAAGGGATATATTGGATTAAATAAGAGATTTATTTGCCATTGTTTCGGTATTTATTGGTATACACATGGTCGGCATTCAACCAACCGAAATAAAGGCAAATAAATCTCTTATTCAATCCAATATATGCCTTTTTATTATCTAATATGTATATATGTATTACATATATGTATAATTAACACTCGCATAAAATAATAAAGGTTTATTGGAGCGAGGTAAATGTGATTCACAGAAATATGGGAAACTTATAATTAAATCAACATATATTTCACAACATTTCAATATCTGTGTATAAGAGCTGCCCTAACACATTACAAGATATAACGCCATTTTTACAAACTCAGCCAATTTCATAACTCTTTAAAAAACCGTCTTTTTGTATATTTATTGAATGGAGTGCCTTCGTTTTCTTTGCATTTGAATACCATCTTTTTTAAAACTTTACCATAAATATTTTTTAGAAAATATGGTTATTATTACATTAGTCGGTCAAACATATGAAGCAAACATATTCGCGGATTGTCTAAATATATTCTTATATTTAGAGTCCTATATTTCCAGAGCAAATTTTAAAATCGCGAAAGTTCTAGCTTTTACAAATCAAAGTCTATCGATAAATATATCTCGATTATTGAAATATTCTGAAAACTTCAGAGAAGTTATCCGGACAAGAAATTCCTAATTCTGTGTTAAGAAATAATCAAGGCCAAATAACCTTTCCCTTTTAATAAATACTTCAAAATAATCTACTATAATATACATCTTAATGCTTGTATGGCTTCCGTTTTATATTCGCCCGTTTATTGGCCTTTTACCATCACATGACCTTAATCAGCTAATTAGAGTTAAGCTAATTGGCCAACCAGCCTGTAATATTTTTATAGCTCAGTGATTGCATTGAGAAACAAGTATTTCATTAAATATGAAAAAGGTGGTTTCGATTCTCATAATATATCGTTTTAGTGGTGATAATAGAATATCTTTAGTTTGGATATTTGTATTCTTTTTGTAAACAAATATGTTTCAGGAGCATAGTTAGGAATCATGTTGATATATCGATTTTTATTGTTAGATTATTATAGGGACAAAGACGCAACTTATTATATAAAACACCTAGAGGCATAAGAATGTCGCTGGGAAGAAAATGCTTAGAATTTTGCATGGGAGACCATATTGAAATAAAATAATATATTTCGCATTTCTTAAAATTAAAGACACTTGGACCAGTAAATATTTTAATTATCTCGACGTTTCGACAAAAATATTTTGTTCTCGTTAGGAACATACAAAAATTAAAACATTTAGCGAGGCGTAAAAAATATTAATGTTTTAATTTTCGTTTGCTCAGGACGATGACAAAATAATTTTGTCGAAACGTCGAGATAATAAATAAAGACTAGCCGAGTGACCCGGGCAACGCCCCGGGTTTACTCGAAGGGCCCGCAGGTGAGAAACTATAGGCATTGGTTCCTATGCCTAAAAAATTATTTAAAATGAAAAAAGAAGAAAAATACTAACAAATCAGAAAATAAAAGTGCAAACAACACATCTACACTACTTCAAGAACATGAGAGCACATGCACTGTGTAACCATACGTGTATCATTCGTAAAGACCCTGCTTAGGATTAAAATATCTCCGAAGCATAACAATACAACCAACTCATGTTTGCTAAGCAATTTCAGGAAAGAAACTATAGCCATTAGTTGAAGAGTTTAAATAAATATATTTTGAGTGAAAAAATGACACAAATCAGCAAATAAAATTGCAAAAAATGCTACTATATCGCAGATAAGACAACATATAAAAGGAATGAAAATATTTAAAGGACCTCATTAAAACTACATTTCTAGTTTTATATATACAATATAACCTCGATAATTCGACCATGTTTTGTTGTCTTGACCTACAGCCTATCATATAACAAAGTGTAATTCAACACTATCGATAATTCGACCATTTTAAATTTCAACAATTGTTTGTTGCTCAAATATAACTTCACTGCTAAAAAGGTATTACAGAGAAAATGGCTGACATTGTAAATGTACAAAATGTATGTATAGAGCAGGGGAATAATAAATAAAGACCAAAATCAAATTAATTGATAATAAATAGATTATTGCCAAAAAAAAAATACAAAAAATATTTTTTTCTCCTTTCTTATCTTCACTCAATCATATTAGAGTGTCAAGCTTGTAAAGCTTGAAATTAACAACCATCACGATTGGGTGAAGTAGAATGCGTCTGCCTTTGTCATCAAGACTGGGAGCACTACTCAGTGGCAGGCCACTGACTTAGCTCCAAAAGAATGTATCCCTGGATTAGGAGCCCTTACAAGGTACTATCAGCCGGGCCAGCTGAGCCCAGGTTTTTTTAGTGAGCTTGTTACTGCTCCCCCTCCTCCATTTTCATCCTGGCTTGGGACCGGCAAAGGCGGAGTTTTTTTTCTTTCAGGTGAGAAACTTTAGGCATTGGTGAAAAGTGTAAATATATATTCTGGAAATGAAAAAAAAAGGATAAAATAAATCAGAATATAAATTTACAAACTATATTTCAGAGGAGACGATTTATAATAGGAATTCATTTAAATGACCTCATTAAAAACTACATTTTATATATACTTGGGTTCAACTTTACATGTATGCTATCCAAAGTTCGCACACTTGAAAAATTCACATAAAGTCGTCTGTGCGTAAACACAGGCTCTTGTAGCAAAGGTTTGGCCTTGAGCCCTCTTTATAGTCATATATTTCAGACATTATACAGTGTGTTCAACTTTGGGTACTGTCAGTATATGTGCTTCAAGGACATGAGAGCACATGCGCTAGAACACCATACCTGTTCCATCGCAAAGATCCTATAGGCATTGGTGAAAGTGTAAATAAATATTTTGGAAATGAAAAAAAAATTGCAGATATGACAACATATTAAAGGAATAAATTCATTTAAAAGACCTCATTAAAAACAACAATTCTATATTTTTATATATACAATATAATCTAATTAATTCAACACACGATAATTCGACCATTTTTGGATGTCTCGACCTACGGCCTATCATATGACAAACTAATTCGACACTTTCGATAATTCAACTATTTTGGAAAATTAAATTTCAACAGTTGATATTTGTCTAAAACCCCTATTATTAACAACATATTAGACTGCAGAGTGCAAAAATGTAGAAAAGTGTATGTATATAATTGTATGCATATATTTGTATGTAAATAATTGTATGCAAATAATTGTATGTATAGATCAATGAGTAAAATAATTTTTTTTTTGCTTATCCCTAGTACACGTGGTACAGGCCTTGATAATCATGGTGGGTAGAGTAGGCGACTGCTTTAACTGTAAGTACACCACATGTCTAAACATGTGAAAAGCAGTTCGACTTTGCATTTACAAATGTGCCAGAGCCCCGTTTGATTACTTGCGCTTGCTGGTGGGGTTGGACTTTTGCAAGAATCGGAAGCCATTGGAAAATTTTTTTTTTTATTTTTCAGAAAAAAGTGCCCAATGCGGGAATCGAACCCGGGTCGTAGCGGTCGAAAACCAACGGCTTAAACCATCCTTCCACCAACCCCCAGTAAAATAAGTAAATAAAAAGAAGACTAAAAATAAGTGATAATAGTTTATTGAATAACAAATAAAATAAAAAATCTTTCAGGTGAAAAATTATAGGCATTGGTAAAAAAGTAAACAAGAGAAATAGCAATTGGGGTTTTGTGTCTGCGGCGAGTCATATTATAACGCCTAGCTGTTAGGGGAGTGAGTCTTCCACGGCCTTTTCGAGGCATGACAGAAGACGCTGAAAAAAAAAAGGTAAAATAAGACCCAAGCAGAGGAAAACTATAAAACTGAAAGCCAGGACAGGCATAAAAAGAAAATTCCAAGCATGTGAGGAAACAATTGATGAAAAAAAAAAAGGATTCCAAAAAAATACTGCAAAAAAGAAACCAGACACAAAAAGCAACAATTGAGTACACAAATACAGCATCAGCCTATTTATGAGAAGAAAAAAAAACGACAGACACAAAAATGTAGCTAAATTTAAATGAAAAACTATAACAGATCAAGTAATCAAATCAGGCATTATGAAAGATACTGTAAAAAATAAAATCAGACACAAATATCAGACAAAAAAATAAATGAGATTTTATTCTTTAGTTCATTTATTAAATAAGACACAAAAATGGAGATAAATTCAAATGAAAAACTATAACAAATTAATAAAAAAAATAAGACCTAATCCAAATGTCACCATCATCAGACAAAAGAAAAAATGAGATTTTATTCTTTAGTTCATTTATTCTTTTGTCTGATGCTGTTGCTGAAACGTCACACACTATTAAATTATTTGGATTAGGTCTTATTAATGAGAAAAAAAAAGATGCCAAAGAGAGATGAAAAGATATCAAAAAAGATAACCAGATACAAAAATTGTGCTAAATTCAAATGAAAAACTATAACAAACACTTATAAAAGATAATTATTATAGAATAAAAGTAATAATTCAATCTACAATTCGAAAAATAATATAACCTCAGCCTATTTATGAGAAAAAAAAACGTTGCCAAAGACATTAGGAAAGATACTGCAAATAGAAAACATACACAAAAATTGAGCTCTATTTAAATGAAAAACTATAACAAAGTACTTACAAATTATAATCATAATCAAATGAATCAGAAATATATATTATAAATAGCGAACCCGGCCACGCGTTGCTGTGGCTAAATTGTAATATGTTAAATTAACATTATACTAAACTATTCAGTACAGTAAAGTTAATATTCACTTATAAAGATAAAAATGTTTTAGCCGATCTAAGGCCCTACGGGATTGAGAATGGAACGTTACGTTAAAATTTGAGAGAGATTTTTTATATATATCGATAATATAGCCCTTCATTGTAATCATTGATTATAATCACTGCATTAATAAATGTCAGTGAACTCGTTTATATGTATTGTTTTTTGTTTTCGAGATATTCTAATAGAACGTTCTAACATTTTCTGTTAAATATTAATATATGCACAGACACAGAATATAATAACTATGTCTTAATTTCGCTATAATTATTGTTATAAATATTATTCTAAAATAATTCGCCAGAAATCGTCCTGATAGTATACTAAACAACTTCCCAAAGTTTCATGGCAAACATCTAAAATAAAATAATACTTTTAATACTTTGCTACAATATTAAAAAGAGGGGGCTTAGGTGTTCAAAATGTAAAATGTGCTCTAAATAGTACAATAGAGCCTTCATAACAAACATATTTAAAATAAACCAATCAAAATATAATAATGCTGTAAAAACAGACCTTTCTACAATAATATAAAAGAAACGAAAATAAAAAAAGACACCCACGCTGAGCCTCGAACCTAGGTTTGTTACAAATATTATTAAAAAAATGTGTATGTTAATTTTTATTTTAAAAAGCCTACATTTTAAATAAAATAATATTTTTAATAATTTGCTACAATAATATAAAAGAAATGAAAAAAAAACACCCACGCTGAGCCTCGAACCTAGGTTGCGGGGGTACGAAGCTGCGTACCTAACGTATAGGCTAAGCTTGACGTTACAAATAAGATCATGCGAGGCTATTTAAGGCCATACGTCTGCCGCGAGGGGGCGCTGATTGCGAGTGAATCTACGTTTTATCGTAAATAAAAATGCAACGAAAGGTTATTTCTAAAGAGTAATTAGCCAGAAACCATCCCGGTAGTATACTAAACATCTTCCCAAAGTTTCATCACGATTGGTTGTAGTAATAAGACAAAAGAACGCATTTCAAAACAAAAAAAAAATTGATGATGATAAATGAAAAAAATCTACGATTGTAAAATAGATTAAATTAAAAAATAAAAATAACTGTTAACATTAGGAAAATAAAAACAGGCCTATCATATGAAGAAAAAAATAACGAAAATTTTGGTATATAGATCGTTATGTGTAGTTCAGAATCTTCGGAGGAGATAGCTCAGGACTTTACAATGGAAAACTCTGTTACGGTATTATCTATATAGATTTACTGACCGAAGTACCTTTAATTTTAGGAATTATGAATGCCAGCCAGGTAGCCTCTATCTTTACGATAAATAAATTATTCTAAGGGATATATATTTAAGAAACAATCCTAGCACATTTTTAGTTATATTACAAAAATAATAACAACATAAGACTTATTGTTTGAATACAAAATTAAATATACAGGTATAATTGAATAAAATAAATATAATTATACTTCCCTAGGCATCGTTGAATATAAGAATATAAAAACTTCCAACTTTTTAGTTGTCAGAAGCCCAATTATAAAAGGCGTCAGAGAAATTTTATTAGTCACCGAGTAAAAAAACAAAACCTGATGTCAAAAGGCCTACAAGGCTCTAATTAATTTTAGCTTAGGACTAACCCTTAACTGTAACTTAACTATTACACCCTTGTCTCATCTTACCTAACTATTCAATAAATTGGAGGAAAATAACTTTTTTTTTTTTTTCAAATCAAAGCGTATTAAATCCTTTGGGGCATTTTTTTCACGCGCTGAAATCTCGTTCTTTACAGAGGAATTCAGGTGTAAACAACTTATTTTCCATTCTATTTTATTATTGGAAGTTTAATCTACATGTATACTTTTATTTCAGGTGGAAAATTTATATGTATGGAGTAATCCTTTTTCTATATTGTATATGAATTATACTTTATTAAATGGAATAAACTTTAGGATTTTACCATTGAAAGTACCACGTAATGTGCATCTATTAGTTTCCAATTTTGAAATTATAATAATAAAAAATAATTATTTTAGATAAAATACAGATAAGTTGATTTATATATTATTAACAACAGACAATAAATAATGTTGTAGATCTATATCAATTTGTAAATAGCAGAAAGAATTATTATAGGTTTAACTATTTTTGAATAATATATCTATTATTTTCTTTCAAACCTGAAAGGTTCAGGTTCCTAAAATATATTATTTTTTATCTTTTTATTTCGATTACTCTTTTGTATAATATGTTTATAACTGTTTCTGTTTAAAAAATGTAAATCGACGCAATTATCCCTAGCCAGGATATCGCGTTTTGTGTGTTGAAATAAAATAAATAAATATTATATATAAATATTATAAAATTTGCTTCTCTCTATATATTTGAGACTGTTAGGTATTGTATATAGATTTTTATCTAATACTCTAGACTTTTATTTCTTGAAAATAAAGATACTTCGGCCAGTAAATCGTTTTATTACCTCGACGTTTCGCCAAAATATTTTTGTCCTCGTCAGGAACAAACAAAAATTAAAACATTTGTCAAGGAGTTAAAAATCATTCTATAATAGTAATATAATATAATAGTAAAAGTAATAAAAATATTTACTGACTGAAGTATCGTTATTTTCAAGAAATATGAATTCCGGCCAGACAGCCTTTATTTTTATGATAATCTAGACTTTTAGTTGAATTTATTGAATGTGATTTCGATTCATAATAAACGAAGTCTTCTTCTTCTTTCTTATCTCCACTCAATCATTAGGGTATCAAGTTGTGACCCTTGATGGTATTTGACAACCATCATGACTGGGTGAAGTAGAATGCGTCTGCCTTTGTCATTAAGACTGGGAGCACTACTCAGTGGCAGGCCAACTTAGCTCTAAAAGAAATGGCCGCTTCTGACATGAGGAAAAGACGCCATGTGCAGCCGCTCCTAACATGGAGTACAAACGCTGCTCATCCTGTATCTCTGGATTAGGAGCACTTACAAGGTACTATCAGCCGGGCCAGCTAAACCCAGGTTTTTTAGCGAACTTGTTACTGCTCCCCTCCTCCTTTTTTATCTGGACTTGGGACCGGCAAAGGAGGAGTTTATATAAACGAAGTTATTTATTATAATAGCAGACTCTCTCTATAGAAGTATACATTCATAACTACACACTACGAGAGCTATAAGTACGTCAATTCACACAAAAAAAAATTTTTTTGTAACACACAACCAGCGAAAGAGGAAAAAATATTGAGTATGCTGGTTCATATTTGAGAAACACTCGCAGAAGGTTTAAAAGTTTATCCTAGCAAACAATTGTATAATATATATATATATTTTTAAAGCGTACATTCGCCCAATATTGAACCTATGATACGAATTAGTAAAATCTAAAAATAAGACCAACACCAATATAACCTTTGAATTCTCAAAACCGACTTTATAAATTTGTAATGCTGACCTCTGTTAATAATATTTTCTCTCAACTAAATGTGCTCGTTTTTAAAATATATTTTTCTGTTTCCAGGTCTATATTACCAATTTTTTCATCATTCAGTACAGTCTAACCTTTAGTGCCAATAGTTTCAAATACGTACGTGATTGGAAATTGTTGATTTTTACACAGAAAAAAAGGGTATTCGAACAATATTATAGAATTTTAAAAAATAAACTTTTCCTTCATAGAATTGTCTTTTATTTATATTTCTATATATATATATCTATAGTATCTTTAGTTTTACCCAAGGAATTATAATATCAACAAAAAATCTATGTTTAGTAGATATTTATTCCGATAGATGACGCAAACCATCAGTAACTCTCAAAGCAATAGAACTTTATTTTTATTTAATTTTATCATCTGATCGCGTTATTTTTTAATTTAATTTTATCATCTGATCGCGTTATTTTTTTATTTAATTTTAAGAGTTCTTCTCTCTTTCTTTATTTAATCAAATTTATTTATATATATAATTTATCTTGTTTTATATTTAACCCTATATATATAATCTTATATGATCACTGTAAAATAAAGAGAGAATAGTTTCAATCTCTCTCTCTCTCAAGTTGTCCTTCATTAGATATTCTACTGTAGACGATATTTGAAATATATTTATGATGATATACATTATTTAATATAAATGACTTAATATATATATACAGGGTGTACCAGGTAAATTGGGACTAACTTTGACAGTCCATAAAACAAAAACTACTTGAGATTAAAAACTTGTTTTTTTTTTCATTACGTAGCCATATTCATGTAAAATGCAACAGTACATGTGTGCGCAGTGTAGTGATGAAGAGTAACCGAGAATTTGAAAATCGAGCTGCCATCATCGTTGCTCTGCGCGCCGGAAGGAGCCCCAAAGAGATAGTGGATTTTCTTAAGTTGCCCAAAACCACTATTTATCGTGTCAAGAAGCAGTTTGATGAGGCCGACAGTAACAAAGAGGGGATGGCTACAAGGAAAAAGCACTCGCGTCGATCGGACAGGGTAAGAGGCGAAGAATTTGTCAAAAATGTCAAGGAGAAGATTGATGGAAACCCTGGGAAGAGCATGAGGGCCATAGCCAAGGAAATGGACGTTGGCTCTATGACAATTGTCAGAACTATCCATGAGGACCTTGGTCTCAAGTCTTATGCCCTTCGGAAAGGTCAGTTGCTGACTGAGAATATGAAGAATAACAGAAAAGGAAAGGCTGCTGCCCTCCTCAACAACCTGAAACACGACTCTTTTGGCATGCTAAGGTTCTTCTCTGACGAAAAGAACTTTGACGTGGACCAAAAGGTAAATCCCAGGAATGATCGCTGGATCTGTAAAGACCCCTCAGAGATACCTGTCGTGATGCACACGAAATTTCCTGCCTCCGTAATGGTCCTTGGCGTTATCAGCAGTGAAGGTGATGTCATGCCTCCCCATTTCTTTGAGAAGGGCCTTAGGATGAACGCTGACACCTACATCAATGTTCTGGAGACCGTTGTGAAGCCTTGGATGGACATGGTGGCCGCAGGAAGGAAGTATGTCTTCCAACAGGACTCAGCTTCAGCCCATAAGGCAAAAAAGACACAATCGTGGCTGACACTTAACGTCCCTAGTCACTGGGGTCCTGATATTTGGCCCCCTAATTCTCCAGATTGCAATCCCCTCGACTACTATGTATGGGGCGTTGTTGAGAGAGATGTCAACAAAGCTCCTCATATCACCATCCAGTCTGTCAAGAAAGCGGTGATGACCCAAATGGACAAGGTCATCGTCGCCAAGGCCTGTGCTTCATTCCGCACTCGCCTCGAGACTGTTGTAGTAATAATGGAAACTACATTGAATAAATAAAAACTATATCCTTTTATCTACTACTGTGTCAAATTTCATTCGGATATTTTAATTTTTACTTGCAAAAAATTTCAGTTAAAATACCATTGTTGAAATTCCCAATTTACCTGGTACACCCTGTATATTAATATAACCTGTATCATTTTATTTGTATTCAAATTCAAAATGATGACGTCAAAATAAGAGCAGCAAAAGAGTGGTCTGGAGACAGCTACGAGGCAAAGCCAAAGGACATAGCTGACGCCCAGGAAGGAACCCACTTCCGGGGTTTTATAGGCGTCCGCGCCCGGGGTAAACAGACCAGTGTCAGCTGAGAGTATGATATGGTGTGTTCGTCTATGCAGGCCACTTCTGGCTCTCTCTCCTTGTCACGGTGTTAGGCATCCAGGTTTGTGTCATGGCCTCCATCTCTGTTCCGTGGGCTGTCTCCGATCACTCTCGGTGCTAACATCTAGCCCTGCCTCTGCTCGCTGTCCGCGTGTGGGAAAACCTCACAACTTTCGCCCCACATCTAAGAGTTTAAATGACATAATACTCTTTTCTGTGAATATTTATATTTGAATGGTGTTCAATCATTGATATATAAATAGTTTACTATCCCACACTATGTACAATTTTCTCACCATTTCTTTGTTTGCATTGTGTGTAATAAGTATCTCTCTTTGTTCGCACTTTGTTATTACCATTTGGCAATCATAATCAATCTGCTATATATTCAATGTAGTAATTGTAATTTATATAACACAATCTGGGAATAAATATAATAAATAATCATTTGATAAATACGGCTATATACTATTAAGTGATTTTTATGACGTGTATACCTATGGTAATTCCAATGTGAGCGAATAAATTTGATTACAAAATCTCTATTTTGTCACCAGAACAAAAACCATCACTTTCTTTCTTCAGCTGTGATATAAATTCTAATACAATTCCATTAGGAATTTATTCTGATTATCCGGTGGAAAAATACGTAAACCAGTAAAACATTAACATAAATAAATAGGGATTTACAAAGGAATCTTAGAATAAATTGGACAAAAAGAAAATTTAAAAAAATAAAAATAGAAAAGGCACTCTGAAGGATAGCTTTTTACACTAAATAAATCTATAAAAGTCCAAGCTTTTAGAATGGTTAACGTATTTAGATTCTTGAAAAATTGGGGAATTATTTTGATGCAAATCCTTCTTTTTTATTATTCGGTCTACATCTAAAAATAGTATTATACTAAATAATTGATAAAATTGAAAATTCGCATTGTGAAGAGGTTTTTATCAAAATATCATTATATATATGCATCATTAATAATACATTTTTATATTCTTTGTTATTCAGATAATAAAAAAGCATATTTTGGATTAAATAAATATATTTGCCAATTTTTCGGTTGACTGAACGCCATTTTCGTCAAGGCATTACAAAATATTGTTTTGTATAAACAAACCCAGCGTCATATAACGTCATTAGATTACAGTTACAATATTTTGTAAAATATACAAAGGGAAGTGGGAATTCTTTGTTATATAGAAATATTCCCGGTGGACGATACAAGAAATAAAATCAGTTATTAATATAGAAAATACACATTGATATTTTATTCGATGATTTTTAAATATATATTTATATAGATGAAATTTTGCCGGAAGGAAATTATCTATGAGACGCCTCTCCCGTCAAAATAAACGTCAAGACTGACGCCATCTATTGACCGTCGCCGCAAACTAGGTCGTAAACAAATCCACAACATTAGTTTTTGCAAAATAAAAAGCGTCCACCTAGAGACCATGGTTTCGAGCTAATGGCCCTCATCAGCCATGGGTGGACTTTATTTAATGGGATCCACATGGAATCTAATGGAATCTTAATATTTCGCCAAAGATGTGTTTAGTTGGCAAAGTGGCTGGGACAAATCTATGGCCAAAATATAGATGGAAATTTTTCTGGGATAAAAATGAACTATAAAAGCATAGGGCGCCTCTCCCTTCAAAATAAACGTCAAAACTTTTCTTATACGAAATACTCATATCCACATCGCTAGGTGTATGTTCTGTATAGTGTATCAGTTCTACCAATATGTGATCTATTAAATCAAATTCTAGTTATTTTGCAATGTTTAGAATTTTTATAAGTCTTAAGGAGTCTCTTTTGGCTGCACATATATATTTTAAAACAATCTCTATAGCTGTAAGAGAGCATCTTTTGAATCAGTTTGGCTTCATTTTCTACATCCAATAGCGCAAATCTCAAATAACCAGCAAGACTTTGCCGACTTTGCACGCCTATTGAAGTGTATTGGAATATATATTTAATGAAAGCCAGTTTTGGAATATTTAAAATAAAGAAAGCAAAGTCGAGCTTTACGTTGTATTCAAGCAGTACCCGATGAAAGGTTAAATTGGAATTAAAATGCCTAATGATGAAATTGATATTAATATTTTAGAATATTTGTAATTTTTTATTCATATAAATGATTATATTTAAAAATATATAGGAGTTTTAGTTAAACAAATGCTCCAGGTTCCTTGAAATCAGTTTCCTTAGAGATAAAGAAACTCATCTCCAGAAACTTGTAGCATTTGTTTAACTCCAGGAGATTTGGAACATTTGTTATAGAATTTTTACCGAGCAATATAAAAGGTTTCTGGTCTTAGTAAGCATTCTGGCCTTAACTACCCGTTTTATGATTTTTCAGGATGCCTGAATGACCAGTTTTTTGGTCGTTGAGGTACAGCTTGCCCCACGCTGATGAGGGCCAACAGATCGAAACGCGCCCTTGGTTAGCTTTTCTTGATTAATCAAGAATGGGTATTTGGCCAATTATGGAATAATTTTAAAAAAATGAATAGTTGATATTTATTCCGATAGATGTCGAAAGCCATCAGCAACTTTCAGTTGCACGAAAAGGAGATGCCTTTTTTTTAATTTATGAACCTTATCCCAATACGATGTCACATTTGTAGTATTGTTCCACATTATAAAAGTGTTCACATGTGAACATCATTGTAGCTCGATAGTTGTGTTCCAAATAAATTAATTTTCGTCAAGTATTTTCTATTTGAAGTTGTGTTATATATATATATAAGATGTGAAATTTCTTTTCGCCCAGATAAGTATGTAAATAGGGGGTCGGTGGAAGGCTGGTTAAACCGTTTGGTTTTCGACCACTACGACCCGAGTTCAATCCCCGCATTGGACACATTTTTCTGTTTAAAAACAAAAGAATGCTCCAATGGCCCCCCGATTCTTGCAAAAGTCCAACCCCACCAGCGAGTGCAAGTAACCAAACGGGGCTCTGGCACATTTGTAAGTGCAAAGTCGAACTGCTTTCACATGTGTAGACATGTGGGGCGCTTACAGTAAAAAGCAGTCGCTAACTACCCACCATGATTATCATGGCCTGTACCACGTGTACTAGGGATAAGCAAAAAAAAAAGGTATGTAAATATGTTAAGCCTGTGTTAAAATGTGAATATGCAAATTCATCCATCTATAAAAACTGTGCAAAAATAAACGTGGCAGACATCGCGGGCGAATACTACGGCACGTCGCGGGTGCGCTGCTCACTTGGCTGGAACTGATTCTTGGGGAATGCAAGCATAACGGTTGCACCCTTCTATTTGACCCCGACATATACACTGCGTGACATTGAAAATGGAACACCAAGAAATAGTGGCCAGAAAATTATGCAAATTTCAGGGTAGACGCGCCTAACCGAGTTATGCAAATGATGTAAAATGCGCAGCTCTCGTGCGCACATGGAGTAAGATATAAGGGAAGGAACTTGCAGAAAGGACAGTATTCGTGTCGTTATTTCTTCAAGAAAAATCATTGTAGAAATTTTGTTCTTGTGTCAAAAGACACGTGTAATAACAGAGAATGCCAGGTCATCGTAAACGGAGGCAGTTCAAGCAGACAGACGCTTTTACGAGGGGCATGGTGATCGGACTGAAAAGGGCAGGTTGGTCCATACGTCAAATCGCAGCTGATACACACCTTGGTGCGTCCACGGTGCACCGACTGTGGAGAAGATAGTTGGAACAAGGAAATGTGGCAATTTATAGGAATGTCGGTGCAACCAGAGTGACGTCAGCACGTGTGGATCGGCGTATCCTTCGACAAGCAGTGGCGGCCCCACAAGCCACTTGTACCGCCATCCTGCAACATGTGCAAGACACCCTAGATCATTCCATCTCGACCAGAACCATTTCCCGTCGATTGGTTGCTAATGGCTTGCACTCATGCCGTCCGCTAAGAAGACTGCCATTGACCCCACCGAATAGGCGCCAACGTTTGGAATGGTGCTGGGCTAGATCGACGTGAATGACGGAATGGCACAGGGTCGTGTTCTCAGATGAGTCGCGTTTCTGCTTGTCCAGTGATAGTCGCCGTGTACGCGTGTGGCGTCGACGTGGAGAAAGGTTCAATCCGGCAGCAATTGTGGAACGCCCCACCGTGCGACAACGTGGAATCATTGTTTGGGGCGCAATCGCGTATGATTCCAGGTCACCTTTACTTCGTATTCAGGGCACTATGACGGCCCAACGATACGTTGATGATGTGCTGCGACCGGTGACACTCCCCTACCTTCAGGGGGTACCCAATGCCCTTTATCAGCAGGATAACGCCCGACCGCACACTGCTCGCATTAGCCAACAAGCTCTGCAAGATGTACAGATGCTTCCCTGGCCACCGTACTCTCCTGATCTCTCACCAATCGAGCACGTCTGGGACATCATTGGACGCCGTTTGCATGCCTTGCCACAGCCGCGTTCAGAAGACGAACTGTGGCAAATGGTTGAGAGGGAATGGAGAGCCATCCCTCAGGACGCCATCCGTACTCTGATTGACTCTCTACCTAGACGTGTTGCTGCGTGCATCGCCGTCCGCGGTGGTCCTACTTGCTACTAAGCCGACGCCGTTCTCGCTCTGTATTATGACTATCATTTTGAAATAAAGATCACTTATTGTTCGTCCCTGTCTCTCTCTGTCTGCCGAGTTTCATCACTTTCTGGCCACTATTTCTTGGTGTTCCATTTTCAATGTCACGCAGTGTATATACTGGAGACTTTTCCCCTGGAGACTGAATTTAAAATGATTGCGTTAAGAATATTGTGTTTGAATATATGTATATCTACATATATATTGATATAATTCTACGGTTAGAAGTAATAATAGAAAAAAAATACAATGGGAAGATTATGCAAATTAAAAATTGTTCTCGGAATATTATTCTGGATATATTTGTCTAATAAATTTGCTGGCGTGGATGAAGTGAAAACAAATCCCGAAAACTTGATTTAAATGGAAATTTGAACCTTTAACTGAATTAACCCAAACTTTCAAAGTTTTCTTTTCATTTGTATTGAAATTAATATTAAAGATGGGGATTCCTGAGAAAGGTTATATATATCTGACTCCAAACTTCGTGTATCAATTGAAATAATTCTTGATTTGTTTTGGATAAAGAAATATTTATTACTAAATAAACAGCCTTAATCGGATTGTAATCTTTGAAGCTATCTCCTCCAAAGATACTTAACTATACATAGCGATCTATATACCAAATATTTCGTTATTTTTTGCCACACATGAACGTGTTATTTTTATTTTACAAATATTAATATATTTATATATATATACAATAAAATTCACCAATAGCTTAAAAAGTAAAAAAAAAAACGAACACATATCCCATAGAACCTATTTAAACTGGACACAAAAAGAAAGACTTAAAAGATCTTCAACACTTCAGTACGACAACAATATTAGAAAGGGCATAAACATGAAACACAATGACTTTCAAATTCAAGAAGAACCAATATTTCCTACCCCATTACCATCAAATATAATCATCAATCTAAAACTGAATGAACCCTGCAATAAAAAAGAGAACAAAAAAATACTTAAAAAGAAAGGACTTGACACAATTGATTTATATGATCAGAGAAATTATTTATTAGCATACACAGATGGATCATCAGACCTTACCCTGAGTAATGGAGGGGCCGGAATTAACATAATACTCCAAGATGGAACATACATCAAAATCAAAGAAGGAGCAGGGAAGATTTCGTCAAACTTCACTTGTGAACTGACAGCTATCTGGAAAGCCCTTGATGTATGCCTGGACCAACCATCCCTGCATCAAGCAGAAGGAATTAAATTATACAGCGACTCCAGATCCGCTCTAGAAGCAATTCAGAAGGGCAATACTAGAATCACGCAGAAAATATACTCATTACTTACCCAACTGGAACCATTGGAGAAGAACTGCATTCTACAATGGATTCCTGCCCATGTTGGGATCGAGGGTAATGAAATGGCAGATGAATTGGTAAAGGAAGCCAAAAAGCTGAGCCAAAGGAGAGAACAAATGTCAGTATTTGACGCTGATGCTTTGGCAAAATACAAGTTATATAAAACAACAAAAAAAAAAGATAAAATATGTGAAATAAACTCTGAGAGAAAACTGACAAAAATATAACAAGATTTAGAACAAAACACTATAAAGGAATGGCAATACATCCAGATTGCACAAGAACCTATATGGCATGCAACAACTGTCCTGGTGTGGAACTAACACCTACTCACATATTCTCATGCCAGCAATGGCCGCAGCCTTGCATCAAATTGACGTAGACCCAGAGCAGAAGCTTTACACACCCAAGATAGTGGATATTGCTGCTGCTGCTGTGATGGAGATGCATGGAGACATCTGAGACTCTTCTTTGCACACGACAACAACAACATTAATATATTTATTATAAATTTATTTGATTTTACATTCGTAGATATTTTGCTCTCAAATGTTACTTATCATCATCAAATTGTTTATTT
Organism: Cordylochernes scorpioides; assembly: GCA_030710605.1. Lineage (NCBI taxonomy): Eukaryota > Metazoa > Arthropoda > Arachnida > Pseudoscorpiones > Chernetidae > Cordylochernes > Cordylochernes scorpioides. Next base: position 61,169,348 of record CP092866.1, read on the forward strand.
TGAAACACGTTCTTTTGTATTATTGCTTTTAATTAATTTCTTATATATAATATACATATATATATATATTATTTCGTATTTCTGATTCAATTGTTGATTACTTTTACAAAGTTTTGTTACAATTATTCAATCATATTATTATTATTTTTTTGTTTTTAGAGTGGTTGAGTGTTGTATATATGTCAGTGACCTATTATTATTGTAAGAATAGCTTTATTTCAGATTTTTATTTAGATTTATTTTTACAGCTAGAGTTATTGAATTAAACAATTGCTCGTGTCTTTGGCAAACGTTTTTTTCCTCTACCTACTGAATATATTGTCAAGCGGCACAGCGGTTCCAACTACGAGAGGCCCCATGGGACGCCTGTCAATCATCCCTGGACACCAGGGGGGTGAGGGGTTCGCGGAATCTGGCCGGCGGGGGGAGCTGACATCCCTCATTAGGATTAACTCTGTCTTGGGGTAAGTCGTACACTCTATCTCTCCCTTATAATAAACTAATTATCCCCAAACTTCCCCTTGCTTTATTTATCTCCGCGACATATTTTGGCGGAGACGCTGGGTAGCGTGACGGAACTTCGAAGAAGTCGACGTCTACAGGGACGTGAACCAATTCTTCAACCTTTGCCACAACGAATAGAAATGGAAGACGACCACAGACCTACTGTTAGCGGATCCTACCTCCCTTGTCAGCGCCAACGAGATCCTTCTACCTTTTCTGGAGATGGAAATATAAACCCTGGACAGTGGTTGAAAGAGTACGAGAGAGTGTCAAAGTACAACAGATGGGACGAGACCATGAAGCTTGCCAACGTCGTATTTTACTTGAACGGAACTGCTGGAAGGTGGTTTGATAATAACGAAGAATCACTCAACTCGTGGAGAAGCTTTGAAGACGCATTCCGCGGTGTGTTCGGACTGCAAGAGGATTCTGCTCGACGCGCCGAGGAAGTTCTGAAGTCAAGAGCACAGAAGGCCGAGGAATCCAGCGAGTCATACATCCAGGAGATTCTTAGTCTCTGCCACCAGGTGAACCCTCGCATGGAAGAAGGTGAGATAGTTGCTCAAATTATAAAGGGAATTTCGGAGGACACATACCAGGTATTGGTGGCGAAAGACATACAGACGGTAGATGAGATCCTGAAGTTCTGCCGTCATCTGACAACCGTCAAGCAGCGCCGGATCGGCCGTACGAAATTCGCCAGGTTGTCAAACGTAATGCCCATTTCGTGTGTTGACGACTTAGACGACTTGGCCGGCTTAATTCGCCGCATCGTTAGAGAAGAGATACAAAAGGTTTTCTCAGCACCTGAAGTGATCAATCCGCTCCGAGAGGTGAACGCCCTGGAACAGACTGTGAGGGAAGAGGTCAGCCGTGCTCTACAACCTACCAGACCACAAGTCAACGTGGTACAACAACAACCACGAACGCCCTATTATAATATCGACCGACCAACCCAACCCAGAAATACGGAACATTGGAGAACCTACGACGACAAACCTATCTGCTTCCACTGCGGACGACCCGGACATGTCGTCCGTTATTGTAGGGAACGACGGCAGGTCTTTGCTGAAGCCAGGACAAGGAATGGCGGAGAAGGAAGAAATGTTGGATTTTCGAGTCGACCCCCGAGATATGACGCCGACGACGACTATGTAACGCCCCAAACCTCGACGTACTTCTACCGGAGCTCTTCCCCACATCCAAGCCGCGCAAGGTCGCCAGCCCGAAGACAATCCCAGTCGCCAGCCCGTCGTTTCAGCCGTTCTCCCATGCCTCAGAATGTGAAAAACTAAGTGGAGCGGCTTCTAACGGGGGTGAGGTCGCCATTGAGGAAAATCCTCCAGGGTACATCGCCGCTAAATTAAAAGAAAATTTTGTTATGGTCGAAATAAATGGACGCAAAATTAAAGCATTGGTGGATTCAGGAGCCGACTTTTCTGTTATTTCAGACAAATTTCGACGCGAACTAAAGACACCTCTCTTCAAAGAACCAGGTCCCATTCTTAAAGCCGCAAACAAAAATTTAATAGAGACCCTAGGAAAATGTGTCCTGAACATAGAAGTTAATGGTCTGAATATCTCATTTGAATTCGTTGTTATGGTGGAATGCAGCCATGACATCATATTTGGATGGGACTTCTTCAAGGCCACCGAGGCCGTCATTGATTGTGGCAGAAATGAACTCCATCTCGGGGAAACCTCCGTCCTGGAATCTCGAGAGGAGGAAAACCAGAGATTGTTTGCTTCCGACGACTTTGTCATCCCGCCTAAATCAATAAAGAAGATCAGCGTGATAAACGAAGAAATATGTGGTGTTAGAGATGTTTTAGTCTCAACTTCTAAGGACTTATTATTAAGAAAGGAAGTTCTTATACCAAACTCATTGGTTACATTTCGACACGGCCGAGGTAGCATTTGGGTGGCGAATGGAGCGTCTTGGCCGCAACTGATTCCATCAGGAATGAATATGTGCACCATGGAAAGTTATGATAATAGGAATATCTGCAGTCCTATTGAATCCAGCGATAAGTTACAAGAAACGCAGCTAAAGTCACGTGAATGGTCACAGAAGATAAACCTTACTCTAGATCCAGGGCTGTCTGAAATTCAAAGGTTACAGCTTGTTTCATGCCTTGACGAGTTTATTGGCATATTTGACTTTGGGAGTACTCCTATTAAGCCCACCAGTACTGTGAAGCACAAGATAAACACAGGCGACCAGTCTCCTATCAAACAGCGGCCCTATAGAGTAGCACCAAGTGAACGACGACTAATTCAAGATGAAGTGAACAAGATGATTGAAAATCACATCGTGAAGCCCTCTGAAAGTCCTTGGTCATCTCCAGTTATTCTAGTTCGAAAGAAAGATGGGACCTGGAGATTCTGCGTTGATTACCGTCGATTAAATAAGATAACAAAAAAAGATGTTTACCCGCTGCCACGCATTGACGATGCCTTGGACAGTTTAGCTGGCTCTAGTTACTTCTCCACGATGGATCTTCGGTCCGGGTATTGGCAGATTGAAGTGGACGAAAAAGACAGGGAGAAAACTGCTTTCATCACTCCAGATGGGCTGTATGAATTCCAAGTAATGCCTTTCGGTCTTTGCAACGCTCCAGCAACGTTTGAAAGGATGATAGATAGTGTTCTGGGCAGTCTTAAATGGAACATGTGCCTTTGCTACCTGGACGACATCGTAGTTTACGCACCTACCTTTGAGGAACATCTACGTCGTCTACAACTTGTATTAAGCTGCATCCAGAAAGCTGGACTAAGCTTGAACCACAAAAAGTGTCTTTTTGGATCAAGGAGGATAAAGATTTTGGGACACCTTGTTGACGCCAATGGAATTCATCCAGATCCAGATAAAGTTGAAGCCGTCTCTAAATTTCCGAGGCCAAAGAATATCTCTGAACTGAGGAGCTTTCTTGGATTATGTTCCTATTACAGAAGATTTATTGAGAACTTTGCCGACAAAGCTAGATCTTTGCATGACCTACTGAAGACTGAAAAGCAATTCTATTGGGATGCAGCTCAAGAGAAAGCGTTTGAAGTCCTTAAAACAGCTCTAATTTCAGAGCCTGTCTTGGGACACTTTGATGAATCCGCTGATACCCATCTACACACGGATGCAAGCGGACATGGTATTGGAGCTGTTCTTCTACAAATACAAGGTGGGAAGGAGCGGCCTATAGCTTATGCATCTAGAAGCTTGACAAAGGCTGAAAATAACTATTCTACAACGGAAAAAGAATGCCTTGCTGTAGTCTGGTCTATTAGCAAATTCCGCCCATATTTGTTTGGTCGACCATTCACGGTTGTCACTGATCATCATTCTCTATGTTGGTTGGTAGGGCAGAAAGATCCTTCTGGCCGCTTGGCAAGATGGGCGCTGAAGTTGCAAGAATTTGACGTTACCGTTATCTACAAGAGCGGACGCAAACATAAGGATGCCGATTGTCTGTCAAGGAGCCCGCTTGAGAACGATCAATCAAGTGCTGTGATGTCACTAACCAACGCTGATATAGAGCAGACTAAAGACCCGGATTTAGCTAAAATAATCGATAATTTAAACTCGGGCTACACCAGAAAGGAATTCAGCATTATCGACGGCATCTTATACAAGAAAAACTATAGCACAACTGGAAGACCCTGGCTTATGATGATCCCTAAACACTTAAGATCGGAAGTTATGGCAGATTTACATGATGCTCCTACAGCTGGGCATTTGGGTTTCGCCCGAACGTATGACAAAGTCAAGAAGCGATTCTATTGGCCTGGCCTTTACAGAACTGTTCGCCAATATGTGAGCCATTGTCGGGAGTGTCAACGAAGGAAGAAATTGCCTCGATGTCCGGCTGGACAACTTGTATCCATACCGCCCGTAGAAAAACCATTCTATAAGATCGGGGTTGATCTCCTTGGAAGATTTCCAGTTTCTAAAGATGGAAACCGTTGGATCATTGTGTGCACCGATTATTTGACAAGGTATGCCATAACGAAAGCGATCCCAGACGGAGGAGCAATCGAAACAGCTAAGTTCCTGGTTGAAGACGTCATCTTGAAGCATGGAGCTCCTAGAGAAATGATAACAGATCGCGGCAGAAATTTCATTTCTCAAGTAATAAAAGAGATCAATGCTCTATGCGGAATTGTGCACAGATTTACAACGGCCTACCATCCCCAGACCAACGGCCTGACTGAAAGGTTCAACAAAACTCTGGGAGACATGTTGTCCATGTACACAGGTGTTGAGCAGAAGGACTGGGACCAAGTTTTGCCCTATGTAACTTTTGCTTACAACACTGCTAAACAGGAGGCGACCGGCTACACCCCGTTCTTTCTTGTCCACGCCCGCGAGGCCGAGACCTACATCGATGCCGTACTACCCTACCTACCAGATGAGATCTCTGACGACTATGTTGGAGAACTTGTGACCAGAGCTGAGGAAGCGCGTCAACTCTCCCGATCACGCCTTTTACAATCACAGGCGAAAGACCGTAGACTTTACGACCTGAAACATACTCCAGTCTATTACCAGAAGGATGATCTTGTGTGGGTTTTTACTCCCATCCGAAAAGTAGGACTATCAGAAAAGCTACTGAAGAGATACTTCGGTCCCTACAGGGTGACCAAGAAGCTTTCAGAAGTTACCTATGAAGTAGAGCCCGTGGACCCCTCTCCCCGATCACGGAAAGCCAAGGATATCGTCCATGTCATTCGGATGAAGCCCTACCTGGACCCTGAAGAACAACATTCTATTCTACTGGGGAACACCAGCCGTGATAGATTTCCTTCCAGAACAAGGGCTGAGACAAGCTAATCAGCGGGTCGCCGTTTCTCTAAGGAGGAAGTAATGTCAAGCAGCACAGCGGTTCCAACTACGAGAGGCCCCATGGGACGCCTGTCAATCATCCCTGGACACCAGGGGGGTGAGGGGTTCGCGGAATCTGGCCGGCGGGGGGAGCTGACATCCCTCATTAGGATTAACTCTGTCTTGGGGTAAGTCGTACACTCTATCTCTCCCTTATAATAAACTAATTATCCCCAAACTTCCCCTTGCTTTATTTATCTCCGCGACAATATTATTAAGGGCCAGGATATGGTCCGACCTAACTACCCAGCCCTGCGTTTCCCTGAGAAAACTTGGTAGCTCATTAGAGATTAATGAAACTACTGAATTGCTCAACAAACAGAAGTCCTCGATTCACAAGACTGGCAGTGACCAAAGTTTAAATAACTACATTGGTGCCGAAAATATCTTTGGCTCCTTCAGATATCGAACTTCCCTTCATTCTGAAGAGACGTCTGTTTCCACTAAGGTTGGCCTTTGCTATTTATAAATAAGGCTCAAGGCCAAACCTTTGCTAGAAATGGCCTCTTGCTACAAGAGCCTGTGCTTTTTTTATTTGGAATATATTTATTTGAACTTTTCACTAATGCTAATAGTTCCTCCTCTGAAATTGCTAACCAAAAATGAATCAGTGTTTTCTCAGTATTGACAGTATGAGAATGTGGAGGAGCAAAATAACTACTCTACTGAATTTCTCAATAGCCTTACTCCCAGAGGAATGCTTCCACCCCATTAAATTTTAAGGCTGGTCAAATTTTATGCTTCTGAGAAATTTTAATCCTAAGCAAGGTCTTTACAAGCGCACACGCATGGTGATTCTCATGTTCTTTAAGCACAAATACTGACAGGGACCAAAGTTGGACACACTGTATTGGTGTCAAAAATATCTTTGGCTCCTTCATATACCAACCTTCCCTTCTTTCTGAAGAGGCGTCAGTTTCCACTAAGGTTGATTTTTGCTATGACTATAAATAAGGCTCGAAGCCAAACCATTGCTAGAGTGGGTCTCTTGCTACAAGAGCTGGATTACGTATGGACAGCTCTAAGTGACTTTTCCACGTGTGCGAACTTTGGATAGCATACATCTAAAGTTGAACCCACGTATATATAACTAGAAATGTAGTTTTTAATGAGGTTCTTCAAATAAATTCCTTCAATATGTCATCTCCTCTGCAATATAGTTGGCAACTTTATTTTCTAATTTATTTTCTTATCTTTTATTTTTTTTTCATTATGAATATTTTATTTGACATTTTCACCAATTCTTAGAGTTTCTCACCTGAAAGGAATTTTTGTATTATTTGTTTGCTATATAATAAACTATTTATAATCAATTATTTTGATTTTATTTACTTATTTTTTCCATTGCTCTATACATAAAATTTGTACATTTTCAATTACCGCAGCTCGCCTCTGTAATACCTTTTTAGAGGAAAAGTTGTATTTAAACAACAAACAACTTTCGAAATTTGGAATTTTAAAAGGGTCGAATTTACAGAGGAGTTGAATTATCGATAGTGTCGAATTACAGTTTAATATATTATAGACCATAGGTCGGGACGTTAAAACATGGTTGAATTATCGTGTGTCGAATTAACGAAGTTATACTGTATATATAAAACTAAAAATGTAGTTTTTAATAAGGCCCTTTAAATAAATTTATTCCTTTTATATGTCGTCTTACCTGCATTATAGTTGTGTTGTTTTCAATTTTATTTTCTGATTTGTTATTTTTTCCTTTTTTTTTTTCACTTTAAATATATTTATTTGAACCTTCATCAATTCTTATAGTTTCTCACCTCAAAGAGATTTTTTTATCAATTACTTCTCATTTTGGTCTTCTCTTTATTTACTTATTTTACCACTGCTCTATTTATTAATTTTTATACATTTTTCGCACTGTGCTGTCTAATATTTTGTTAATCATAAGGTTTGTTATGGATGATATGATTATATTCTCATTTTGATATAGAAATATATAAGATCAGACCGAATGTATTTACTTAGAAAGTATTTTACTCACCCTTATATTTTAAATGCTGCCTCTAGGAAATCAGATTATACCCATTGCAATTTTTAATTCACTATCTATACCCGTAATGTCTCTGCGGGCTCTTCGGGTAAACCCTGGGCATTGCCCGTGCCACTCGGCTAGTATATAAATATTTATTATTTAGTATTATTTACTCAATGTTTGACCCCTTTGTTTCGCAACACTAACATAGTTGACGCGCATGCACAGCTTATTTACTTTTTACCATCGTCACAAAAATACCTCTGCTTATTGGAAGAAACAGTTAATGTTGCTTATTAAAACGCATTTAAGATTTGATTAGTTAACTGTAGAGCTAACTCATTGGCTAAGGATTTAAAAGAAGATGTTTCTTGTTTTAAAGTAGAATAAGGCAGATATCTAATCCAATCTGAAACCAAGGGTCGCTGCTGAAATTCAATTTGGTGTTATCTCTTTAAATTGAGGAAATAAACAGGTTTTGAGTCTAGATATACTTCACATTTACCCATCGAGTATTGCGATTGGCCAACGTTCTAGATTAGCAATGCATTGATGTGGAGAAAGATCTAAAATAAACACGCAGGTCTTCTAAAAACTTGAAGAATTTGTAACTCTCAACAAGTTTATCGGGATTCAGAGAATAGCTCTGAAAGAAATTTGATACACAGCAACTTTTATTGAAGACAAACGATATAATCAAATGTGAACAAAATTGTATGTCTTCTTCAAAAAGAAGACAGGCGACATCAATTACTTTCCGTTTCCTTTAGTTTTGTCCATGAATGTATAATGCAAAGTACAATTCGCAAAACTATAAAGCTCTTAGTAAAAATAAATTTTATTACTTTTTATTAAAGCAAATTTCTTCGATAGCTCATTAATTATTTTTATAAAAAAGGACACAATTTTTACTTTATATTGTTAGTTTAATAGAATATATTTATATGTGACAATGTTTATTTGTAATGATTATTTTTGGCAATGTATTTATTTTTATATATATCATCACATATTATCTCTAAATATCTTACTAAAATGCTAAAAGTTATTAAATAAAAGGACTTGGCTCATCCAATGACTTGTAACATTGCAGTAGGATATGTAGAGATAATATTTCTAAACAAGATAAAATCCTCTGGAGTAACTTGGTAAAGAGAGAAAATTCAAAGACAAAGAGGATAAGTTTCTTTTTAAATAACTTTCTTTGTCTTTGAATTTTCTCTCTTTACCAAGAGATAATATTTGACGATTTATGTGGAAATGAACACATTGCCAAAAATATTACAAATTTTATTGATAGATGACAATTTTATCTATAAAAAATAATAATGTGTGTAAACGTATATAAAACGAAAATTTGAACTATAATTAAAATGAAAATTTAAGTTCTAAGACAAAACAGAATTCTGTATAAAAATAATTGTGGATCGCATACAAGGTAAAAGGGTACGAAAATGTGTGGGCAACATATTATACAATCAAGATTCAGAAAATTTTAATTTTTTAAAAAATATTGAATAAAAATATAAATACATAAATATAATCTCTTTATAGTTATATAATTCATATTTATTATATTCTTAATTTTTTTCTTCTATGAATAAAGAATGCTTATAGTTTTGAAGATCATTTCTTGATTAGAAGTTTATTTTTATTTCGACTTAGAGCGCTATGTCCCCCTAGGGACACTTGCACTACAAAGGTGAACTAAACATTGAAAGGAAAGACAGAAAGATATTTAAAATATGTACAAGAATTAGTATGCAAGTTTTAGATAGATGAAAGGAGAAAGGATATCAACACAATTGAAATATGTACAAAGGGTTGGTATGGAAATATAGTTAAATGTAATCAAATTTTGAAGTATTATGTGTATTTAAGGAAATAAAATTTACAGATTGAAGATTGCTTGGAAGTTGGTTTGGATAAATATAGCTACTTCAATCAATGATTTATTTAATTCTCGATGTTTCAGTAACTCGCTGTCATTCTTTTCAGTGATGTCTGAACTTCGATATTTAAATATATAATTGGTTGAATGTTCATAGGTTACAAACCTTTGCGGGCCTATTAGCCTGATGAAGCGCAAAAGCTTGCCTTTTAAATAAAATAGAAATTATAATATCCTTTATTGTAAAACGACATTTGAAAATTATCCCGCATGTTTTTCTTTTGAACGAAAAATCCAAATTTATTTTAGGGAGAAATAACGATTATTTCTAACCATATGGATGAAGTATGAAAGGATGAATTGTGAAGAGTAATGATGAACGGAAAAATAAAATGTCCAGAGATGGGAATTATCAGGGTTTATCATTACTCTTCACAAATCATTATTTCATACTTCATTATTAAGGTTAGAAATAATCGTTATTTCTCCTTAAATATATTTCGATTTTTCGTTCAAAAGAAACAGATGCGGGATAATATTCAAATGTCGTTTTACAATCATAGGCCGAATTATATTGTAGTTATAATAACGTTTAGGTGATTATGAAATATCTATATTTTCAAGGTTAAGGCTATATTAATATAATTACTATTTATATAAGAAAACCTATAAAAAATATTGATATTATAAAAACAATGGCGATGGAAAAGAGTAACTTTATACCCTTTGAAAACGCTCTCACTAAAATAAAAATATATTTCAACATAAAGAAATAGAGTTTACATAACGACATGCACTTAGCTTAAGTGGTTTGCTTTCTTTCTTTACTGATGGAATACTTGAAATTAAGTCTTATTTAAATTTTAGTTGATTTTTTACTTTAAATTAACTTACACTTAATTTTGCAAACCTATTTAATTGCCTATTTCAACTTAGGATAACTTTAACGTTTGAATTTAGCTCATGCAGAGATATGTATAATTGAATTTATTTTAAAATATCTGAATTTATTTTATTTTTGAATTTTGAAAAATAAGAATTCTCTTTTGAAATATGTATATCTTTGTTTATTCATAGAAAACTATTGCTAAGTGAGGAATTCTTTCTTGAAATAACATTTGTTTTCTTTTTACCCTGGTTTACTTTCCAATTTATACTTTCAATATAATCATTATTCCTATTTAAAGAGGAGTGAATTTATAGGGGACATGTAAAAATTATTGTTTTGTATTTCTATTTTATGTAAATTTTATTTGCTTTTAAAAATTCGTATTTGTTTGTTGTCATATTAATATAATAAAATAATTATACATCTTTTTAAATATAAAACATAAATCATATAAAATGTAAATATTTATCTATGATATATCAAACACATATATCTAACATTATATAATCTAGAAATGATATTTGACCACACACATATATACAAAAAATAACTTTAACATGTAGTATACACCAATTTAACCCTTCTGATAATTTGTATAAATAAATGTAATTAAAAGTTGATTTTACAATCAATTATTTGTTAATGACTCCGATTGTAAATCAATGCCGCCCACATAAATTTAAATACGCGGTATTTAAAATATAAACTTTAACGAACAATTTGCAAGCAATCAAACAAGAATTTCAATTTGATCAAAAGTGAAAAATAAAATTACTCATCATATCAAATTATAAATATTTGAGAAATACATATTAAATATTTATATTTAAAACAAAAATATAACATATTTCGCAATATTTAAAAACAACGAAAACGTACATCGTTTGGTATTTAATTCAAGGCAAATTTTCAACTTAAAACAAAATCGCTATCAAATATAATTTTAAGAAATTATTTATGTGGTTTGTAATTAACCACCATAAATTCAATAGAATTCCCTCAATTATTAAAACCGCTATAGATATATCAATTCTAATTGATCAAGCTAGAATAGGTAACTCTAAGTTCTATTACCATAATCTACAGATGGGTGCGTCGTTATCACCAGATGATTATCATCTCTTCAGTAATATCCCACTCAAGATCAAACAGTATATCATTCAACTAATGAACTCGATGCAAATATGATATGTAATTCTACTGTCCTAAAAGCTTATGTCTATAGTGTTCTTAAATACCATTTCTGAGATTCCACCCTTCAGTGTAGCATATTTAAGCTGAATGATCCAATACAGTATTGGAGAGAAACAAATGGGTCAGAAAAAACAAGCTAATTCTGCATAATAAATATTAAAACAATGTATAGAATATGTTATTAACCAAACAGAAGCTATTGTCATAAGATATATGATATTAAAATAAATATATACGTGTGTAAAATAATAGAATAATAGTATTAATGAAACGCATTCAAATTCTAATAAACAATATTTCGTGAAAGAAAATTCACTTTAAAAAAATATTATTAATTATCTTTTCCCCACATATTTAATGGCGCTTTGATTTGTTTTACTATTTAAAAGTGAAATTTTATTCTCAGTTAATTTTAGAACTATAAGTTTTCATTATTTTATCTAAAGCCAAATTAATATTTGCATACTCTCAATGTATGGGAAAAAAGGCAAGTTTGATAAGAGAGGTTTATTTATTTTGACAATCTTTCACAATTAATATTATCATTCGGCAATTAAGTTTCTTTATATATACCATCATATTTATAGAAACTTTACACCTTGAATCTTAGAATATTAATAATGGTTTGTATTTAAATAAAGAGGGTATAGGCGAGGTATATTTCGTATTGGTATAAAATGAAGGTTTCTATATTTAAATAAAGAGGGTATAGGCGAAGAGAGAGAGAGAGAGTATATTTCGTATTGGTATAAAATGAATGTTTATGTATTTAAATAAAGAGGGTATAGGCGAGGGGGGGTATATTTCGTATTGGTATAAAATGAAGATTTCTATCATGATATTTTACTGGCTGAAGAGTGAAACGATCTTTTTTTTCATTTGGCCAATGGATCAGCATTGTGCTCGAAAGACGCGAATCCCTTTATTAATATAATACCAGGTCATTCTTTTCCGTACAAAATACTCTATTCTTAAAATTAAAGATACTTCGGCCAGTAAATACAGTATTTTTATTAGCTTGACGTTTCTACAAAAATCTTTTGTCCTCGTCAGGAGCGAACAAAAATTAAAACATTTGGTAAAGTGTTAAAAATTATTCTAAGACTGCATGCAAGGCGCTCTATAAGCCTTAGAATAATTTTTAACGCTTTGCCAAATGTTTTAAATTTTGTTTGCTCCTGAAGAGGACGAAAGATTTTTGTCGAAACGTCGAGGTAATAACAAAATTTCCTGGCCGAAGTATCTTCAATTTTAAGAACTATGAATACCGGCAAGGCAGCCTCTATCTTTAAGAAAATACTCTGTATTATTTCAGTTATAGTATTTTGAGACAAACGTACGTGGGGTCACATGTTTATATATATAGTGCTGTTGTTTGGCTTATTTAGTTAGTTATCAATATTGTAACGTAGTTTGTTGGATAACTAAGCAGATCACAATGATAAAGCGGAAGATATTTTATTTTTGACGTCAGAGCGCACGACTAGGCGACTACAATTAAAACTAACCAATTTGTTTACAGCTAGGTAATATTTAACAATGAAGCTATATAAAACATATATGAAATTTTCATGAATACAAAGTTATATTATGATGCATTATCGCGCCATCTGTTATCAAAATACGAAACTATTATAGACGCGTATTATTACTTTTAAAGATAAACAATTTATACTGTCTTTACTGCAATGGAAAAATTAATGGGAGGGCCTCCTATTGGTAACAGAGTTATATTATTGCTGTGTATTTTCATTGTGCGTGTGTGTTATTACATAAAAAATAAAACAAAGTCATAAAATTATTTCTTCGCCTCAATATTGAGTGTTAATTAAAAACTTCAATTGTTTACTTGGTTAGTGTTGATATTCAGTTTTCTATTATTACCTACAAGTCGGTTTTCTTTTTTATTCTAGTGATCGTTCTTTATTTTCTAGTGAGAAAAAGGTTTGCTAAGACAGATAGATTTATTGACTCCTAGTGGTTGGATATTGGAAAAAATACTACAGAACCGATTGTCTGAGAGATATTTTATTTCAAACCTCGTTACAAGCTGACTGGACAAATATTTGGACATTGTGACAAGTAGATTAAAAGAACGGCCCTCAAATAAAGGGATGGTTTGAACGAGACCCGCATTTGGTAAATAAAGTTACTTCTGATTCCTTTGGGATATTAATGAAAGGAAAGGTAATTGATTCCCTCAGAAAACCAAACTGTAATAATGTGAATTATTAGGAAACTGACGTTTACATTTTCCTCAGTCCTTGTTAGTCCTATAAAGGTTGAACATTCTTCCACTTTACTCCATTATAGTACTCATTATTTAATACTCTATATGTTATATTATATATATGTATGGTTATTTGAGGTCCTGGTGTATTTTTAGTGCAATGATTAAAACACATGTAACTGAACGTACTTATATTTGTCCTTTTGAAGAATAAAATATTTGGATATAATAATAATTTTAGTCTTTCATGCCATTTTTCCATATTTAAATTGAATCATTACTTAGACTGGTGTGCTCTTTCAATCCTGCTCCCTTCAGGTAAAGCTATCGAAGATGTTGCATTGATCACGTTAAGCAATTTCGTAGAGAACTAAATGCAGTGGATTCTTTCTTCATTCCGCATACATATATTCTTAATTAGTAGTTAATTAATTAGTAGATTCTCCTGTTTTAGAAACCTTTCCAACTTGTGTGCGACCTTCTTCATATTGGAATAGAGTTGGATGCCTATCTCGGTATATTATGCAATGTTAGCTGATATATATTTCAATTGTAAACTACAAAAACGGTTTATGACAACAATACAACCTAATTGCTAATAGAGATTATTACTTTAGGCGCGTGTGCTAACTTTCAATATATATAAAATAACAACTTTGGTTAACAACAATGAAACAATTTCTTTATTTCGAAATAATCTTGACAATTAGAGGTGGGTGGTGGCAGAATCTATTAAATAAGCATTCAAATATTTACTCGGCACTAGAACCTATTGGACATGCAACAACTTCCTGGTGTGGAACTAACGCCTACTCACATATTCTCATGCCCAGCAATGGCCGCAGCCTTGCTGAAAATTGACATGGAACCAGAGCAGCAGCTTTACACACCCAAGATAGTCGACATTGTGACTGCTTTGATGCATGGAGACATCTGAGACTCTTCATTGGACACGACAACAACAAATATTTACCCATTCTTTCTTAGATATAGATAATGTCATATATGGAATTTATTTATAAAAAGGTTTATTTAAGAATTGTTTGCGGAAAAGACATTCTGGAAGTAAGTATTTCTACAGAATTTTACTCATCGAGTTGTATGTTAAAATAACATTACCGTTTTTCTAAGAACCATAACAGAGAATTCCTGCAAATCCGCGGCCATGTAAGTAGAAAACACAACTTAATATAGTGAACTGATAGATTCAATTTGTCAAACTGTCTTTCACCACTGAGAAACTAGATTTTTTCAATATTTATATTATTGCAGTAAGAGAGATAACAATAAAGAGTGATTTTACTTCAAAGAAATTCC
>CP092866.1:61184341-61223772 GCA_030710605.1 Cordylochernes scorpioides
GGCGACTCCCTGTCGCCCTGATGTAAAGTAGATGGAAAGTTTATTTGTGTTTTTTATACTTCAGACAACACTAAACAATACTTCACCCATTTTTACTCATTTTTGAGAAAGGCAGCATTGAAGCACCAGAACGTCAGAAAATAAACATTTATAAAAAGTTTGATGAATTTCTAAGTAATATTTCTTGAAAATAAAGATACTTCGGCCAGTAAATATTTTTCTTACCTCGACGTTTCAACAAATATCTTTTGTCCTCGTCAGAAGTATACAAAAATTAAAACATTCAGCAAGGCGTTAAAAATTATTCTAGGGTTCCAAGGGCGTTCTCACCCGATATTTATAATTTTTGTACAAGATCTAAAGCACGAGTCAAAAATAAATATTTAACTCACAAAAGGTCAGACAGCCTCTATCTTTATTCTAAGTAATAATTTAATCAAATATATAATTATAATAATAAATTTAATTCTAACTATAAAAAGGTCTTCAACTTGAAACATTAGTATAATTAAATGTATTAAACAGTAGTTATTTCCCAATACAATCTCTAATCCGATATAAATATATAAAACAAAGATACTCACAAACCTTATAGACAAAATATAATTTATTTTATATATCAGTGTGTGTGGGTTTTATAAAAGACATAGAATTCAAAATAAACTATAATATCTCAATTTTCATCTTAGCACTTTCTTCTTCTCTCTAACGCTGGAGATTCAGGGACGACTGTGTTGAGAGTAAGTTACGATCTGGCAACCAGGCGGATTCATCGGGAAGGTGATCATCATCATATTACAACTGTTTTGTTTTCCTTAGGCTGGCGAAAGTTCCGCCATAGCTGTGATTGTTCTAAGTTTAACAATTACCTTGTAAATAGTTAAATAAATAAAAATTAAAGATATAATCCTTAAGGTAAGAGTATCTTCTTATTTATAACAAGGCAATACACCATACAACGACTTTAACTATATTTTTATGATTAAAATTTCTACATCACACCGGCCCATATCCTGAATGATAAAATTTAAATTTCGCATCCTTCAATGATATATAAAAATTATTTACTCTCAATTTCCATCATTATAAAGTATATGTATAAGTATATTTGAGTAAAAATTAGAATTATAAGTACATCTTAATTTTAATGTAGCATTTGTAATGATAACGAATGATGACATTAAGACGCAAATGTAATTTTTGCACATTTATTTGTGAAAAGTAACATTCGTGTCTTAATGTTTTCATTCGTTAGATATAGATGGCGCGTTATTGATTTGTATTAATTAAAGAGTTATGATGTCCATTAAAAAAATAACTTTAAACTGCTCTTTCTGTAATGAATATATATTAGGAGGGTTTACTACTGGTGATCCGGGCCCTCCCAATATTTATTTATTGCAGAGAGGAAGGTTTTTTTTTAATTTATAATTATTATATATTTCGCGCCAAAATAGTTTCTATTATCACATACATATGGCGAGTTAGTCATTATATTTCATGTTGGCTATAGGTGGCGTGTCGATAGCCTATTTGGCTTGGTATTCTCCACAACCTTGGTTCTGATGTTGGCCATAATGAGCATCCAAGGAGCACAAATCAGTGCCATGCCGCAGAAAGTAAAGTACAGAAATATTCCAGGACTCCCCAATCCCATAATCGATCCAAGAGATACCCAGTTGATACCAGCTATAATAACCTCACATCACGCAACACTGTTGACAAACATCAACACAAATTATTATAATGTTTTACATTAGTGTAATAGCCGCACGTTCTATCACTTACTACACGCTATAACTACCATTGATATAACATCCTAGAATATAGCCTATTATATTGGCCACACTTTACTCAAATGGTTTAATGAATAAAACCATATATCAGGAATGTTTCTTTTCCAAATAATACAAACTTCTACTGTCCTTACTGTGATTAAGAATATTAGAGAGTTCGGCTCGCCAGTTGTGAATCCTCCCAGCGGTTTAGACAATTCAATCCACCAGACTGCTTTTAAAGCTCTGATTTTGTATTCAACTATTCTGCTAATATATCCGACAGTGAAGGTTGGAATCTTAGTTAAGGCACTATAACAAACTATGAACACGTGAGATCAAAGGAGTGGTGGTGCTTATCTCCATGGTTAAACCAATTTCTGAAGTCCACTCCTCTCCAATTTTGAGGTAGTATTTGCATGGAAAATAGGTCCTCTATTGTCAGTTCTGAGCATGAAAAGATATGTTCCGGAGAAGCTTCCGCATTAATGCATTTCAAACATATTGTAGGTTTTTTTTCCATTTTGAAATTTTAGGGTTTTTATATGGCCATTTCTTAGTCTTGCTAAAGCTGTTTTTGTTGATTTCTATTGAGTTTTTTAAGTTCTTCTAATTGTTTGAATGGTTTGTACCAGTGATGATTTGGGTAAGCTGTCAGTTTTGATTTATGATCAAAGGGGACATAGAAGTATTACATATATATAAACATTTGCAATGATCAATGATCTTTCGCAAACACTAAAGACAAGGTCAGTTAGGCCTAAATTAAACATAAGGCTATAAAGCGTCATTCATGTTTAATAAATAAAACATAAAAATCACAGATTTTTAAATAATAGGGAACATTCATTCATTTTGGTGTTATTTCTCATATAAATATGTCGCGTTATAGCTCATGTGCAATTTAATAACGATGATTTGTTTTCTGGAGGATTCTAAATTCTTCAGCTTAAAGATCAAAGACAGAACATATAAGACTGTTAGGCAACATGATTTGATATATAATATTTAGCGTCATCTATTTGTGAAAATATGAAGCTAAAATTCCATTATTAAAAGAAGAAGTAATTCTTTTATTTCTACTTTTTAAAAATATTCAAGCTGAAGGTGTATACTCGAGGCAAAATTGTTTGTGATTTTTTACAACCACAAGAATCATTCTCTAATTATTTACTCTACATATCAATGTTCCAATTAAGAAGCAAATAGCAGAAGATATAAACCCAACAGCATCTATGCTAGGGAGCCAAGCCTTTAGCGATTGTAGATATTTTCCTTTTAAAAATAGGAGATAATCAAAAATAAATTAGCGCTCTCTAATAATTATTATTAATTTCACTTTTCCAAATAGATGGTGTTAAATGTCTACATTCCGATTACTTTGAATAAATAGCGTAATCTTAATCCTAAAATGATGCATTTCCAATAGTGTGTATTGTTGACTACATTCTATCCTTTTTTCTCGAACATAGAGAGTTTCCGATCAAGGTTTGCTGGAAAACATAAATAGATACATAAACAGACAATATTAGTAGAAACTTCCTAAACTAATTAACTAATGAATTTGAGAGAAGACAAAACAAAATGCGAAAATGGGTTAGGTAAGTTTTATTAAGGAGGTATTCTTACTTTGCTATCCAGTGTGAAGCATTAATGTAAGATATTATCATTTCAATTCATCTATGTAATGTATTTTATCCGCTGAAGCACGGATTTCCGGGAATGAGGTGTCTTCGAATAGAGAACGAGCACAGGAGTGGAAATACAAAACCTGAAATACTAAATACTCCTTTTACTTCGGAGATATGGGTCATAATAATTTAAAATGAATTTATATGAAAATATCGTACAGAACGTCTCAGCCAATATAACCTACATGATTTAAACAAATGAGATTTCTATAAAGAACAACCTCATGTTGGGCATTCCCAAGTCAGAACTTTGGAATTCGAGATTTCGAGGTTCTAAGAGTTTGTTAGGTTCCAGGCCTGAAACCAAAGAATACAAATATTAGTTAAAATAGTGAATATTATTTAATCAAACGTTCAATTTCAATTTATGAATTGACAACTAGATATCGACTATTTCCACGGCCAATAGGTATATACATATAGAAGATTGTGATAAAAATCATCAGAAAATATTCCGTTCAAAAGAATCGTTTGAGTTTGAATATACCATTGTATTTTTTCTGTAGCATGTGTTGGCTTCAGCTATTCTAAGTATTACTTAACCATGATGGTTAGTTAACTAACTACCTTTCACTGTAAGTACACCACATGTCTCTACATAGGTAGAAAACAGTTAGACCTTTGCATTGACAGAAGCATTCACTGCATCCAGAGCTCTTTTTGGCTGATTGTATCAACTAGTGAAACATAAAAAAGTTATACGATGTTTATTTTTTTTATATAAACGACTCTCCGTAACGCTTGTACTTCAATGATAAAAATTTTAAGTTCACCATTGATAAACCAGGTCCTACTAATATTTTATCCTTAGATTAAGGGTAGTAGGAAGTCGTTTAATTGAAAAAGTCACATTTTTTCATATAAATAGTTTATAATTTGAAAAAAAGGGGCGAGCTTAAATCCTGTAAAAGAAAATGAGGGAAGGAGGATCATCCAAGATGGTGGGTATCTAAAATCAACGACGTTTACCAGGTAACTTGTAACACAAGCTAATATGTAAGTAACAATTATGGAATCAACATATGAACCATGCATTGTGAATTTGAATTATATTCATTAGATCAAATTGTCATGGAGATATCTTCAATTGTTACATTGCCTATAATGATGTTAGAGATATGTCTGGGATAAATTATCCATCCAGACAAAGTATTAAAAAGATATAAATGGAGTAAGATGACAGACGATCTAAAAGGTTTTTTATCCAGCGTAGTCCACAGTCATCAATAGAGTGTGTTGAGCCGTTCAGAACTATCAGTGAGTTATCTCTTATTCCCACAAGCGCTTACGATCTCTTTTTATTTTTCAGTGAATATTAATTATTTCATTTCAATATATATTAATTATATGACAAATAGTATAAAATAGTGAAACTGTACTGAGATCAGGTTGACAAATTAAGGGAATATCATCTCTTGATCGTACAACTAAAAATTGCTAATGGCTCTCGCCATGTGTTGCAATAAATACCAACTAATCGTTGATTTTAAATAATTCCAGAATTGACCAAATACCATTTTTGATTAATTAAGAAAATCAAACCACGTAAGCGTTTCAAGCTGTTGGCTCTCAGCTGAGGGTGCAGGCTGTACCTCAATGACCAAAAAACTGTCCTATGTCCTTAAATAACCATTCATTGATTTTTTGGAAGCTCTAAGGATCTTTATTTTTGAGGTACAGCTTGCACCACGTTAATGAGGACCAACAGCCTGAAACGCGTATGTGGTTAGCTTTTTTTGATCAATCAAGAAAGGTTATTTGGTTGTTGTTTGTTGGTTATTTGGTCAATTCTGGAATAATTGGAAATAAACGATTGGTTGATATTTATTCTTACAAATGGCGCAAGCCATTAGCAACCTCTAGCTGCACGATCAAGAGGTCTTTCTCCTAATATTGTTTGTTTTGTATTTTTGGCACAGCTCAATGAACATGGATGATTATAAGACCTAAATTTTACAACAATATGTAAAAGTGGAAACTGTGTATGTAAGTGTTTGATTTTTTAAATAAAATCTTTTTCTACTGACTTTACTCTAATCAAAAAACTATTTTAGCAAGGTCTCTCTCATCAGTCGTTTAGTCAGTGTAATCTACAATAAATTTTATAAATAGATCAATATGCAAATGTTTGTGTGATTCTTGCTGTCACTAAGGTTATATCAATAATGTCCCTAAATATATTTGACAATATTTATTCTAAAATACAGGCCATATAATCAATCCAAAAAGAGGTATGATAAATAACAACTTGTGAAATATCTTGGCGGATTCACCACTAATGAATCTGGCCCTCTTAAATATTTTTTTTTTTCTCATTTAAGGCAGTAGGAAAATCTTATATTCCTAAAAGAATAAATAATCGCAATAAAAGGTTTTTATTATTAAAACAAACAAAATTTTATAAACTGTGACGCTGCAGGTTTTTATTAAAAGGAATTACAGAAACCTCTTTAAGCTGGCTCTTTTTCAACTAAGAGATTGATTCGCTAAGAGAAATCTTTACTCTTTTGAAGTCGAATCAAACGTCGAATCAAATAAACCCCTCTCAGTTTTCTAATAATAATAAATTCTAAACACGACTACAAGATGGCTAACAAAATTGATAAAGTTCATCACTAATTCCATTAGCTCTTCTTATCTTTTTCATTTCGTTTTCAGTCTAGGGGGGAAATTCGGGGAAAATAGGGGGAAATATATAATATAATTGATTTGAGCTTTCAAGCTTTGAAGCCCTTCCATGGGATTAAGGTTCCTGTAGAATGGATCCAAGGCTCTAAAGCTCGATTCAATTAAATTTAAAATTTTGCACACACACAAGAAACTCTTCCCTCTCTGGAAGGAATTTTTCTCTCAAATGATATTATATAATGGATTATTATTTTTGGAATCGTATTTCATATTAATAAAATCAGAGAATTAATAAGAACACTCTATAAGAGTATAAATTTTACATATGATGATTTGCTCAACTATTTCTGCAAACTGGTAAAGTTCCGCAACTTGTAACCAGGCTGTTTATCTTGAATATTTTGTGAGTTCTCTTGATAGACACTACTTTGTCAATACTCTTTTATAATCCTTCAAATTTTAACGTAGTCTTTGTTGGTTAATGTGCGAAAATAAAGATTATTAGTATTAATAAAATATAATTAGCGAAGAGAAAATAGTTTAATTTTTAAAAGCAGATGCCGCCTCAATATATGTTTTATTCATAGATAATTTAAACACTCAGATTTAGGGGAAATGATCAAGCCAATTTTTTTTATTGTTACAAAAGCACGAAGTCCAAAGGACTATTGTGCTGTGCTAGTATTATTTACCTATATATGATTAATTATTTACACGATGGATTAGTATTGTTCTGTAAATTATTGTACAAATAGTTCTAAACTTAACAAAGTTCTCATAAGATAGAGTATATACACAAAGAGAATTTGGTAATGTTTCAAAGTATCTACATACAATTTGATTAGTCAGAGGGCAAGTTAAAAGTAGATGTTCTGGTGATTCAACATCTAAGCGGCATTCACATGTTGGATCATTGATAGCATTCAGTTTGAATAGGAAACTTAAGAAGGGTCCTTTGCCAGTTAAGAATAAAGTAGTGAATTTATCAGGAGAAATGAAATTTGGGACAGCAATTGGAAAGAATTTCTTGAACAGTTCATTAGATTGAGAAAGATAAAACTTAAATTTTAGATCCAGATATAGTTTGTTTAATTCTTTTTGAAGAGGTTTTTTGAGTGTTCGATCTGTGAGAGAATTTGTCATTATTATACTTTGTTTGTAATAATTCAAGATAATCGGACAGTAAAGGGGTTTTCGCTAGTATATGTGTGATGTAAGAAGATGAAGTCCTATAAGCATGAATGCATCTAATAAGAATTTGATATTGTATAGAATTCAACTTGGATCTTTTTGCTGCAGTGATAAAAGGAAACCAAATATTTGATGCATAGCTTATTGTAGAGCGTATCATAGCTTTATATAAGATCAATCTACGCCGAGTACCAATGCCCCAAGTACGTGCACATAATGAGAATAATATATTCTTAAGTTTCGTAGCTTTCATAATTATATTGTCAACATGTGTTCCAAAATTAATCTTATTCCTTTGTCTATGATTTTTAAAAAATAACTCTCAAAATTTTAACAGTTTCTGATGGTTGAATTATTTTTTCCATCAAAATTAATGGGCAATTTTTCATAGTTATGTAGATAGAGTATACCTGTTTTGTTTGGACTTAGTGAAAGTTTGACCTTTTCACACCAGGCTTTGATTTTTATTAAACATTTGGTAATATTATACTGAATATCATAGATGTTTGAACTCCATACCACAAATGTCACATCGTCCGCGAAAGCAATTACTCTAGCAAAACTTTCGTTAAAAGATAAGTTGAAATCATTAAGTAATATATTCCAAAGAATAGGAGAAATAATACCACCCTGGGGACATCCCTTATTTATACACTTTACATTAGTATATTTAAACTCTACACTCCGGTCTTCAAAGTAAGAATTAATTATTTTTATAAGTACCGCTGGAAAGTTTGCCTTGTCCAATTGTTGGAGAATTGCCGGATGCCATGCGTTGTCGAAGGCTCCGCTGATGTCCACTGTTACTATTGCCGTATTTTCTGTTTCTCTTTTCAGAAGACTTAATTTAGTTATTTCTTGTAAAGCAGAGATTGTTGATTTTTCTTGTGTAAATCCATGTTGAGCAGGATGCATAACATTATTACTATTAATATGATTAAAAAGTTCAATATGAATTAGACTTTCAAAAATTTTACCTAAATTAGAAGACAAGCTTATAGGGCGGTAGGCTTTCGGATCTTTATAATTTTCTTTATTAGGTTTTTTTATAATCATTACTGCTGACTTTCTCCAGGCCTCCGGATAATAATTAAGTCCAATACAAGCATTGAACAATTTTGTTAACAAAGGAGATATATGATGAACTGCCGTTTATGATCAAGCCAAGATCAGCATACATCTCCTCCCTTCTGAGTTCTATGTATGCTTTGACGAAGCTTGAGTTTACTTCTGTAAAAATAACATACGGAGCTCAATAGAGGATTTAAGTAAGAGAACAGGCCATCATATTTGATATCTCATTAACAACTTGTACCGTGTCCTAAGCGTGACCGTGTTCTGAATTTGACCAAGTTTGGTTTAAAATGAATATGAATCGCTGATGTTGTTTGAGCCACAAGAATAAAAACTGGTACGACTCTTCTATTTATTTCGATAACAGAACAAATCGTTAAGTGTTATGTTTCATTATGGTTAAACACGCAGCTTTTAGTATAATTAATAAAGAAAATTTGTAATAATTTCTTGATTTTGTTTAGATGGTAAATATACAGAATCCTAGATGAATAGATATAGGGTTTAACAGGCAACAGACTGAAATATCGACCATCAGTCAGGGTGTGTGATTGATTGGTCGTCGTTCATTGAAATTCTGGCCTTCACCTGTCGTCAGTAATCTCATAGTCTCTGATATACTGAACACCAATCGATTTCCCATGTAGTTGGCGCTGTGCTTGAAGAGATAGCCAATATAAACATAATCAATTTAAATATTGTAACAAAGTATTTATTATTTTATTAGCAGAGTATTATTTTTTATGTTTATATTTTGATACACTCTGTACACTTCCCTCTTTTGCTTATCTTTTGTTTATCACTCATAGTTTTTTCTTGTCTCAAATAAAATTGTTGTCCCATCCCGAAGTTGGTCTTCCCTAATTTTCCTCGTGGCAATATTTATAATATGATACATTAGCGCGTCATCTGTTATAAGAATTAGACACTATTATAGACGCGAATGATTCTTTTAATAATTTAACAAATTTCTACTACCCTTAGTGCAATGGAAAAATTAATGGAAGGGCCTGGCTCATCATTGGTGAACCCTCTCAACCGCTGGGAGGGTTTATCACTGATGAGCCGGGTCCTCCCTTTAATTTTTCATTGCAGTAAGGGTAGTAGAAAATTGTTTCATTTTTAAAATAATCATTCGCGTCTATAATAGTCTCGAATTCTTATTAAATATTTATATTGAAACCTTACTTTCAAATCTTTCAAATGTAAAATATTTATTTTACAAAATGTGATATATATGAGATATTTAATGTTTTTACCAAAATAAATAAACATAGCTTTAACTTTCAAGGCATCAAAATAAATATAAATATTATAAAACATAAATATAAAAAATATTTATGTTTGTATAATATTTATATTTATTTTGATGCCTTGAAAGTTAAAGCTATGTTCATTTATTTTGGTAAAAACATTAAATATCTCATATATATCACATTTTTTGAAACTACTCTATTCAGAATCAGTCGAATTGACATGCTCAGATACAAATATTTTTATATACTAAATTGTGAATAAAAGGACATTTTTAATCCTTTAAGAGCTAAATTGTTTATCCCAAAACTTTGACATTCATCGCGACAAAGTGTTATCCGAAAAGGTTAAATGTTGTAGAAAGAGGTATGCGAAATAAGAATTTAAAAACCGACTAATTAAATTTATAGAGTGTTTTGTAGCAATCATGATTTTTTAGGTTTGATTATCAATTATTGTTTGATTATAGTACAAGGAGATTCGTTTTTATTATAAATTTAATTCTTAAATTTCACATTATATAATAGCTGTGTAGTTTTAATTATTCGAATTTCACTCATTAAAATGTTCTGCAATGTTATATTTCAGATCTAAATTTGAATCTCTATTTTAATTTATTACTTTATTTTTATTAATATAAGTATCTCTCTCTCGTTTTATATAAGAAATCTAAACTAATTTTGACTCGTATGATTCTATTTGAATATTTCGTTTTACATGTAACCTATACATACTCAAAGGTTTTCAAATATTACTTAAAATTAAATGTCACGATAATCAGAATAACCATCGAAACGGAAAAATAATACCGAATACTATATTCATAATATTGTAAATCAATGATACACTCTTGGATGAAACTTAAGGAAGTTGTACCTTTTAACATGTATATCTGGATTCAGAATATAACTCTAAAATATATTTGATACACAATGACCATATTGAAGACACACGAGATAACCAAGTGTGAACAAAATTGCCTCGGTCTCCTTAAAAAAAAAAAAAGACGACCTACCACATCAAAGTTTTGTTCATGAGTGTAATTTGGCCATTATCTTGAAGAATAATATGATAATAATATATGAATAATATAGATTTTTTTATATATAAATAAAGATATTTTACAAAACCGTTGAATGAAACAAAAATAACCCCCATAACTTAACCGTCGTATTATATGATAAAATATTAAGGATTCATTATCAATGTTTGAAAATACAAAAATATTTTCTCTCAGTTCGTTTCTTTTAATTTTAAATTGCTAGCCTTCAAGCGATAATATCTCTTCAACGGGCTCAATAAAAAACATCGACTATACATTACAAGTAATATTTACAAATACATTAGCGTTATGTATTTGTAAACATTTCTTGTATGATATAGTCTTGTTTTTTATTAAGCCCGTTGAAGAGCGATTATGGCTTGAAAGCTAGCATTTTAAAATAAAAAGAAACTCATTGTGGGAAAATATTTTCGTATTTTTACACGTTTTTCACAATTTCATCATGAATAGAGAATTATCAATGTTTTATATACCAAAAGATTGATGTTCCTGAATTTCTAATATTTTGTTGTGGAATATAAAGGATGAAAATTTTGGTTGTTAGGAAAGAAATCTGAAAGAACATTTATATAAAAATGAAATTTGTAATCTCAAAATATGGTACATTCGCTCTATGGTTGAATATTTCAGTTAAAAAATGGTAGAAAATTGGATTACCGAAAAATTGAAAAATCTACTTGACGCTAAAACTTTGAGAGAAATTTCTCAGTAAATTGTCTCATTCTCTATTTTCTCCATCAAAATGTGGAAAATGGAATATACCGAGAAAGTAAGAAAATAGGATATTTAAACAGCACAATTTCCTTCTTTTAAAATTGAAGAAAGGCTTTTATTTTATTCTTCTCAAACTTTCTCCGTCGCCTCCAATCGAAGTGAAGGTCATGGCAAAGTCGTCGTGTCGCGACGAAACGACCTTGTTCAAGGTCAGATGGATTTTCTGAGAGCTCCATCAATTCACATGTTCCACGACTTAACTTGTTTGTATCTAACTTTGTGTTTTATCGATCAGAAAAGTTCGATTACACCATTATCGATTATCTCTACCAAACCCCTGTTCACACACTTGCTAGTTTTATTGATGTCTTTCTGCAGCAAATCTCCCTAAGTGTTTCAAACCTGCCAATGATATATCTACTCATTTAATATAACCAAAACCTTTTACTGTATTTAGTTGTTGTTGCATCCAATGAAGAGGCTCAAATGTCCCCAAGCATCTCTATCACAGCAGTTGCAATTTCCACTATCTTGGGTGTGTAAAGCTGCTGCTCTGGGTCCATGTCAATTTTCTGCAAGGCTGCGGCCATTACTAGGCATGAGAATATATGGGTAGGTGTTAGTTACACACAGGGACATTTTAACTGTATTTTGATACATAATAATAATAATATCTGAACGTACACAAAGGCCACAAATATCAGTATTGAAAGAGAGAGAGAGATTTAAATAAAATTAGAGAGAGATATTTATAACCCAGAGAGAGAGAGAGGCTCCTGGAGCGCAGAACGTCAACTACCCGTTTTTTCTTAATTAATATAATAAATTTCTCTTTTATATATAGAGACACGGTAGAAATTCAGTGAGCGCAAGCTTAAGAGACGATATGTAGAGTGAATACAATGATAGGATTCGATATATTCTCCACAATATTTACATACTCAGCTCAGTACAATAGAGTTTATGGAAGATTTTTCTCTCACAATAATCATTATGAAGATTATCGTATGTCAGGCTTATAGAGCACTCTTTGATTAATATTACTATATTTTTTGTGATAGTTAGTTGTTCAATGTGATTGTATGCTTTTCATAATGTTTGTGTTCGATTCAATATCATTTTACTAATAAAATTATTAATGAAAATTCAAGAATAAGTTTTTTTCACTATACGAATACTTCATCATATTTTATCTTTCATATATTATTATGTGATAAATACAATGATAAAAATATATATATTAATTGATCTCTTCAAATATCCTTTAATTCATTTTTTTTAAATCTTTTGAGTTACTTTAATATATTTCGTTGAGTATTTTATGGTCTACCATCATAAATTTATTAATACCTTTGGCGTTTTTATGGAATTTATATAGCCCTTTTATGTCTGATTTATTTATTTAAATATGAGAAATTTTAATCTCACCCATATTTTCAATTTTTATCAATTTTTATAGAATAATATTTTTATAATATCAAAATAAAAATGTTTTTATTATTTTTCTGCATATCATCTTTATTCCTACCGAAAGTACGTTTGAAAACCACAACAAAAAAAGCAGCGCTGAATGATATTTCTTATTCTTTACATACCGATGGCATCTTATATTTAAAGTTATATATGATATAATTAAAAGATTGTATTATGATAAAGATAAAATATATAATGGCATTTAAAGCTCTTTTCATACATATATGAGAATTAAACGAGTTATTAAAATGCAGAAATTAGAAAACGCGAAGCTCAAGGTATAGAGAGCTGGCAATTCTCATAATTTAGACGAATGTCACAATGTTTTTTTAATTTTTACTATGATTCCATATGTAAGCAAAGTATTCAAATAGGCATCATTTTTAACTCTCTATATGAAACATATATTATTTATTAATCACGAAGTTTTTAATTAAAAAGGCATATATTGGATCAAAATATAATTTATTTTACCAATATTTCAGCTGGCTGAACTGGTTATAACACCTTGATAAAGGCTGGCGTTCAGCCAACTGAAATATTGGTATATGCTGTTTTAATTGAATATTTATTTATGGATTGCTATATTTTCAAAAATATAAATATATATGTTGTACTTTCATAAAACGTTTTGAAAAAAATTTATTGGTTGGAAGTTGGTTTAGAAAACATATAGCTACATTAGCCAAAATGATTTATTTAATTCTCGACGTTTCAGTAAACTCCTATAGATATTTGTTGTAAGTTATAATATATTCAATGATATAAAATACCAAAATATCCAAGTGTACTATATATATATATATATATGGCAGAATACTCAGTTTCACAATCTTAAACCCATTTAGAATGGAAATATAATCCATTTACTGCACACCGACTCTCAATAAGAAAAAAAGGTTCTTTCCTGTCTGTATTTGTGCTGTATATAAATAATGTATTAATTTATTATTGCTTTTAGATTTTGTCATCTCAGATATGACATATAGGATTCTGTCTTTTGGTATTGTGAAGATGACTCCACAGAGAACTTGCTAAGTTAATTTAAACTTGTATTTTATCTGAAGGGGATATTTTTAAACTTCTATAAGCAGAATCAAAATTATTTTTTAAACCTAAAAAATAGACGGTAGAGATAGAGGCTGCTGGCCGGCATTCATAGTTCTTCAAAATAAAGATACTTCGGCCAGTAAATATTTTTATTACCTCGACGTTTCGACAAAAATATTTTGTCCTCGTCAGGAGCGATCAAAAATTAAAACATTTGGCAAAGCTTTAAAAATTATTCTGTCGAAACGTCGAGACAATATAAAGATTTACTGTACGAAGTGTCTTTAATTTGAAAAACTAAAAGATACACACACACACAATTATTATAATTTTTAAAATAACTTTTAATATAAAATTACTAAGATAATTTTTCAATATTAGAATATTAATATAATTTTTATATATACCTATTTTATTTTTGAAGATCATTTGTTAGTTGAAAATTTGTTTTGAAAAATATATGACTACATCGACCAATTATATATTCAGTTCCCGATGTTTCAGTGACACTCTGCCACTCTCCTGAGGTTGATGTAGACATACTAACTTGATATAATGGTTTTTAAAACGTTATTTGTTTGTATATTTTGGGCCTATTATAATGTACAGTCTACTCTCGTTATAACGCCACCATCCGGATTTTGCAAAAAAGCGGCGTAAGGCGAGGGTGGCGTTGTATCGAACACGTTTAAAATGTGAAATTTAAAGGTACAATAAATTATTTATAACACTTACTAATAACAATTTATACTCTAAGTCAATATATAGAATGCAAAACCGGCATTAATTAATTAATATGACAAATATAAATAATTAATTTATAATCTATATATATATTGTTGCGCCGGGTTGCGGCTTGGCAGACTCTTCAGCCTTGATTCTCTCCTGTGCTGGGTCTTGCATCTTACCAGAGCGTGTTTCAACCATCCTACAAATTTATATAAGGGAATAATGAGATAAGTCTACTTTAAGTAGCCTCCAGAATAATTTATTTATTTTCTCACATCAAAGAGAGCAGTGAAGTCACACGTGTACCTAAATACAAATGATGATAATCTAAATAATCTGTTTTAAATAAATATCATAGAATATTTTATATAAAAATAAATAAATATATAATTTAAATTCCAAATATATTAAAAATAATATAATATAATACGCCATTAATCATGATGTAACAATATAAAAATGAATGTCTGTCTATCTGTCTGTCTGTGTGTACTCTATAGATTCAAACACCGTACATCCAATCGCCGTGAAATTTTGAGATATTATTAGGCATATCCCCGGAAAGGTTTTCGAAAAATAATATCTTGAATATCTTTAATATCCTTAGAGTTATTTGCAGATTTGTAGCTTTAACTCGCAAGCAGCGCCACCTTGCGACGGAGATAGGCTTAGGTCTGCCCCACCCCGTCGAGACGGACAGTCCAAGTACCCACCGACCAATCAGGGCAGAGTTGGTGACACAGCTGTGCCAAGTAGACAAGAAAAAAAGCCTCGCGGGAGCTTGCCCAAGATGACCTCCGGGAACTTCGTCCATCTTCCATAAACGACCATGAATTTATTCAACCTTATCGAGTATTTTTCAAGGGACCGGGAAAAAATGTTCACTAGATAAAACGATGATTTTGTAATGTAGAAAATTAGGAAAGACAAAATTCAGAATGACAAGGCACACAGGGACCGGGAAAAAATGATCACTTTATCGAGAGATTCAAATTTACGAGTTTCAAATTATCAAAATATATCTATTTCTTTTTATAAGTTTATAGAGAA
The DNA here is from genome assembly GCA_030710605.1 of Cordylochernes scorpioides. NCBI lineage: Eukaryota > Metazoa > Arthropoda > Arachnida > Pseudoscorpiones > Chernetidae > Cordylochernes > Cordylochernes scorpioides. The sequence goes on from CP092866.1 coordinate 61,200,034, forward strand.
TTGTTTTAACAAATGTTCGTTAGACAAACCTTTACTCGGGTACCGATTAATATTGATTTTATTCAACTTATCGAGTATTTTTCAAGGGACCGGGAAAAAATGTTCACTTTATCGAGAGATTCGTTAGACAAACCTTTACTAGGGTAAAACACGGGCGAAGCCGGGTACATCCGCTAGTTTATTCATAAAAAGTAATTACATTTTCTTGAAGAAGTCTGTGATCACAACTTGTCTTTTCTCTCCCTCACTTATGGCATACACACGGCGTAACAAATCCGCAGATAGATTGACGTCGTCAGATGTTGCTCTCTTGGAGTGCTCAAGAAACAACAAAACTGTCTCAGCAGCTGTTCTGGCTTCCCTTAACGATGGTAGGCGCTGGGTCACTGTTGTATCATCATCCTCGCCAAGTTCTTCTTTCGCTGTAACAGTGGACACTAGCAAATTGTCATCTGTTAGCTTCATTTCCGCCTCCTGAGAATCATCAACCAGTTGAAACTCCCTTTCAGTCATCAAATTCTCTGGTGTAATAGCGAAGATGTCGCGATCGAGCAGATTTCCATAATTAAGAGGCTCAACTGCAGCAGTAGAAGTGAAGCGAATGCCTGTGTGATTCCAGCAGTTGCCCAACAGAATCCCAATCCTTTTTACAATAGCGTACAGCGTCATCCAGACGTAATTCTGTGGGTAGATGGGCATCCGCCAATTCCACCATTTTCTAGAGTTGAAGCTTGCGATATTGAGCCTTAAAACTTTCGATGATGCCCCTATCCAGTGACTGGCAGTCATATTTGGTGGAAGGAAGTGTATCTTTATGTTGCTGAGACCATCATTAGGGACGCAGTGAGACGTTATCTAACAACAGTAGGATACCTTCAGAGACAAGCTGCTTGTTGAACTGCAGTAGCCATTCTTGAAAGATGCTAGAAGTCATCCATGCTTTGCTGTTAGATGTGTAAGTGCAGTAGAAGTGTGGACTAAAGTTTCTGAAGCATCAAGCTTTGCCGATTTTCCAATAATCAGCAATCTCCGCTTGTCTGTTCGAGTAGAGTTGCAGCACAGTAGAACAGTGATTCGTTGCTTCATCCTTTTGACACCACGGCAGTTTTCGTCTTTGTGAGCAAGTGTTCGATCAGGAATGAGCTGAAATAATAATCCTGTTTTGTCTGCATTGTATATGTTGGCTGAGTCATATCCGGAGTTCGCCAGAATACTGTTCAAATTTGTAAGGTGTTCATCAATGATAGCTGGAGAAATCGATGCGCCTTCCCCACAGAGCCGTCGTTGCGAAATATGGAATCTCCCTTTAAATCGCTGCAGCCACCCACTGCTGTACGTGAAATTTTCTGGTACGGCCAACTGCCCCCCCCCCCCAAGTTTTTTGCCTTTTCTCTTAGGAGGTCATCAGTAATAATAATATTATTGGCACGCTTTTGGGTAAACCAGTTGAAGAGAACGTCTTCCAAGTCACTAAATTTTCCGACTCTTTGTCTCTTTGAAGAACCAACAGTATAATTTTCCCACTTCTCAGCCTGAGCGAGAATATCACGGACAGTTGTTCGTGGAAGTGAGAAACGCTCTCCAATCTCATTCTTCGACATCGTAGGGTTATTTTTTGCCAACTGGCATATCTCCTTATTCTTTTCAATGGTGATCGACTCACGTTTACGCTTTTGGGAACTCATGATACGACAATAAAGTTGTTGTGTTGACGTTAGCAAAGGATGAAGCGACTGTGTATGTCCCAGCCACAAGCAGGAAAAGGGTCTGCTGGCCGTTCACACAATCTGTTATCTGTTGCGTCAACAGAAAGCAAAGTCCGGTGCCGCTGGCGGAAAATATGCAGACAGGAAAAGGGGAGCGGGGGGTGAGGGAAGTTGTGAGCGGCGCAATAACGAGTGGTTTTTGCTACTTGGGATACGAAAAATCAGCGGCGGAAGGCGAACAGCGAGGGAGTGGCGTTATATCGAGAAAAATACATTGATGTCGATTGGGACAAAAGGAAAAAGCGGCGTAAGGCGAGGGTGGCGTTATATCGAGTGGCGTTATAACGAGAGTATATGAAATAAAAATATCCATTTTACACAATGGAATTTTATCACATTTTTATGATTTTTCATGATTTATAGAGGGATGACCAAGAAGAGGAAGGATAAAAATGGAGTTCATGGACAATTTCAGAGAAGGACTTTACAATACTATCAAAATAGTAGCACTGGAAAGAAATTTCTAGAAAACAAGAGTATTTCGTCTGAGAAATAGAGAATACTTCTAATTTTACCCTAGGTCCTTATTATATTTTTAAAATAACTACAGGCCACACGTGTCTCAATTTTATTTTTCCATCAAAATGTTTAAAGTGAGAGATTCCACTAAGAAGATCCACGTCTACAATATTCCAATGGCATGTGGCTCTAGAATATTAGCTAAAAGATAATAAATTAAAACTATGAGCCCCTCATTAAGAACATGGATATATAACTATATATCTAACATTATATGAGTTGGAATTACACTTAATTAGATAATTTTATTATAAAAGGTATTCAAGTTATGAATAATTGAATGTCACATGTGTTAGTTATTAAAATATAGTAATTCACTCAGAACGCCATCTATAGAGCTAAACTAGAAGTTTTCAATCAATAGATATGCGCGTTTTTTAGTAATTTTATAATCGTTACCTTGTAGGCCCATTTAAGATACATTTGAAAAAAAAAGGTGCTTTTCTACATGTTAAGTTTGAAAGTCTAAAACATTATGCAAGGCTCTTGGTTTGCCTTACCTGAACATTGGGCTCGAAAATCATATCCTTTGGTTAGCAACCCATGAATCCATATTCTCTCTCACCTGCACATCTTATTTAGTTCGTGTTTTCTTCTTGTATTTTCCTGTTTACGTTATACATAATTATTGTATTCTTCTTGTATACTTTTGTAAACCTCTTGTATAATTTATATGTATCGTTCATTTTATATACTACTTGTGTTAAGTAAAATTCTTAATGTTACGATGCACTAGCGCGCCATCTGTTATCAAATTACAAAACTATTTTAGAGGCGTAATATTTTTTTTAAATAAAACAATTTCTACTGTCCTTACTGCAATGGAAAAAAAATTCCATTGCAGTAAGGACAGTAGAAATTGTTTTATTTAAAAAGAATATTAGGCCTCTAAAATTGTTTTGTTATTTAAAATTCTTAATATTTATCTAGAAAATAATTTTTTGAAATAATAATTAGTAATTTTCATTGTGAAAAAGCGAATTTTCGAGTAACGACGTTTTTCTACTAACGAATTATCCAAATAGAAAAATACAGACGGTTTGTAAAATAAAATGTTTACCTTCACGCGCGGACGTACATTTTGAAATCAAGGCATTAAAACCCATTAAAATACTAAATATCTTATGTATTTACATTTACGAAATAATATTTTATGAATTGAGAGAAATAAATTCATCCAGAGATCCATCAAACAATCGGTAAAAGGTCTCCGACGGTGGTATTGTGGAATGCAATAATAAACTAACAGAATTTCTTTCAAATGAAACCACAGTTATTCCTGAATCAGAAACATAAATATCACAAGCATACAACCTGATCAAAGTAACTAAGCAAATTGAAAATAAATAATCTCATTTAAGTCGAAGAATATAATTTATTTGTTCCCAATACAATTATATGAAGCTTATATCTATGAGGCCTGTAAGAAACTTTTCATGGATAATATTTTCTCTCAAGTTGAATATTATGCAAGGAATTTTTATAATTATAAATAGAGGGTTATATGTATATATAAATATCAAATTTTAAGATATATTAAGGTGGTCTATACCGTTGGTTTTTAACCGCTACGACCTGGGTTCGATTCCCGCATTTGGCATTTTTTTATTTTGAAAAATTCTCCAATGGCCCCCATTCTTTCAAAAGTTCGACCCCACCAACGAGTGCAAGTAACCAAATGGGGCTCTGGTACATTTGTGAGTGCAAAGTCGAACTGCTTTTCACATGTGTAGACATGTGGTGCACTTACGGTAAAAGCAGTTACCTACTTCTACCCACCATGATGATCATGGCCTGTACCACGTGTACTAGGGATAAGCAAAAAAAAAGATATATTACATTAACGAAGGTAGGGGTGACTGGTATGTTAGGGGAATCTATTTGTTTTAATGACTTTGAACTCTGAAGCTAAATTAATTTTCAGGTTAATTCTGTATTATAACGTATGGATAGAAGGGTTGCAGATGTAATCTTTGGTATTTCAGTGATATATAATTTGATATTAGCATCTGACATATTGAAATTGTGGCCGACTTGTGAAGAATTCTTGTTTATCATTGAACGTAGATCCTTTGTCCTTAGGTTTCTCTTATGTTTATTGATACTGATTTGGATAGATCTTCCAGTTTCATATATGTTGTTATATATATTTAACAAGTAAAAATCTGCCAGAAATTCAATTTTTTAATATATTAATTTATATAACATATTTCACACAGTAATCTGATTTCCATACCATATTAATAGCAATCTCTATACTCAAATTTATTTTTATGTTACAAATATCAGTTGTTATTTTCAATTTAGTCAATTTTTTTAATCGAAAATAGAAGTAGCAAAATTTTGAGGAGTTTATTTTTTACTGTTATTTCCTGTCGGTAAAGGCTTCACTATAGATTTCATATTTTAGTTCAAATATGAAACTAACCTAAAGAGAGAGACAACCTTTTCACAGAAATAGTTAACTCCACATTTATTTGGGGGTCGGTGGAAGGCTGGTTAAACCGTTTGGTTTTAGACCACTAGGACCCGGGTTCGATTCCCGCATTGGACACTTTTTTCTGTTTAAAAAAAATGCTCCAATGGCCCCCGATTCTTGCAAAAGTCCAACCCCACCAGCGAGTGCAAGTAACCAAACGGGGCTCTGGCATTTGTAAGTGCAAAGTCGAACTGCTTTCCACATGTGTAGACATGTGGTGCGCTTACAGTAAAAGCAGTCGCTAACTACCCACCATGATTATCATGGCCTGTACCACGTGTACTAGGAATAAGCAAAAAAAAAAAAGATTCTCAAAATTAAAGATACTTCGGTCAGTAAATATTTTTATTAACTCGACGCTTCGAGAAATATTTTTATCCTTGTATCGTTAATTTTAAGAAATATGAAAGCCGGCCAGACAACCTCTATCTCCACATTTATTCATCTCTCTCTCCTAACTAATATAATGAAATATTACGTATTCATATCCACATCTATTAAAATTATTCAATTGAATAGGATTTGATATAATTAATTATCTCTCGAATATTAATCATCTTAAATAAATATTTAGATTAAGAGATATCACAATATATAATTTATATCAATGGTATGTGATAGAGGTGTAAATAGAACTTATATAAATTAATTCAATAGAGTAAATTCCTTCTCCCATATAATATATTATCACCTAGCTTTCAATCATTTGAACGCATATAATTATGATTTAAATATATGCATGTATACAAACAAACACACAACTCATGAATAGAACTTAAGGAAGTGCAATGACTTTGATGTCGCCAGTCGTCTATTTCTTTCTTTTTTTTTTTAAGAAAACGAGGCATTTTTTCCACTGGGTTATCTCGTGTATCTTCAATAAAGCTCACTATGTATCAAATATCCTTCAAAGTTATTGTCTTTGTCCGGATAAAGATACTAAAAGGTACAACTTCCTTTAGTTTTGTCTCCATGATAGTGTATATTTCATAATATAATTCACTACACGCGAATCGTGTATATTATATATATGTAGAAAAGAATTCTAAAAAAATATAGTGGGTATATATATTTACTATATTATTTTAGAATTCTCTCGAGGCCTTGAAAGTAAACGATATTTCTTGTTATTCAGAAACACAATCTCTTTCGTTCTTTCGAAACTTTCAGTTGAAAAAAAAAATATATATACTTATTTTAAGACAAACACATTTAATCCCTGAGAGAATCTAAGGAATTGGAATGGATTTATTCCTTCGGATGCATCCATATTTGAACAAACTTAGATAACATTCGCAACAGGCAGGTAGCACATCGTTAAATTTCATCATTATATAGATTATCACCCACAAACGGAACAAAATGTCTCTCAAATACTATGGATATATATCACTCGAGATTGAGAGAAGCGATGCAGGAATGGAATGAACAAATTCTACAGAACAGGATATAGGGAAAAAGAAGAAGGGGATGATCTATTCAAATATTATACATGTCGCATTATATATATTGATGGACTATATAATATATATATTGATGGACTTATTCTGGAGTGGATACGAGAGACTTCCCAATGACCGTCACTGATGGTGAGAGACTGTGATGAATATATTCAGACATGAGGAGAAACCAACGCACATATATTTATATATGGAAATTTTAACGGGAGGAAATCTATCTAGAAAAGCATAGAGCTCCTATTTTTTTAGATGTAAAAATCGAAGGCTTTTGTGAAAATAGTAATGCAGCATGTTATTTAATGTACAAGTGTGAGATAGAGTGAGAAGAGAATAAAAATTATAATAATAAATGATGCAATAAATTGATGAGGGAGTAATCTCTCGAATAATTTGTGAAAATTTGTTTTTTTTTTTCACAGATCCTGGTACGCCCTTTTTAAAATATATAAACATATTAAAATTTGTGTTTAATAAGTCAAAAAAATGTTCACAGTTTTCATTCATTAGTTTATTTTTGAAAATGATAATTTAAAACCTGTATGAGACATTTTGATTTTGAAGACCGGAAAATATGAAGCGAGGAACCTATCACAAAATGCACAATAAAAGGATAAAATGTCATTTTTTCAGGTTTAAATATAATTGCTTTATAAATAAATATTTCAAACTTTTTTAATATTTTATTTCCAACGTTTCAGCGATCCGCTGTCGTAATTTTTGATGAAAACAGTTTTCCTTAAAAATGAAGAAAGCGGGTTGGCGAAGAGTTGAAAATAAAATAAAAAAAGTTGAAGATTATCATTTATAATTCAATCAATAAAAATGTCAACCAGCCGAGAAACTGATTTCAATCAATCAGGATGTTAATTGTTTTTAAAATCAATTGTTTCATTCTCCACCAAGAACACGTTCAGATCTATTCAGACCTCGAAGCGACCACTCTAGCAACATATCCTCAAAGAACCATGGCACATAACGACTGGGAAAACTTCTCCATTCCATTTCTCTTCGCCCTTCTCATCATCCTCATCATTATTGGATGCTGGATGATCCATGAAATCATCACGTCCTACGAATGGAAAAACAGAATCACCTGCCGGAAAAGACACCCACTGCCCGAATCGGTCTAGAAGGCCCCAAGCACCTCCCAAATACAAGCTTAGCCCAAAAGGTCCACGTCTCCAAACATCAAAATTTATTGGCTTCAATTCTGATTGAGAATTATCCGAGATTTCATTGTCCCTCTATAGTGTTATATCCGGAGTAGTTTAAATACGACCTTTATAGAATTAACCCCTAATTTTCAAATAGAAAATGAGCACATAATTTGAATTTCAAAATGCTGTAAAAATTTGTTGATCTAAAATATTTTTCAACAGAAAAGAGTTCTATGTCCATAAGGAATACTCGCTCCAAGTATATACAACCTAGGTGAAATAACTATATATTAGTTACAGCAAAGAGCTATGAAATAATTGTGGCTATTATATCCAATTTAGTTTGAGAAGTTAAAAAACATTTAGATGAAATATTTTTAAAAATTTTAAAATAATATTTAATATATATTTAGATAAACACCTATAATCACCAAACAGAACCATAACAGAGAAATATTAAATAAAAAGTTTAGAATATTAAAAATGTAGATTCACACACAACACACACATTTAACACTATATTTTGATCTAAATAATGAGGAGCTTTCTGAATATTTTCCAGCTTACTCTCAAAAGCTATTGATAAGTTAAAACTTTTAAAAAAGTTTTAAAAATTAAAAAATAAAACATTGAATAACCAATATCTATGTACTTTAAAGAATAATCTGTAAAATATTCCGTAAGCTCCTGATTATATGGATAAAAAATAAAGTGGAATTTGGATAATTCGAAGCACTAGGGACCAAAAAAATAATTTCGAACTATCCAAAATCCGATTTAAAAAACGTTTTGAATAGAAGACTTAAAAGTCTAGGGACCAAGATAAATATTCGAATTATAAAGTTCTACTGTAATAATTAAATACAATTTTAATACAATATGTGCGCTCTCAAATATTTTATATAGAAAATATTTATAAAGGAGTTAAACTGATCAAGATCTGAGCGATTTTGAAAAATAATTATTAATATAATATTTATCTAATATTTTATATATATTTTGAGAGAAAACCGAACTCTTTTTTATATAAAATAAGAAAGTAGTGAAGGCCTGGCTCAGCTGAGGGGTAAACCCTCCAAATTTATCAGATATGTTTTTTCAGATGAATTTTATCAGATAGTGCTTAAGCATCAAAGGTTGTTGAAAAAATATATATCTTAATATTCCTATTAAAACAATTATAGTTTTGAAAATAGAGCAATCCATAAAAATGTAATTAAAAAGGCATATATTCGATCAAAATATACGTTATTTACCAATATTTCAGTTGGGTGAACGCCAACTTTTCTTCAAAGTATTATAACATATTAATGTGTGTCAACTACAATTTCAATGTCACATAACGTCTTTCTTGAAGTTATGTGGCGCTGAGTTTGTTGTTGACACACATTAATATGTTATAATACCTTGAAAAAGGTTGGAGTTAAGCCATCTGAAATATTGGTAAATAAATTATATTTTGATCCAATATATGCCTTTTTTAATTAAAATTTGAAAAACAATTATATATATTATATTTTAATTAGGATATTAAAAGATAGTTTGACGCTTGTGTATTGTGATGTATTCATGGTTACCTGTAGAATGTATTTCCCAAGAGGTGGCCTTCTCTCATTACAATTGGGGCACAGCTGAGGAAGATTAATTCTTGTTCAACTATGTAGGTAGAACACCTATTTTACAAACTGCTGCGCGAGTTTACATATAATTATCAATTAAAAGACACACATTAGATCAAAATATAATTTATTTGCCAAAATTTAAGTTGTCTGAACGCCAACCTTTTTTAAAGTTATACAACATATTTATGTAAAAAAACACACCCACAACAAACATAAATAGTTCTTTACTTAAAAAGGCATATATTGTATATAAATATAAGGTATTTACCAATATTTCAGATCAAGTATTAAAGTTCAAGGTATTGCAACATATTTATATAAACAACAAACTGTTTATTGTTTACATAACAGTTTGTTTAGATAAATTAAAACGAGAACAAAGAGGGGTTTCTCATTTTAAGATGAGCTTTCGGACCGTGACGTCCTTCTACTGGCTATAGAATGGAAGATATGAACGACTATATATAGAGATAAAAAATACAAATTTACACACACACACACATATTGAAAATTATCAATATTTTTTATCAAATTATTAATTATCAATATGTAAATTTGTATTTTTTATCTCTATATATAGTCGTTCATATCTTCCATTCTATAGCCAGTAGAAGGACGTCACGGTCCGAAAGCTCATATTAAAATAAGAAACTCCTCTTCGTTCTCGTTTTAATTTATTTAAGTATTTATATTGAAGAGTTGATTTTGTCGAATAACAGTTTGTTGTTTACATAAATATGTTGCAATACCTTGAACTTTAATACTTGATCTGAAATATCGGTAAATACATTTAATTTAGATTCAATATATGTCTTTTTAAGTAAAGATCTATTTATGGATTGCTCTTTCTCAACATTTACTTATACAACATTTAAAGAAAATATTTATAACTGTAAATACATGACTACTTAAAATTGTATCCATTATTCCTGTAGAAAGGCAGCTTACGCCCGAAAGCTCGAATTAATTTTCAAATAAAGAAACTTATCCTTTTTGAATCTTTTCGTTATTATATTTACTTATATATTTTGGTTTTTATTTTATTCATATATATTTTTTAAATAATGAATCTTAGTGAGCAAAATAAATCGTAATATATTCTCTGTAATTTCCTACTCGATAAAATATATATATCGACATCAAAAATTATTTTTTTCATATCACATACATTTATTCAAGACATATTTGCTGAATGTATAAGAATTATATTTATCGTATACATATTTAAAAACTATAACTAAAAATATAATATTTTAAGATGCCCTTTAAAAATAATTGTTTTACAATCAATTTCTCGTGAAGAATCTAAAATATTAATCTAAGGCAATAACACGCCATCTATATATGGCAAATGAAAACATTAAGACACGAATGTTTCCATTTGCTATATATATATATATATATATGGCGTGTTATTGATTTACATTAATTTATACCTAACTGGCCTTGTTCTTATTGTTTGCGGAAGAGCATTGCTCGATGCAAATATTATATATAATTCTACTGTCCTAAAATCTTATGTCTATAGTTTGCTTAAGTACCATTTCTGAGATTCCACCCTTCAGAGTAGCCTACACATATATGTGGCAATATAGTGGTAAATGTGGTGAGGAGAGAAAAATCACACGACGAGTTGTTAGAGGCAAAATCCAGGCAGTCACCCGAGAGAGAAAGTCGTGGCGAGTAAGACGTTATCTGCTGAACGACTGTTTTTCCCTGTGTACACAAGCGGGGCTAACAAAAGATAAGCGCCAGGTGGTGACGCCCCCCTCAGGAATGTGACCAAAAAATGGTCGTAAGTTAGTTTTCTTAGCTTTAGCTGCCCATCTCTCTCTCGTTGGCTGTTGGATTGTTTTATTAATCCTGGAAGAGCATATATTATGACATATATATGTATATAAGCAGAATTATCTAATACAGTATTAGAGCTCTAAAGAATCGGTCTGGTAGATTGAATTTGCGAAACCACTGGTGGGGTTTACCACTGATGAGCCAAGCCTTCCCAATATTTTTCTTCGCAGTAAGGATAGCAGAGGTTTGATTGGTGTATGGAAGAAACATTCACATCTTAATCTAAAATATTACTAAATAAATGGAAGGAATTGGTGGTAAATTGGTATCAGAAAATTCCGTTGGCACTAAAATACCTATTGCATTCTAAATTTAGTGATAAAATAGCATTCAAATGATAAATATTCGACGGTATTTGGTGAACATTCATCAAATTACATTGGGTTGATATCGCGAAATGTGTCTAGTCAGGTTTTAGAAAAAAAACATCCGATTTAGAAATTTCAAACAAACAAACGTTATATTCTTGTTTCATACTATGGCCGTCAGCATTAAATTGTGATTATATAACATGCTAAAGGAGGAGTTATGAAATCGGTCAAAACTGACAACGTTTATACGGTGGCATATCATTATATGAATCTGAGCGTTTTGTGCAGAGAATTTCGATCAAATATATTGCTTTAATATATTTTACAATGGAAAAGGTTCCTTTTTTGTCCATATATTATGTTAGTTTAAAAATAAACACTTGGTATGCCGAGCATATCAAGTGCTTGCCAAGGAGGCAGTTTTGCACAAATAATGCTGAGTTAATAGGTAATATATTTAATGATATTTAGTATGAAGTTATAACATATGGTATTATATGAAATGCCATCAAATCTGATGTATAGACAATTTGCTTTAATTTTAGAATGTTATAAGTGGGAATTAAGAAATGTTTCGATTGCAATTTTTTAGTTGTAATGTAATTTTAATAAATATTTCAATATGCTTGATATTCTTTTGGGGTTTTACCTAAATATTATACGCCAATGTAGCTTCAAATGTCGATTTACCATCAAATCTTTACTCCCTCAACAATAATTTGAAATGGAAAGAGTTATAGAACAGACATTGAAGAACAATCCACTACATGAGGCGAAAAGACACACCGTCCTTACCACAATAATGCTGATAATAGGAAGAATCTGGATGCTCAACTATGCCTAAGTTATCTGAATTGATGACACTCTTACATGAATTTGCTGAATACGGAGGGTGTTTCCTTTCAAATGAAACGATTTTCGAGCGCTCGCGTTTTGCACGTGCAGGCATGCTGCACACGACACTGGTTCCAATAGATCTAGAATCTTCTGGAGAATTCATTTTCATCAGGTATCATGATTTTTGCAACATGGGGGGAGAGAGACTAACGCTCCAAGTCGAACAAACAATTCGGACCCTTTCCAAAGAAGGAAACAGTTATAGCGTCATAGTGAAAAAGCTAAAAGCAGAAGGACTATATGTTGGCAAAGCTACAATATGTAGGGTAGTAAATGGCATCGGAAATAAAAGGGAAGCTGAATCCAATGGGCAAAAATTTCAAGTCGATCGACCACGTCCGGTGCGGACCCCCGCCACGGTTTCCAAGGTAAAGCGGCTAGCAACTACTGAAAATCCACCATCTCAGCGCCAACTTTCCAGAATGTGTGGAACATCGCTAAAAACGATAAATAACATCATTCACAAAGATTTGAAACTGGATACCCGACGAAAAGGCAAGGTTCACAAGCTCACCCCTTTCCACATGAAAAACCGTGCAACGAATGCCCGGAAGCTCTACGAGGAACACCTGGCCGGTTCCAGATCGGAATATACTGCAACATTGGACGAAGCATGGATGTATGTGACGTATTGCAATGGAATCCGGAAGATCTGTTACATCAAAAGAGGCAATCAGGTCCCGGATAATTGGGTTCACCAATGCTCCGAAACTTTCCCTAAAGGTTTCATGGTTGTCGGGGTAATGACTGGCCGTGGAGTCCTTCCGCTCATAAAGGTTCCATCGAAGGTGAAGGTGAACTCAGAATTCTATATAGAATGCGTTCTGAAACCTGTCATCGAACAACTGAAGGACCTTTACCCAGGGGAAATGGACAAAGTGTTCCTTCATCACGACAAAGCCTCTTCCCATACCTCCAACAAAACCCAACAGTTCCTACAAGAAATGAAGGACACCCTAGGCCTAAATTTTATCAGGAACTCGGACATTCCAGTGAAGTCTCCCGACGCCAGCCCACTGGATTTTTACGGGTTCGGTATGTTGAAACAACGGCTCTTCAACCGACGTCCCAAAACTGAGGCCGGACTTTGGAAAGCCGCACAAGAGGAGTGGTCGAATGTTTCGCTCTCCAAAGTCAAGGAAGTGTTCGCAGCTTGGAAAGTCCGATGCAGGGAGATAGCCAAGAAGAAGGGGAAGCACATAGAACACATGAAAAAAATTCACGTTCGAAAAATAAAGTTCTAACGGACGTTTGAAATCGTTTCATTTGAAAGGAAACACCCTCTGTATCAGTACACGATTCATTTGATATTTTTAAATATAGATATGGGTCTTAACACAAAGCAATAACGCGCCATCTATAAATATAAAATGAAAGGATTTAAGCACGAATGTTTCTTTTATACATAATACAAACTTCTACTGTCCTTACTGCGATGAAAAATATATTGGGAAGGTTGGCTCATCAGTAGTAAACCCTCCCAGCGGTTTCGCCAATTTAATCCACCAGACCGCTTCTCAGAGCTCTAATACTGTATTGGACGATTCTGCTTATATACACAGCACTGGAGGGTGGAATCTGAGAAATGGTTTTCAAAACAACTATGGACATAAGCTTATAGGACAATAGAATTACATATAAATATTTGCATCGAGCAATACTCCTCCACAAAGGACAGTAGAATTACATATAAATATTTGCATCGAGCAATGCTCCTCCACAAAGGACAGTAGAATTATGTATAAATATTTGCATCGAGCAATGCTCCTCCACAAAGGACAGTAGAATTACATATAAATATTTGCATCGAGCAATGCTCCTCCACAAAGGACAGTAGAATTATGTATAAATATTTGCATCGAGCAATGCTCCTCCGCAAAGGACAGTAGAATTATGTATAAATATTTGCACCGAACAATGCTCCTCCACAAAGGACAGTAGAATTATGTATAAATATTTGCATCGAGCAATGCTCCTCCACAAAGGACAGTAGAATTACATATAAATATTTGCATCGAGCAATGCTCCTCCACAAAGGACAGTAGAATTACATATAAATATTTGCACCGAGCAATGCTCCTCCACAAAGGACAGTATAATTATGTATAAATATTTGCATCGAGCAATGCTCCTCCACAAAGGACAGTAGAATTATGTATAAATATTTGCACCGAACAATGCTCCTCCACAAAGGACAGTAGAATTATGTATAAATATTTGCATCGAACAATGCTCCTCCACAAAGGACAGTAGAATTACATATAAATATTTGCATCGAGCAATGCTCCTCCACAAAGGACAGTAGAATTACATATAAATATTTGCACCGAGCAATGCTCCTCCACAAAGGACAGTATAATTATGTATAAATATTTGCATCGAGCAATGCTCCTCCACAAAGGACAGTAGAATTATGTATAAATATTTGCATCGAGCAATGCTCCTCCGCAAAAGACAGTAGAATTATGTATAAATATTTGCATCGAGCAATGCTCTTCCACAAAGGACAGTAGAATTACATATAAATATTTGCATCGAGCAATGCTCCTCCACAAAGGACAGTAGAATTACATATAAATATTTGCACCGAGCAATGCTCCTCCACAAAGGACAGTAGAATTATGTATAAAAGAAACAATTGTTCTTAAATCATTTCATTCTATATATGTATGTAAATATATCTACCAAACGAGGCATTTATCCCTTTAATTATGCATAAGTAAGATGCACTGTGTATCACACTAGTGAAAAACGTTACTAGGGATGATAAAGAATGTGCCCTCAACACCAGTTTTGGATAATTCAGACAAAGATCAACATGTATACCATGGTTTCGAGCTTCGACTCTCATCAGTATAGGGACGGCTTCATTTTTTTTTTAATTTGCCGACACTGGTGTTGTAGCTTATTCTTTATCGTCATTAGCAAGGTGTTTACTTGAATGATGCGTTCCTATGCACAATTAAAGGTACCTCGTTTAGTACATTAATATCATTCTCCCGCAACTTTATGGTATATACACTGCGTGACATTGAAAATGGAACACCAAAAAATAGTGGCCAGAAAATTATGCAAATTTCAGGGTAGACGCGCCTAACCGAGTTATGCAAATGATGTAAAATGCGCAGCTTTCGTGCGCACATGGAGTAAGATATAAGGGAAGGAACTTGCAGAAAGGACAGTATTCGTGTCGTTATTTCTTCAAGGAAAATCATTGTAGAATTTTTTTCTTGCGTCAAAAGACACGTGTAATAACAGAGAATGCCAGGTCATCGTAAACGGAGGCAGTTCAAGCAGACAGACGCTTTTACTAGGGGCATGGTGATCAGACTGAAAAGGGCAGGTTGGTCCATACGTCAAATCGCAGCTGATACACACCTTGGTGCGTCCACGGTGCACCGACTGTGGAGAAGATGGTTGGAACAAGGAAATGTGGCAATTTATAGGAATGCCGGTGCAATCAGAGTGACGTCAGCACGTGTGGATCGGCGTATCCTTCGACAAGCAGGGGCGGCCCCACAAGCCACTTGTACCGCCATCCTGCAACATGTGCAAGACACCCTAGATCATTCCATCTCGACCAGAACCATTTCCCGTCGATTGGTTGCTAATGGCTTGCACTCATGCCGTCCGATAAGAAGACTGCCATTGACCCCACCGAATAGGCGCCAACGTTTGGAATGGTGCCGGGCTAGATCGACGTGGATGACGGAATGGCACAGGGTCGTGTTCTCAGATGAGTTGGGTTTCTGCTTGTCCAGTGATAGTCGCCGTGTACGCGTGTGGCGTCGACGTGGAGAAAGGTCCAATCCGGCAGCAATTGTGGAACGCCCCACCGTGCGACAACGTGGAATCATGGTTTGGGGCGCAATCGCGTATGATTCCAGGTCACCTTTACTTCGTATCCAGGGCACTATGACGGCCCAACGATACGTTGATGATGTGCTGCGACCGGTGACACTCCCCTATCTTCAGGGGGTACCCAATGCCCTTTATCAGCAGGATAACGCCCGACCCCACACTGCTCGCATCAGCCAATAAAGCTCTGCAAGATGTACAGATGCTTCCCTGGCCACCGTACTCTCCTGATCTCTCACCAATCGAGCACGTCTGGGACATCATTGGACGCCGTTTGCATGCCTTGCCACAGCCGCGTTCAGAAGACGAACTGTGGCAAATGGTTGAGAGGGAATGGAGAGCCATCCCTCAGGACGCCATCCTTACTCTGATTGACTCTCTACCTAGACGTGTTGCTGCGTGCATCGCCGTCCGCGGTGGTCCTACTTGCTACTAAGCCGACGCCGTTCTCGCTCTGTATTATAACTATCATTTTGAAATAAAGATCACTTATTGTTCGTCCCTGTCTCTCTCTGTCTGCCGAGCTTCATCACTTTCTGGCCACTATTTCTTGGTGTTCCATTTTCAATGTCACGCAGTGTATGTATAAAGCATGTCCACAGAATCCTAAAACACGACATTTTGAAATCTCCAAGATTTCCTAAATATTGAAGCACGGTGTCCAATCTAGACGTGAAATTGTTTGGGATTAACATCAATAATAAACAAAAATATTAAATTAAATTCACTTTTCATATTATATTTTCATTCGTTCACTTAATTCATAACTATATTTTAATTTTATTAAAGTTTCAAATGGCTGTTTTTATTTTTTTTATTTACTAAATATCAATTAATTTCACGTAAATATATATATTAACAAGCAAATATTTCATATCATTTTATATTTACTAAAAAAACAAATGTGTTTGCAGTGAGTAATCGATAAAACCCAAATGTCAATAAGCCACCAAAATATGAAACTAATATGCGTCGAAAGATTCTCTTTATGCAATAATTTTAGAATAGATTATATTCGAATATTAGAATAGATTATATTGTAGAATTATATTCATGTGAGTATCTAGGTACAACAGTGGTATTCTAGCCTGATAATCGGTCTTGTCACTCCACTAGCTTAAACACATTTTTGTTGAATTTGACCAATTTCATAACAGAGCTTCTACCTTTAATAGATGAATAGCATCTTCCCGAAACTCCTACTGATACATATATATGTGTTATAAAAAAATCACCCAATGATTATATATTGAAATGTTTACAAAATGTATATTCCAGTATCGTTTTTGCCATAATTTTTCTGAAAATGACGTTGAGAATGTGCAAATCAGATAATTTTTAAAGAAAGGTGCCGTTTATGTGGGAATAAATATAAATGCTACTTTATATTCAAATTAAATAGGCTCTGTAAATCCCTGAATATGGGAGAAAACGTGGGGCCAGCACAACCTCAGCCTGGGCTTGTCTTTGCGACATAAAACCTCTAATCTTTATATTTCAGATTTTTTTTTTGTAAAAGTTTAAAAATAATAATTTATATATATATATATTATAAGATTAATATATTTTAAAATCAAATAACACAATTCGCGTTTGTAATTGTAAATTAAACATATTGAGATATATATGTAGATATGCAAATACATATGTAAATACATGTATGTAAATAGGTTCTACTACATATGTGGAGAGATTCAGATCTAAATCGAATATTTCGTGGATTTTAAATAAATTGAGACAAACGTTTAAAACGGACGAAGAACCAAACTTTTGATGGTTGTTTTAATTTAAATGTAGAATATTGAGAAAATATGTACGGTCGATTACATACAATAATATTTTGAAAATAGAGCAATCCATAAATAAATCTTTAATTAGAAAGGCATATAATGCCTGGATTCTTCATCCAATATATGCCTTCTTAATTAAAAATACAATAATATAATCTAGTAATATTTTTTTAAATTCTCTCTATTTATATGGTTGTTCAAATAAAATATATATATGTGATAAATCTCCAATATTTTATTATATAACGCATATTAATGCGCAATCTGTTATAAGAAATTTGAACTATTTTATACACATTGGTCTTTTTGAAATAAAACAATTTCCTACTGCCCTTACCTGCAATGATAAAATAATGGGAAGGCTTGGTTGATCAGTGATGAGCCCTACAAATGTTTTTTTTTTCAGTTTCATACCGCTGTAATATTGCAATTGGCTGTTTCCCTTTATACCGAAACTATATTATTTCAAACGGTTTTCCCTTCATACTTAATGTAAATTTCTGTAGCGACGAAATATTATTTGGCGTTATCGCGCGTAAATATAATATATTTGCTTTCCACACACACCCTATTTTTTTAATTTGGATAATAAAAAACCAAAATATTTTAAAACCTTATTTGTATAACAAGTGTGGAATTTTTATTCATTTCTCAAAACTCCATACAAAATATTTAACTGCATATGTAGACGTCCAAATTAAACGAATGAAACTCCACCGTGAGCCGTTACTTACTTACATACTCCAGTTGGAAGTTGAGAAATTCCCCAACAGAATTAATACGACCTCGTGAATTAATACGACGTCCAGTGGTGCCAATATTTCACCTATTGTGAGTTTCATTTCCGGTCTTATGAAGTGAACAAGAGATTTTTATTCCTTACTTCAGAATTCTCCTTTAATATATCGC
This sequence comes from Cordylochernes scorpioides, assembly GCA_030710605.1. Taxonomy (NCBI): domain Eukaryota; kingdom Metazoa; phylum Arthropoda; class Arachnida; order Pseudoscorpiones; family Chernetidae; genus Cordylochernes; species Cordylochernes scorpioides. Next base: position 61,218,653 of record CP092866.1, read on the forward strand.
TGATGGAAGATCTGTTGAAGGACATGTGCTTGAAACTTCTCGCCACCTAATAAAGGTAACTCATTGCTTATATATTTTATTATATTCAATTTTCCCCTATAATCACTGTATTAGAAGCATTCCCTAAAAAAATTCAATAACCTCACCATAATATTTTCAATCAGAAATAGTTATTTAAAAAACTTAGGAAATAAAAATACATATTATCAATATTTTTTTAATATTAAAGAATTAAAATATAAACTTCACTTAGATTTTGAAAATCGAATGATATATGTTTTGAAAATAGAGCCATCCGTTGAAAGATATTAATTAAAATGGCATATATTGGATAAAAATATAATTTGATCCAATATATACCTTTTTAATTGAATATATAAATGTTCCGAATATTTCATAGAAATAATATTTTTATAGATTTTATTAGTTATTTCATTATGAAAATTTAGCCATTTTGTGTTATTGAGGCTATTAAATGTTATTATTATTATTATTATATATTATTTCAAACGAATGACATGAAAATCGTATTTACGCAAACTTGGCCTCAAATACCCATTTATTGATTTCTCAGGAAGCCTCTAGGAACAGATTTAGGTTGTTTAAGTACAGTCTGCACCACGCTGATGAGGGCCAACAGCCCGAAACGATAATGGTTGACTTTTCTTGATTTATCAAGAAATTGGGTTGGCCAAATATCAATGACTAAACCAAATCTCTCGTATCTCTCTCGGTTGAAAGACTCTCAGTGAATGGCATGGCAGTTTCTGATAATAAAGCTAATCCAAGAGAGACAGGACCATGTTGTGGGCAGTCTCTCATGGGAGAGAGACGCTACTATATTTAAATATTTCTAAAAACGAAGTGATTTACTTCTTTAAAAAGTTTGGCAAACACGAAGCGCGGTTATTCCTGTGGGGATAACAGGCAAATGTTGCTAATTAAAATGTCTTTAATTGGTGATAATGTTTCTTGGTGGCTGCTTGTAATGAATACGCTTCATGTTGCAAAGTTTTTTCTGGAAATATGAGAGCGCTTCTATTTTTAAGATATTGGTTTATTAACAAAATATGTATATCCGAAATACCCCGTTCCGTTTATATACAATACAAGCCCAATAACTCGGCTCTACCCGGATTCTGTAATAGTGAATGTCTTTCTCAACGAATATTAGTTAAACAAATTAATATATTTATTATATGATTATATATATGATATATAAAAATATTATTTTATTTTTAAAATTATATATCATAAATTCAAATACTCTGCTAAATCGAACGCCAGAGGTTACACTTCCCCTATAAATATGCATTGTTGTTGTTTCCCGTTGGCCGGCTCAAATCTTTTGTACATTATGTAAATAAGTTTTTCATTTTTTAGATTCTTACGCCTTAAGCCAGGCATTGCTTTTATCAAATTATGTTTTTAATATATTCCTTTAGCTCAATTAAAGCTATTTTAATCATCATTATTTTTATTATTATACTTTCAAGATTTTAACCACGACTCCATTACCATAGCATAATCTTCAAGATAATCAAAATAAAACAGAATCTATTATTTTATAACATACATATATATTTGAGTCAAAAGACGATCCATTAATTAAGATTTATAAAAGGGCGTACCTTCTTTACAGCTCCAGGTACGCCCTTTTATAACATACATATTTATATATATATATTATTATTACTTTTATTATTAGTAATGGTAGTGGTGTCTTGTCTAAATAGCTTGCTGCTCCATGTAATGTGAGGTGCCAATGCCTCGTTAATAAGCCATATTATCCTGCAGGCCTTGACTAGCGGCTCACAAAGTCCCCACTGGCCATACTGCCCCACCCCCTTCCCCAGTCCCCTACTTGTGCAGTAGCATTAATAATATAGTAATAAAATATACTATTAATAATTTATTTTTCAAAAAGGTTACAAGTTTTTCTCTAAAAAGTGTAGCGAATGGTCAGTCTATTTACATATTTTTATTTACAACTTCAATAAATGAAAACAGTAAAAACATAAAAGATATTTATATTTGCTATCTTGACTCCTGGTCAGTGCTGTGGCCCTTGCCGTTATGGTCCCCTGATGTCCTGCAGCTCGCCAGCGGTCTTTCTATGGCCTCTCCTAGTGGCTCCTCGATAAGATGGTCACCTGGCCTTGATCCATTCTTGCCTGTCAGGTCTACTGTCATCTGCTCTAGGTCGTTCTCCTGGATCTCTTCTATGGTCGTCGTATCCCTGTGCTCCATGTCCGGTGTTCCACCTTCCTCGTCATCACATGCCAGCTCCCTACATCGTTCCAACAATCTATCCATGGCTTCCATTTCCTTATTTCTCTGTAACTTATCGTGAGGATTATTCTTCTTTTCTGTCGAGATAATTTCCATCGTCTTTTTTAGCACAAGGGATTGAATATATGCAAAGTCCCTTTTTCTTATGTTTATTTCCTTCCTGTATTGTTTGTTATATTTGGTTACTATTCCATCCCATGTTAAGACTATCGGCACTACTTTTACGGGCATTTTTTTCAGTTTGGGCCATTTCCCTCGCCAGTAGCTGGTATTTTCTTTTCTTTGTCAGCTCCGTAGTTTGGATATTGTCTTGGGAGGTAACGCCTATCTCTATGATTGTTATGTCTTTTTTTATTTTGTCATATACTATTGAATCAGGTTTTTGTTAGCTCTGATTACTATTAATAATAATAGTAATAGGAACGATAAGATTGTTACTGGGTTAATATATATAGGTGCATTAAAAAATATAGTACTTTTTACTCTTTTTCAATATTTTCTCTAATGATATTTTTTAGATATAGGTCAATGGATTCATCTACAGAAAATTTGTATTTATACCTAAATACCACATTTGATGGAATACCGAATTCAGTTGCCTCTGTGAGTGTATTTTGTTGTTGTTCTCTGCCTTTTTTTCTTACCTACTTTTGGATCCTGGTTGGAGAATCTATGAAGTATAATATTGACGGTCTAATAAAGGCGTGTATAGGTGTTAAATAGTCTATTTGTTAAAGTATAGGGTGATAATCACCCAAGGATATATTGACTAATGACCAACAAAATGATCACTGAAATTTAGTCAAATCATACTCATGGACAATATTTAAGGAAATTGTACCTTTTAGCATGTAATCAGGATTCAGACAATAACTCTGAAAGATGTTTGATACAGTGACCTTTATTGAATACACACCAGTTAACCAAGTTTATTTTTTATAGCTTTGTTTACATATTGCTACGCCTTGAGATATAGATGGTTTTGCTCAGCGGTTTCCATTGTGCTGTAGAATAAACCAGTTAACCAAGTTTAAACAAAAGTGTCTGTCTCCTTCAAAGATTAAACGACCTGCGACATCAAAGACTTCCTACTTCCTTAGGTTTTGTCCATGAGTGTAATTAATAACATACGTAACACAATTATGAGGAAAAACGTGCCATCTCTCTCTGTCCTTATTGCAATGAAAAGTTATTGTATGAGCATGGCTCATCAGTGGTGAACCAACTCAGCAGTTTCACCAATTTAATCCACCAGCTATCCTTCCGTGTAGCATATATAAACAGAATCGTCCAATACAGTATTAGAGCTCTGAAGGCGATCTCTGGCAGATTGGCTATGAGCTCATGAATAGGCCAACGCATATGTGAAAATAACGATAGGTTTGACTTGCAATTTTTAAAAATATATATTGCCGCACCTCTCATGGTTTATATGCACATATTTTTTCAAAATTGTTATAAATTATTTGAAATAATAGTTTAAATTTTCCTTTTAGCATATGTTTTATGTGATTATGTATTATAATTATAGTATTATTTATATTTTAAACTCCCCTATATTTGAAAATTGACGTTAATGGAAACAATATTTGGAGTAAGAAGCCATGAAGAGAAGACCGTAGGTTCTCTACGAGGAAGAGAATAAATAAATAAACCTAATTTTTGTTTTGATTATGGAGGAAATGTGTATAGCACTAAAAGAAGAAGGTAATGGCTGACCCCACCATCAAGCCACTACCTGGCGTCACAACGTCCTATGGGGGTCGGTGCAAGATGCTCTAAACCATTGGTTTTCAATGGTTGAAAAATGTTCCAATGGCCCCGATTCTTGCAAAAGTCCAACCCTACAAGCGAGTCCAAGTAACCAAATGGGGCTCTTACATATTTTCAAGTGCTAAAATCGAACTGATTTTCACATAGGTAGACATGTGGTGCACTTACAGTAAAAGCAGTCGTTATCTACCCACCATGATTATCATGGCCTGTACCACGTATACTAGGGATAATAAATCATCATCATCACAACGTCCTATATCAATAAGGAATATATAGAATTTAATAACTTTAAAAGCACCAGAAAAAAATGTCGCGATGAGAGAGTATTTTTAAAATAGACTCAAATAAAAGTAAGTTTTATCAATAAGTTTGATTAACTAAATATTTGTTTTAGTTTCCTTTTTCCCAATAAGTATCTATTCTGTTTACCTCTTCTTCTACTTCTAAAATTCTATATTTCATGTAATCTCTTTTTATTTGGTAGATTATTAGTTTTTATTTTTTTATATATAGATCAATTTTATTGCAATCTTTTTTTATATCAATTGCAACTTATTTGTTTGGAGATTTTAATACACAGCTTTAAAATTATACATATTATTTGACTTTTTAAAACTTATTAATTGCAAAATATTAGATTATATTTAGAATTTACTAATATAAGCTTATATATCAACACAATATTTGAAGGTTTGTAGATAATAACATTATTTAATTACACTTACAAGTATTTTAAAGGCGCAAGATTCTTTTTGAAATTAAACAATTTCTACTGCCCTTACTGCAATGGAAAAATAAAAGGGAGGGCCTGGCTCATCAGTGGTGAATCCTCCCAGCGGTTTTGCCAGTTTAATCTACCATACCGCTGTTATATTGCATTTTTGGAACTTCCTTTTATAGTGATACTGTTGGTAGACTCTTGGAATGGGTATTTTAGAAGAACTTACAAGTATGCCAAATACTCACTGGTTGTGTTGAACTTTTAAAGAATCAGAGGCTATTTCGGCTTTTTTTTTCAGAAAAAAGTGCCCAATGTGGAAATCGATCCCAGT
>CP092866.1:61223872-61271960 GCA_030710605.1 Cordylochernes scorpioides
CATTAATGCATTTCAAGAATTTTGTAGGTTTTTTTGTCCATTTTGAAATTTTAGGGTTTTTATATGGCCACTTCTTAGTCTTGCTAAAGCTGTTTGTTGATTTCTATTGAGTTTTTTGAAGTTCTTCTAATTGTTTCAATAGTTTTTACCAGTGATGATTTGGGTAAGCTGTCAGTTTTGATTTATGATCAAAGGGAACATAGTAGTATTACATATAAATATTTGCAATGATCAATGATCTTTCGCAAACACTAAAGACAAGGCCAGTTAGGCCTAAATTAAACATAAGGCTATAACGCGTCATTCATGTTTAATAAATAAAACATAAAAATCACAGATTTTTAAATAAAAGGAAACATTCATGCATTTTGGTTTTATTTCTCATTCATAGATATCGCGTTATAGCTCATGTGCAATTTAATAACGATGCAATTTTTCTGGAGGATTCTAAATCCTTCAGCTTAAAGAACAAACACAGAACTTATAAGACTGTTACACAACATGATTTAAAATATAAAATTTAGCGTCATCTATTTGTGAAAATATGAAGCTTTAATCCCATTATTAAAAGAAGAAGCCAATTCTTTTATTCCTTCTTTTATAAAAAATTATCAAGCTGAAGGTATATACTCGAAGCAAAATTGTTTATGATTTTTTTTAACCACAAGATTTATTCTCTCATTAATTACTACATATCAATGTTCCAATTAAGAATCAAATAGCAGACAATATAAAGACAACAGACTATATGACAATCATAGCGATCTGTGGTATATCAAATTGCCGAAACCGGGCATTCACCACTAGGGAGTCAAGCCTTTAGTGATTGTTGAAATTTTCCATTTAAAAATTGAACATAATCAAAAATAAATTAGCGCTAATAATTATTATTCATATCACTTTTTCCAAATAGATGGCGTTAAATGTCTTCATTCAAATTACTTTGAATAAATAGCGTAATCTCAATCTTAAAATAATGCATTTCCAATAGTGTGGATTGTTGACTCCAATCTATCCTTTCTTGAACAAAGAGAGTTTTCGATCAAGGTTTGCTGGAAAACAAAAATAAATACATCAACAGACAATATTAGTAGAAACTCCCTAAACTAATAACCAAGGCATTTGAGAGAAGACAAAACAATATGAGAAAATGGGTTAGTTAAGTTTGATTCTGGAGGTATTCTTACATTGCTATCCAGTGTGAAGCATAAATGTAAGATTGTAAAACGAAAATTGAAATTATACCGCGAATGTTTCTTTTATAAAAAGCGAAATTTATTTTCAAAGAGAAATAGCGACATTTCTAACTTTGAGGATGAGGTATGGGAAGGTGAAACATGAAGAGTAATGGCGAACGGAAAAATAAAAAGTGTCCAGGGGCGGGAATCGAACCCACACCCTTCTGCTTACCGGGCAGGTGCCTTGTCCACTCGGCTACCCTGGACGTATTTTTCCGTTCGTAACTAGTACTTAAAGTAACATTTAAAATACAATATAACGCGGCTGATGATTGTAAAACGAAAATTGAAATTATACCGCGAATATTTCTTTTATAAAAATCGAAATTTATTTTCAAAGAGAAATAGCGACATTTCTAACTTTGAGGATGAGGTATGGGAAGGTGAAACATGAAGAGTAATGGCGAACGGAAAAATAAAAAGTGTCCAGGGGCGGGAATCGAACCCACACCCTTCTGCTTACCGGGCAGGTGCCTTGTCCACTCGGCTACCCTGGACGTATTTTTCCGTTCGTAACTAGTACTTAAAGTAACATTTAAAATACAATATAACGCGGCTGATGATTGTAAAACGAAAATTGAAATTATACCGCGAATGTTTCTTTTATAAAAATGGAAATTTATTTTCAAAGAGAAATAGCGACATTTCTAACTTTGAGGATGAGGTATGGGAAGGTGAAACATGAAGAGTAATGGCGAACGGAAAAATAAAAAGTGTCCAGGGGCGGGAATCGAACCCACACCCTTCTGCTTACCGGGCAGGTGCCTTGTGAAACATTCGCGGTATAATTTCAATTTTCGTTTTACAATCATCAGCCGCGTTAAATTGTATTTTAAATGTTACTTTAAGTACTAGTTACGAACGGAAAATACGTCCAGGGTAGCCGAGTGGACAAGGCACCTGCCCGGTAAGCAGAAGGGTGTGGGTTCGATTCCCGCCCCTGGACACTTTTTATTTTTCCGTTCGCCATTACTCTTCATGTTTCACCTTCCCATACCTCATCCTCAAAGTTAGAAATGTCGCTATTTCTCTTTGAAAATAAATTTCGATTTTTATAAAAGAAACATTCGCGGTATAATTTCAATTTTCGTTTTACAATCATCAGCCGCGTTATATTGTATTTTAAATGTTACTTTAAGTACTAGTTACGAACGGAAAAATACGTCCAGGGTAGCCGAGTGGACAAGGCACCTGCCCGGTAAGCAGAAGGGTGTGGGTTCGATTCCCGCCCCTGGACACTTTTTATTTTTCCGTTCGCCATTACTCTTCATGTTTCACCTTCCCATACCTCATCCTCAAAGTTAGAAATGTCGCTATTTCTCTTTGAAAATAAATTTCGATTTTTATAAAAGAAACATTCGCGGTATAATTTCAATTTTCGTTTTACAATCATCAGCCGCGTTATATTGTATTTTAAATGTTACTTTAAGTACTAGTTACGAACGGAAAAATACGTCCAGGGTAGCCGAGTGGACAAGGCACCTGCCTGGTAAGCAGAAGGGTGTGGGTTCGATTCCCGCCCCTGGACACTTTTTATTTTTCCGTTCGCCATTACTCTTCATGTTTCACCTTCCCATACCTCATCCTCAAAGTTAGAAATGTCGCTATTTCTCTTTGAAAATAAATTTCGATTTTAATAAAAGAAACATTCGCCGTATAATTTCAATTTTCGTTTTACAATCATCAGCCGCGTTATATTGTATTTTAAATGTTACTTTAAGTACTAGTTACGAACGGAAAAATACGTCCAGGGTAGCCGAGTGGACAAGGCACCTGCCCGGTAAGCAGAAGGGTGTGGGTTCGATTCCCGCCCCTGGACACTTTTTATTTTTCCGTTCGCCATTACTCTTCATGTTTCACCTTCCCATACCTCATCCTCAAAGTTAGAAATGTCGCTATTTCTCTTTGAAAATAAATTTCGATTTTTATAAAAGAAACATTCGCGGTATAATTTCAATTTTCGTTTTACAATCATCAGCCGCGTTATATTGTATTATAAATGTAAGATATTATCATTTAAATTCATCTGTAAAATGTATTTTATCCGTTGAAACACGGATTTCAGGGAATAAAGTGTCTTCGAGACGGGAGGTGAAATACAAAACCTGTAATATGAATCCTCCTTTTACTTCTGAGATATGGGTCATAATAGTAAAAAAATCGAATTTATATGAAAATATCGTACAGAAGGTCCAGCCAAAATAACCTAAATGATTTAAACAAATGATATTTCTATAAAGAATAACCTCATGTTGGGCATTCCCAATTCAGAACTTTGAAATTCGAGATTTCGAGATTCTAATAGTTTTGTTAGGTTCCAAACCTGAAACCAAAGAATCAAAATATTAGTTAAAATAGTGAAAACTATTTAATCTAAAGTTCAATTTCAATTTATGAATTGAAAACTAGATATCGCCTATTTCCACGACTAATAAGTATATACATGTGAAAAGATTTTTCACATTGTGTCGCGGTCTCATGTAATTCTGGCCTTAACTACCCGTTTCGTGATTTTTCAGGATAACTGAAGGACGAGTTTTTTGGTCGTTGAGGTACAGCTTGTACCACGCTGATGAGGGCCAACATCCCAAAACGCGTACGTGGTTAGCTTTTCTTGATTAATCAGGAATGGGCATTTGGCCAAATCAAGGAGAATAGTTGATATTTATTCCGATAGATAGCGCAAACCATCAGCAAATTTCAGTTGCACGATCAGAAGATACCTTTTTCAAAAGGTATATACATGTTGAAGATTGTGATAAAAATCGTCAGAATATATTCCGTTCCAGAGAATAGTTTGAGTTCAAATGTACCATTGAATTTTTTTCGAAGCATGTGTTGGCTTCACCTATTCTTAGTATAGTAGTACTAGCCATCATAACCATGATGGTTAGTTAACTACTACCCTTCACTGTAAATACACCACATGTCTCTACATAGGTAGAAAACAGTCAAACCTTTGCATTGGCAGAAGCATTTACTGCATCCAGAGCTCTATTTGACTAATTTTATCAACTAGTAAGGTTGCAAATGTGCGAAAATGGTGAAAATGAAGCATAAAAGGTTCAAATTCATAAAATATTTATGCGAAGTTTCTTTATTTATAGAAACGACTCTCGTAACGCTTGTACTTCAATGATAAAATTTTGAGTTGAAGAACCAGATCCTCCTAATATTTTATCATTAGATTAAAGGCAGTAAGAAGTCGTTTAATTAAAAAAGGTTCACCTTCACATATAAATAGTTTATATCTATATTAATAAAATGGAAATTTCATAAGTGTTGTTCACTAAAAACTTTCGTTACAATGCATCAATTTCGACCAAATTTTCAACATTTATGTAAAACGAGATGGAGCAGGTTTTGCTTAACATCAAAATATTTTTCCTAACTTTAACATACATAACTTTGCTGTTATCGATAAAATACAAAATAATTCAACAGAGTTAAAGTGTTTACACTTTCAAAAGTGTTTACACTATAGCGCTTCTTTGAAAATTAGTTTTAATCTTTTTTATATATATTTAAATAACTTTTATACATGGTAAGATACTTTTATTTTATAGTTTTCATATTTTATACCAAAAAAAGTTGAAGCCTTACTTGATGAGATCAATTTTATTTTTTAGATAAATTTTTAGGCTTTTCGAAAGTGTTTACACTTTTGAACTTCTTGGAAAATTAGTTTTAATCTTTTTTATATATATTTTAATAACTTTTATACATGGTAAGATACTTTCATTTTATAGTTTTCATATTTTATACCAAAAAAAGTTGAAGCCTTACTTGATGAGATCAATTTTATATTTTAGATAAATTTTTAGGCTAATTTTAATTTATTTCTTTTTTATTTTATATACAGATTATATATGCTATTTCTAACTTACGTGGTTAGTATTTTTATAAGATTAAGGTTATTTATATTATTTTTTACAAAAAAAGATTGAAATTTCATTAATGTGCTCAATTTTATGTCTTTTTTGAGGACCTTAACAAAATTTTTAATTAATTGTTTAGATATTTTAATAACAGATTATTTATGGTGTTTTCCACTTATATGGGTTGTTTTTAAAAAAAATTTGGGTTATTTGTATTTTTTTTCACTAAAAAGCTTGAAATTTCATTAATGTGCTCATTTTATGTCTTTTTTGAGAACCTTAACAAAATTTTAATTAATTGCTTAGATATTTTAAAAGTAGATTATTTATAGTTTTATTTAACATATTGGGATTGTATTTTGTATTTTAGAAAATTATTTCTATTTTTCTAGCTCAAAAAAGCATGCTTTTTCTTTGCCCTATCCAGCGGTTAGTCTATTTTTGAAGCTTTTTAATGATAACTGGTTTTGTACATTAATTTTTTGGTAATATAATATTATGATTTTAGTTTTTTAAATCTTTTTAACATATCTGAAGGTTATTTTGAATAAAAAATTTAAAAATTTTGATTTTTACCTCAAAAAGACAGGAAATTTTTATGCTTTGTTTAGAAATTGCTGGTTTTGAAGCTTTTGTTATTAATCTCAATCTAAATTTTTTTTCAGAATATGCCATACAGTTTATTTATTATATTTTCTACATATATGGGTTGTATCTAAAAAATAGGTTATTTATATTTTTAAATAAGCAAGGGATTTCTTTTACGGATTCATTTATTTGTCTTTTTGAAGTCCTTTTTCAAAATTTTTTAAAAGATATTTTAATTTATTTTATTAAATATTTTATATTTAGATTATTTATAGTTTTTTAACATATAGGGATTGTATTTTGTATTTTAGAAAATTATTTCTATTTTTTTAGCTCAAAAAAGCATGCTTTTTCATTGCCGTATCCAGCGGTTGGTCTATTTTTGAAGCTTTTTAATGATAACTGGTTTTGTACATTACTTTTTTGGTAATATAATATTATGATTTCAGTTTTTTTAAATCTTTTTAACTTATCTGAAGGTTATTTTGAATAAAAAATAAAAAAATTTGATTTTTACCTCAAAAAGACAGGAAATTTTTATGCTTTGTTTAGAAATTGCTGGTTTTGAAGCTTTTGTTATTAATCTCAATCTAATTTTTTTTTCAGAATATGCCATACAGTTTATTTATTATATTTTCTACATATATGGGTTGTATCTAAAAAATAGGTTATTTATATTTTTAAATAAGCAAGGGTTTTCTTTTACGGATTCATTTATTTGTCTTTTTGAAGTCCTTTTTCAAAATTTTTTCAAAGATATTTTAATTTATTTGATTAAATATTTTATATTTAAATTATTTATAGTTTTTTTATTAACATATAGGGGTTGTATTTTGTATTTTAGAAAATTATTTCTATTTTTAAGCTCAAAAAAGCATGCTTTTTCATTGCCGTATCCAGCGGTTGGTCTATTTTTGAAGCTTTTTAATGATAACTGGTTTTGTACATTAATTTTTTGGTAATATATAATATTATGATTTTAGTTTTTTAAAATCTTTTTAACATATTTGAAGGTTATTTTGAATAAAAAATTTAAAAATTTTGATTTTTACCTCAAAAAGACAGGAAATTTTTATGTTTTTTTTAGAAATTGCTGGTTTTGAAGCTTTTGTTATTAATCTCAATCTAAATTTTTTTTCAGAATATGCCTCGCCACAGCCGACGTTTACTTGGTAGGAATACGGCTGCTTCCAGGAGATATAGGAATGCTAGAGCTATTGAGACACCACTTCAATGTGAGACGCGTCGTGCGCTTCGCCGTCTTAGGTATTCTGAAGCCCGCGTCGCAGCTACACAAACTATGCAAGTTCCTGTTCAGCGTATTCAGCTTTGGACTCATAAGCCTTTTTCAGGTTTGCAGTATAATGCCCATATTGATTATAAAGCTGATTCATCTGTCGATATAGGCCAAAATGTCTCGGGTATGCCAAACTTAAAACTATATATTCAAATTATTCTACTTAGCTCACGAACAGCGCCCTCTATCAAAGATTAGATTAAATTAGGCTGATGCAAACAAATAGATAATGCTAATAACAAACAATTATAAAAAAAATCTTATCTAAATATATATCACTCGGGTAGATATGCACACGGGTCAATCCCGGGGCGAAGCCCGGTACATTCGCTAGTATATTTTTAAAAAGGGCGAGCTTAAATCATGTAAAAAGTGAGGGGGGGTCTCTAAGCAGTATCCTATCCAAGATGGTGAGGTCTAAAATCAAATACGTTTACCATGTACCTTATGTTGCAAGCTAATATGTAAGTAACAATTATGGAATTAACAAATGAACCATGCATTTTGTATTTGAATTATATTTATTAGATCAAATTGTCATGGAGATAACTTAAATTGTTAAATTGCCTCCAATGATGTTAGAGATATGTCTGGGATAAATTATCCATCCAGACAAAGTATCAAAAAGATATAAATGGAGTAAGATGAAAGATGATCTAAATGGTTTTTTATCCAGCGTAGTCCACATTCATCAATAGAGTGTCTTGGACCGTTCAGAACTAACTATCAGTGAGTTATCTCTTATTTCCATGAGCCCTCACGATCTCTTTTTTTTAGTGAATTTTAATTATTTCATTTCAAAATGAATTAATTATATTAAAAATAGTATAAAATAGTGAATTTGTACTGAGATCAGGTTGACAAATTAAGGCAATGTCTTCTCTTGATCGTACAACTAAAAATTGCCAATGACTTGCGCCATGTGTTGCAATAAATATCAACTAATCGTTGATTTTAAATTATTCCAGAATTGACCAAATACCCTTTTTGGATTAATCAAGAAAATCAAACCACGTTAGCCTTTCAAGCTGTTGGCTCTCAGCTGAGGGTGCAGGCTGTACCTCAACGAAGAAAACACTGTCCTATGTTCTTAAATAACCATTCCTTAATTTTTTGGAAGCTCTAAGGATCTTTATTTTTGAGGTACAGCTTGCACCACTTTGATGAGGACCAACAGCCTGAAACGCATATATGGTTAGCTTTTCTTGATCAATCAAGAAAGTTTATTTGGTTGTTGTTTGTTTGTTGGTTATTTGGTCAATTATGGAATAATTGGAAATAAACGATTAGTTGATAATTATTCTTACAAATGGAGCAAGTCATTAGCAACCTCTAGCTGCACGATCAACGATCAAGAGGTCTTTCTCCTAATATTGTTTGTTATGTATTTTTGGCACAGCTCAATGAACATGGATGATTATAATACCTAAATTTTACAACAGTATGCAAAAGTTAATACTGCGTATGTAAGTGTTTGATTTTATTTATAAAATCTTTATCTACTGCCTTTACTCCAATGAGAAAACTATTTTAGCAAGGTCTCTCTCATCAGTCGTTTAGTCAGTGTAATCTACCATACATTTTCTAAATACAAGTATATACTTGTATATCGATATGCAATGTTTGTGTGATTCTTGCTATCACTAAGGTCATATCAATAATTTCCCTAAATATATTTGACAATAATTATTCTAAAATACAGGCTATATAACACAGGTCTACAAAAAAAAAACTTTTTTTTTGCACAAAAGAACCTGATGGTGTTTCTAGTGTAGCTTTTCATGCTGATCTCAAAAATCTAATCAGAAATTTCCCATCACCCATGGTTTTTGCCTTACGATCTTTTTTTAGTATTGGGATAAATACATGCATCCAACATGAAAGAGACTTACGAAAACATAAAACTGCTTTTGAAAAAGATAGAATATGAAAGATACGGTTGGAAAATATGCAGCGATTTGAAAGTCGTTGCTCTCTTGCGTGGATTACAGCTTGGATATACAAAATGTTGTTGTTTTCTGTGTGAGTGGGATAGCAGAGATAGGGAAAGGCATTACATTAAAAAAATCTGGCCAAACCGTAAAATCTTTACTCCAGGATATAAAAATATTGCAAATCTACCCCTGATCGATTCAGAAAATATTTACTTACCACCATTACATATTAAACTGGGATTAATGAAGAACTTTGTCAAGGCAATGGATCGAAATGCCAGTGGATTTGCCTACCTAAAACAAAAATTTTCTAGTATAAGTGAAGCGAAGATTAAAGAAGGCATTTTCGTTGGACCTCAGATTCGAGAATTGCAGCAGGATGGAAATTTTCAAAATAGTTTGAATGAAGTTGAAGCAGCAGCATGGAATTCCTTCTGAAACGTTTGCAAAAACTTCTTAGGAAGTGTCAAGGTTGAAAATTACCGAGACATAGTTAATGATCTGTTGCTTTCCTACAAGGCACTGGGATGTAACATGTCCCTCAAGATCCATTTCCTGCATTCACATCTAGATTTCTTTCCAGAAATCTTGGCGCAGTTAGCGATGAGCATGGTGAGAGGTTTCATCAAGCTATATCAAGCATGGAGAAGCGGTACCAAGGTAAATGGAGTCCCGCTATGCTTGCCTACGACTGCTGGGCATTCAAGAGGGATCTACCACAATCAAAGTATAGAAGAAAATCCACTGTCACTGCTTTTCAATAATAAATATGTTTCGTTCATATATGCCTATATATTAACAATATTTCCAAATTCAAGTAGGTGTATCTCAGAAATATTGTGTAATAGAAAAAAAACTAATGGTATATTTGGATTCAGGACATGTAGATAAGATGCTATTTCTTTGTGAACAAATAAAAATATTTTTTGATAAACCAGTTACGTGACATTGTTTGCAATTTTTAGTGTATTTATCCCAATACTAAAAAAAGACCGTCATGCAAAAACCATAGGTGATGGGAAATTTCTGATTAGATTTTTGAGTTCAGCATGAAAAGTTACACTAGAAACATAATCAGGTTCTCTTGTGCAAAAATCTTGTTGACCAGTGTAATCAATCCAAAAAGAGATATGATAAATAACAACTTGTGAAATATCTGGGCGGATTCACCACTAATGAATCTGGCCCTCTTAAATATTTTTTTTCTCATTTAAGGCAGTAGGAAAATCTTATATTCCTAAAATAATAAATAATCGCAATAAAAGGTTTTTATTATGAATACAAACAAAATTTTATAAACGGTGACTCTGCAAGTTTTTATTAGATGGAATTACAGAAACCTCTTTAAGCTGGCTCTTTTTCAACTAAGAGATTGATTCGCTAAGAGAAATTTTTACACTCTTTTGAAGTCGAATCAAACGTCGAATCAAATAAACCCCTCTCAGTTTTCTAATAATAATAAATTCTAAACACGACTACAAGATGGCTAACAAAAAATTGATAAAGTTCATCACTAATTCCATTAGCTCTTCTTATCTTTTTCATTTCGTTTTCAGTCTAGGGGGAAATTCGGGGAAAATAGGGGGGAAATATATAATATAATTGATTTGAGCTTTCAAGCTTTGAAGCACTTCCATGGGATTAATGTTCCTGTAGAATGGATCAAAGGCCCGAAAGCTCGAGTCAATTAAATTTAAAATTTTGCACACACACAAGAAACCTTTCCCTCTCTGAAGGAAATTTTTCTCTCAAATGATATTATATAATGGATTATTATTTTTGGAATCGTGTTTCATATTAATAAAATCAGAGAATTAATAAGAAGACTCAAAAGAGTATAAATTTTACATATGATGATTTGCTTAACTATTTCTATAAACTGGAAAAGTTTCACAACTTAAAACCAGGCTGTTTATCGTGAATATTTTGTGAGTTCTCTTGATAGACACTACTTTGTCTATACTCTTTTATAATCCTTCAAATTTTAACGCAGCCTTTGTAGGTTAATGTAAGAAAATAAAGATTATTAGTATTAATAAAATATAATTAGCGGAGAAAATAGTTTAATTTTTAAAAGCAGATGCCGCCTATATGTTTTGTTCAGCATCATAGATAATTTAAACACTTAGATTGGGGGATAATTATCAAGCCAAGATAAGCCTACATCTCCTCCCTTCTGAATTCTATGTATGTTTTGAAAGGTTTGAAGTTTACCTCTGTAAAAATAACATATGGAGCTCAATAGAGGATTTAAGTAAGAGAACAGGCCATCATATTTGATAGCTCAATAAAAACTTGTACCGTGTCTTAAACGTGACCTAAATTTGACCAAGTTTGGTTTAAAATGAACATGAATTGCTAATGCTGTTTGAGCCACGAGAATAAAAACTGGTACGACTCATCTATTTATTTCGATAACAGAACAAATAGTTAAGTGTTATGTTTCATTATGGTTAAACACGCAGCTTTTAGTATAATTAATAAAGAAAATGTGTAATCTTTTCTTGATTTTGTTTAGATGGTAAATATACAGAATCCTAGATGAATAGATATAGGGTTTAACAGGCAACAGACTGAAATATCGACCATCAGTCAGGGTGTGTGATTGATTGGTCGTCGTTCATTGAAATTCTGGCCTTCACCTGTCGTCAGTAATCTCATAGACTCTGATATACTGAACACCAATCGATTTCCCATGTAGTTGGCGCTGTGCTTGAAGAGATAGCCAATATAAACATAATCTATTTAAATATTTATAATATGATACATTAGAGCGCCATCTGTTATGAAAATTAGAAACTATTATAAACGTGTATGATTCTTTTGAAAATTTGAAAATCTTCTACTACCCTTACTGCAATGGAAAAATTAATGGGAGTGCCTGACTCATCATTGGTGAGCTCTCTCAACCGCTGGTAGGGTTACCACTGATGAGCCAGGCCCTCCCATTAATTTTCCATTGCAGTAAGGGCAGTAGAAAATTGTTTAATTTTTAAAAGAATCATTCCTGTCTATACTAGTTTCTAATTCTCATTCTCATTGATGCCTTGAAGAAATGTGCATATATTTTGGTAAAAACATAAAATATCTCATATATATCTCATGTTTTGAAACCACTCTATTAAGAAACAGTCGAATTGGATTGGTCAGGTACAAATATTTGTTGTTGTTGCTGCTTATTCCTCAAGTCATTTAAACGATCTCTATTAGGTCCATGGAGACATCATGGAGAAGGAAAGAGGGGTACACCTGCTGTTGGTCTGAATACCTGGAAGTACCACTCAGTGTGACTTTGTTTCTTTTGGTCTCCTGACATGGAGCGCAGACGCCTTTGTAGCCGCTCCTATGGAGAACAGACGCTACCAATTGATACCTTCCTACATTAGCCGGGTATGTAGCACAGGGTGACCCTACCAGGTGTTAAACTCCTGACATCCTGTGCTACCTGTTTACACCCTCCCGCCACTTTCAGGCTGTAGGGTAGGATTTTGGAAAGGATATTTATACTAAATTGGGAATAAAAATGATTTTATATCTTTTATAAGGGCTATAAATTGCTTATCCCAAAACTATGACATTCATCGCGGCAAAGGTTTTATCCGAAAAGGTCAAATTTTGTAGAAAGAGGTATGCGAAATAAGAATATTAAAAAAAAACAATAGTTAAATTTATATAATAATTATACATAATTTATATATAAGTGTTATTGTAGGAATCATGGTTTTGTATGTTTGATTATCTATTATTGTTCGATTCTGGAACTGTGAGATTCGTTTTTCTTATAATTTCAATTCTTAAAATCCAAATTTCACTCAATAAAATGTTCTACAATATTATATATTTTGCCTTTCATATCTAAATTTTAATTTCTATTTTAATTTTATTACTTTAATTTTGTTAACACAAGTATTTCTTTTTATAAGAAATCTAAACTAATTTTGATATGTATGATTCTCTTTGAATTTTTCGTTTTATATGTAATCTGTAACATACACAAAGTTTATAAAAATGTATATAAAATGTAATGTCGCGATAATCAGAATTACCATCGAAACGGAATAACACCGAATATTATATTCATAATATTGTAAATCAATAATACTTATGGACGAAACTCAAGGAAGTTCTACCTTTTAGCATGTATATCTGGATTCAAACAATAACTCTAAAATATATTTGATACACAATGGCCTTATTAAAGACACACAAGATAACCAAGTGTGAACGAAATTGCCTCCGTTTCCTTAAAAAAAAAAAAAGACGACCTACGACATCAAAGTTTTGTTCATGAGTGTAATTTGGCCATTATCTTGAAGAATAATATGGGTATAGATTTTTTATATACACATAAATAAAGATATTCAACAAGATCGTTAAATAACACAAAAATAACCCCCAAATAACTTAACCGTCATATTATATTATAAAATATTAAGAATTCATTATCAATGTTTAAAAATACGAAAACATTTTTCCACAACGAGTTTCTTTTTATTCTAAATTGCTAACTTTCAAGTGATAATCGCTCTTCAACGGGCTTAATAAAAAACACCGACTATATCTAACTAAAATATTGTTACGAAGAAATATAAGCACATTCCAGATGGAGAGAGAATGTTCTAGAGCGTTTAAGAATCATGTAGAAAAGGCGGAAGACAACTGATTGGCCAATCTAAAGCTATTGCGCAACGCTCGGTGCTGGCGGCTTTCTGATTGGCTGACCAACCGTGACCGTTCTGGAAAGATCTACTCCAGGACATATAGGGATGAGAAACTAATGCCAGGGAGAAATAAAGATAAGAATAAGAAGTAGAGGAACGAAGCTACATGGTGTACTACAAGCAAGCTGCTGTCTCAAGAGGTCGGACTGCTGCTTACCGCCGACGTCGGTGTGCTTCCTGGAAGATTCTAGAAGGTTCTACGAACTTCTGTCTCCTGTTCTGCTCCTGCTTTCCCTCACTGTGCTGCAGTTGGTGAGTTTGTAACTGCTGTTTTATTTATTGTTGTTTTATTTTTTGCACTCTTCTGTAATTATTTTATCGATTAGGCTTAAATAAGGTCCTAAAGATCCTTTGTACCCACGGAAGTTATTCTTTGTCAACCAACAACGCAACAATATCTACAAATACATAAGCGTTATGTATTTGTAGATATTTGTTGTAATACTGCATATACGTAGTACTGCATGCTCGTAGTCTATGTTTTATATTAAGCCCGTTGAAGAGCGATTATCGCTTGAAAGTTAGCAATTTAAAATAAAAAGAAACTCATTGTGGGAAAATGTTTTCGTATTTTTAAACGCTTTTTCACGATCATGAATAGAGAATTATCAATGTTTTATATACCAAAAGATTGATGTTCCTGAAATTCTAATATTTTGTTGTGGAATATAAAGGATGAAAATTTCGGTTGTTAGGAAAGAAATCTAAAAGAACATTTATATAAAAATAAAATTTGTAATCTCAAAATATGGTACATTCGCTCCATGGTTGAATATTTCAGTTGAAAAATGGTAGAAAAATGGATTACCCAAAAATTGAAAAACTACTTGACGCTAAAACTTTGAGAGAAATTTCTCAGTAAATTGTCTCATTCTCTATTTTCTCCATCAAAATGTGGAAAATGGAATATACCGAGAAAGTAAGAAAATAGGATATTTAAACAGCACAATGTTAAATTTCCTTCTTTTAAAATTGAAGAAAGGCTTTTATTTTATTCTTCTCAAACTTTCTCCGTCGCCTCCAATCGAAGTGAAGGTCATGGCAAAGTCGTCGTGTCGCGACGAAACGACCTTGTTCAAGGTCAGATGGATTTTCTGAGATCTCCATCAATTCACATGTTCCACGACTTAACTTGTTTGTATCTAACTTTGTGTTTTATCGATCAGAAAAGTTCGATTACACCATTATCGATTATCTCTACCAAACTCCTGTTCACACATTTGCTAGTTTTATTGATGTCTTTCTGCAACAAATCTCTCTAAGTGTTTCAAACCTGCCAATGATATATCTACTCATTTATTGTAACCAAAATCTTTTACTATATTGTTGTTGTTGTCGTCGTGTTCAATTAAAAAAAAATAGATGTCTCCATGCATCTCTATCACAGCAGTTGCAATGTCCTCTATCTTGGGTGTGTAAAGCTGCTGTTCTGGGTCCATGTCAATTTTCTGAAAGGCTGCGGCCATTGCTGGGCATGAGAATATATGGGTAGATGTTAGTTACACACGGGGACATTTTTACTGTATTGATACATAATATTAATATCTGCACGTACACAGAACACAAAGGCCATAAAAATCAGCATTAAAAGAGAGAGAGATTTAAATAAAATTAGAGAGAGATATTCATAACCCAGGCTCCTGGAGCGCAGAACGTCAACTACCCGTTTTTCTTAATTAATATACAGCAGCTACATTATTCATTTTGTCTCCTCTCTAATTGTAAATACGCTGCTGTATCACCTCATAAGCATAAATAAATTAATTAATATAATAAAATTCTCTTTTATATATAGAGACACGGCAGAAATTCAGTGAACGCAAGCTTAAGAGACGATGTGTAGAGCGAATACAATGATTCGATATATGCTCCACAATATTTACATACTCAGCTCAGTACGAGAGAGTTTATGGAAGATTTTTCTCTCACAATAATCATCATGGATATTATCGTATGTCAGGCTCATAGAGCACTTCAAATTAATATTACTATATTTATTGTGATAGTTAGTTGTTCAATGTGACTTTTATATGATGTTTGTGTTCGATTTAATATCATTTTACTAATAAAATGATTAATGAAAATTCAAAAATAAGTTATTTTCACTATACGAATACCTCATCATATTTTATCTTTCATATATTATTATATGATAAATACAATGATAAAAAGATATATATTAATTGCTCTCTTCAAATACCCTTTAATCCATATTCTTTCAAAAAAACGTTTGGAGTTACTTTAATATATTTCAATGAGTATTTTATGGTCTACCATCATAAATTTATGAATACATTTGGCGTTTTTATAGAATTTATATAGCCCTTTTCTGTCTGATTTATAGATTTAAATATGAGAAATTTTAATCTCACCCATATTTTCCATTTTTATCAATTTTTATAGAATATTTTTTTATAATATCAAAATAAAAATGTTTTTATTATTTTTCTGCATATTATATTTATTCCTACCGAGAGAGTACGTTTGAAAACCACAACAAAAAAAGCAGCGCTGAATGATATTTCTTATTCTTTACATACCGATGGCATCTTATATTTATAGTTATATATGATATAATTAGAAGATTGTATTATGATAAAGATAAAATATATAATGACATTTAAAGCTTTTCATACATATATGAGAATTAAACGAGGTATTAAAATGCAGAAATTAGAAAACGCGAAGCTCAAGGTATAGAGAGCTAGCAATTCTCATAATTTAGACGAATGTCATAATGTTTTTTAATTTTTACTATGATTCCATATGTAAGCAAATTATTCAAATGGGCATAATTTTTAACTCTCTATATGAAACATATATTATTTATTAATCACGAAGTTTTTAATTGAAAAGGCATATATTGGATCAAAATATAATTTATTTTACCAATATTTCAGTTGGATGAACGCCAACCTTTATCAAGGTATTATAACATATTAATGTTTGTCAACTGTTGTCAAATGTTATAACACCTTGATAAAGGTTGGCGTTCAGCCAACTAAAATATTGGTATATGCCGTTTTAATTAAAGATCTATTTATGGATTGCTCTATTTTCAAAAAAATAAATATATATGTTGTACTTTCATAAAACGTTTTGAAAATAATTTATTGGTTGGAAGTTGGTATAGAAAACATATAGCTACATCAGCCACAATGATTTATTTAATTCTCGACGTTTTAGTGACAATGATAGATATTTGTTGTAAGTTATAAGAGAAACGATTCAATGATATAAAATATAAAAATATTCAAGTGTACTATATATATATATTATAGATTAGAAATTTTTTGTGTGTTTGATTGTTGAAAAGAGGTGCAGTCGTGGAAAAGTAAAGATAATTATTTACCTTTCAAGCAGATTTTTATTTTGAATCTCTTGAAGTGTAAAAATATACATAAAATTATTTATATCACAGGAATATATAATTTATATAATGAATTCTATAATCGTGAATAAAAGATATGTAGGTTAAATATACATATTTACAACAAAAAAAAATAATAATAAAAATGGTATGTTTTGAATATATAGTCAAAAATGCAGAACAGTCAATGAATGAAAAAATAAAATATATGTTTTTTAAAAAAAATAAAATATTTGTATTTTAGATTATAATATATATATACTCAGTCTCACAATCTTAAACACATTTAGAATGGAAATATAATCCATTTATTGCACACCGACTCTCAATAAGAAAAAAAAATTCTTTCCTGTCTGTATTTGTGCTGTATATAAATAATGTATTAATTTATTATTGCTTTTAGATTTTGTCATCTCAGATATTATATGACATATAGGCTTCTGTCTTTTAGTATTGTGAAGATGACTCCACAGAGAACTTGCTAAGTTAATTTAAACTTTTATTCTATCTGTGAAGGGGATATTTTTAAACTTCTATAAGCAGAATCAAAATTATTTTGAAACCTATATATATATATATATTTATTGTTGAATATAGAGCAATCCATTTTTGATAATTAAAATAGGGGCATATTTTTGATCAAAATATTTATTAAATTTCAATATAGCTTACAAGGTTTTTGAATTTTTTCCGAGAAGATAGGCGAACAGCCTCGTCGAAATATTGAAATTTAATAAATATGATGATCCAAAATATGCCCCTATTTTAATATATATATATATATATATAAATATATAGAATAATATAGAAACCACGCCAAAAATTCAATTGGTAATATATATATAAAAGAACACAATCAATTAAATACTTTTAACAACTTTAAGATAGAAATACTAGACATATGTCAAAACAAAAAACAACGACTATTATTAGAAAACAACTACATTTATAAACACAACACATTATTCCCTTATGGACTTAATGACGAATTAAACTACACATACAAACCACAAACAGAAGAAATTTCAACTTATGAAATCAGCTGCAAATACAAAAAAAAATGAATTTAAAACTAAACCTAATAAAACTAGAGGTAAAACTACCAATAAATTAGGTTACATTGAATTTGAAGAATTACTGGACCCAAAACAAATGTATACTAACAACTTCGTCGATAAATTTATTAAAACATTATTTAAACTAAATAATAATAAATTTATCAAACTTATAGAATATATTAAAATTCATAATCGGACTAACAGATTAAAAGATATCACACACGACATCTTTAAATACAGAAAAATTAAACAATCTACTTATAACATTTATATTATCATTAAATTTAATAACAATTTATTTAATCATATTAAATTTAAAGATATTTTTAATAACCAAAACATCAATAATCTTTTCCCTATAAAAAATTTAAATTTTAAAACAATCTGGAGATACAACAAAAATATAGGTAGTTTAGTTTGCAATTATAACCAATTTATTAATAATTTGGCAAATTTTTAAAAAATTAAATGTAATTGCAACAACTATATAGATAAATATAAGCTCTCAGGTCATATATCAACTAGCAATTTTTCTTTTTTAAATCCAGAATATCAAGATATTTTAAATAAAGGGTATAAATATATACCTCAAATTAAACACAATTATAATAATACAATTAAATCTATATTGAAAGATATAGACATTTTCATAAATAAAACTAGTATAAAATACAGTATTCCAGAATTTACTTTTCTGGAATGGAAACATAATATTAAAAAGGAAATTATAAATTATTATAATAATACACTTAAATACACAAAACCTAATTCAGATACTCCTTCTTTTAGAGAAAATATAATTAAATTACAGAAGGACTTTATTATCACTCCTATAGATAAATGTCCCAATAATTTATCTATAATTTGTAAAAATCTATACCACGATATTCTAAAAAAGGAAATTGATAATAATAATAAATACACTTTTGCTAGAACTACAGCCACAAAAATAAAAAAAGACATCAAAAACGTGGAAAATTCACTAAAGATTTATAATTACAACAAAAATCCAAATATACCAAAATTCTATATAATTCCTAAACTACACAAAAAACCAATTTCTTTCAGAACAATCACATCTGGTATAAATTCAGTTATAAAAAACATTGATATACAATTAGCTTCAACACTACAATTTATTATAAATAAATTAACTAATAAATATAATTATAAATTTATCGACTCAAATAAAAAAATCATTAACTATTTAATGAACAATTGGACAAACATTGATTCAGTACACACATTTGATTTTGAGGACCTATATTCTAAAATAAATTTAAGAGATCTAAATAATAAAATAACCAATTTATTTAACGAATTCATTAATGACAAAACTTTCCACATTAAAATTATTCATAACAGATATAAAACAATTAAATCAGATCTTAAAACAGAAAAAACTCTACTGGAAACTTTTTTAAATTTTAATTATATAGAATTTAAAAATAAAATATATATTCAATCAGAAGGCGTTCCTTTGGGAACTTCTTCAAGTCCTTTATTAGCCAACCTAATACTATTCTGGTACGAAAGAGAATACTTTCTACAAAATAATGTCAATTGGCAAATGTTCCGTTATGTAGATGACATTATAATATTTAATAATCCACAGTTTAAAAACATAATACCTGATATATATCCTAAATACTTGAAACTTAAGAACAATGAAAAAATTAATAGAAACAAAAAAGTTAACTTTTTAGACCTAAATATAAACCTTACAAATAATGCTATTAAAATTTATAATAAAAAAAATAATTATAATTTCAATATTATAAAATACTGCAATATAAATTCTAATATATCATTAAACTGCTGCAAAGGTATATATTTTGGTCAGTTTCTAAGATCTTATAGAATAAATAATATATTAGAAAATTTCATAGAAGATATTAAAAATTTAAACATGGAATTTATTAAAAACAAATTTAGTATTAAACAAGTAAAATACTTCACCAGTATATCAATTATAAAATACTTTTAAAAAAATAAATGGAAGTATCCATTTATTAAATCAACTTTTTATAATTTCTCTCAATATTAACTAATACAAACTTATAAACTTTAACAGTTAATTAAACTTAAATTTTATAACTGATTTTAAAATATTTTCACAAGATTTTTAAAGTAATATTGTATATAATTCATTTTATTTAATCTCCAATTTCTGGGGAGGAAAATGGAAATTAAATATTAATGAATTTTCAAAATTAATAGCTTTATTAATCATCTAATAATTTACCTTTTTAAAGGAAAATTAAAAGATAAATAATAATTAAATCAGTTATATTAAAATAACTAACTGTAAAGATTATAAAGTTTGGCTTTCTTCTCTTAACTATTTTCTCTCTTTTCTTCTTCAGTTGATTTATTATTCTGAAACTTCTAAGAAAACAATCTATTTCTGAAAAGAGGAGCACGGGTCCCCCCCCCCCCCCCCCCGCAACAGATGTTATCCAGAAATAGTTGTTTACAGTGGAACGCGTCACAGTCTGGGTAGGTAACATTTGGAATTTCTTAACACTTATGTATTTTGAATATTTCACTAAAACAACTTAATATTAACACATAAAGTCCGGTCTAAGAGATATATATGATATAATAGAGTAGAGGTGAAATATCAGCTGGATTTCTATTTGACAATCCTCGGTCCAGCATATCTCTCTTTCCATTAATTAATTCATTTTAAATTTTTTTGTCTATGTCTGGTCTACCATTAGGGTTTCAAAACATAATAACCAAATTTATAACAAAAGTTAATTCATATTATAGATATTTCACTAAATACAACTAGATATATTCATTATATAAAATAAAAAAAATTTTAAAATCTTAAAAAAAAAAAAAGACAAAATATAAAATTATAAAATATATATATATATATACTAACAATCTTATCTACCTTCTTTACAAAAAAAAATATTTTTTCTTATTACTAGTTTGATTATAAGTGTATGGTTCTGTCTTTCTCTCTTTTCTCTTTTACTACTAAAATTTATAATATTAAATATATTCTCACTTCTATTATTCTATATACAATTTAGAGTATGTCTAAATGACGTGTAAAAGCCGATGCAAAAGACGTTACGTTGTTATATTTTATTGTTATTAATTATAAATATATAATTAATTGGATGATGTAAGAAGTAAAGGATTTTTTTTCTCTCTCTATCTACTAAATAATAACAATTTACAAATTTTATAATTTGAATTTAAATAATCAAATTAATAAATATAATTTTAATACAAAACTACACTATAAAACTAAACAACTATTTATTTTTATAATTAATTTAGATTTAGCTTGCTAATCTAATCAAATCTACTTGATATAAATTATCATTGTTTTCAGTTTACTCATTAAATTTTAAATATAGAATCACTATTATATTTTTATTATATAGTTTTTACACTATATATATATATATATATATATATATATATAATATATAATTAATATAATTTTAAAATAACTCTAATAAATAATAATATAAAAATACTAACAATTTTTTTAATATTAGAATATTAATATGATTTGTTTATAGTTTTTTTGAAGATCATTTGTTAGTTGGAAGTTTGTTTTGAAAAATATTTGGCTACATCGACCAATTATATATTTAATTCTCGATGTTTCAGTGACTCGCTGTCTCTCTCCTGAGGAGTTGGTTGATGTAGCCATACTAACTTGATGTATATAATGGTTTTTAAAAACGTAATTTGTTTGTATATTAAGGGGCTTTGGTAATGTATATACGTGTGTATGTAATGTATATATGTGAATATGTATATATATTATATGAAATAAAAATATTCAATTTACACTATGGCCTTTTAACACATTTTTATGAAATTTCATGAGAGATTTATGGAGGGATAACCAAGAAGAGGAAGGATGAGAATGGAGTTCATGGAAAATGTCAGGGAAAGACTTTACAATACCATCAAAATAGTAGCTCTCGAAAGAAAGCTCTAGAAAACAAGAGTACTTCGCCTGATAAATATGTAGATTACTTCTAATTTTACTCTAAGTCCTTATTATATTTTAACAATAACTACAGGCCACACGTGTCTCAAAAATAGTTTTTTTTTATCAAAATGTTTAAAGTGGGAGATTCCACTGAAAAAAAAAAGATCCACGTATACAATATTCCAATGGCATGTGGCTTTAGAATATTAGCTAAAAGATAATAAATTAAAACTATGAGCCCCTCATTAAGAACATGGATATATAACTATATATCTAACATTATATGAGTTGGAATTACACTTAATTAGATAATTTTATTATAAAAAGGTATCCATGTATATAAATGAATGTCATATGTGTTAGGTATTAAAATATAGTAATTCACTCAGAACGCCATCTACGTATAGAGCTAAACTAGAAGTTTTCAATCAATAGATATGCGCGTTTATTAGTAATTTTATAATCGTTACCTTGTAGGCTCATTTAAGATACATTTGAGGAAAAAAGGGCATTTCTGCATGTTAAGTTTGAAAGTCTAAAACATTATGCAAGGCTCTTGGTTTGCCTTACCTGAACATTGGGCTCGAAAATCATATCCTTTGGTTAGCAGCCCGTGAATCCATATTCTCTCTCACCTGAACAACTTATTTAGTTCGTGTTTTCTTCTTGTATTTTCCTGTTTACGTTATACATAGTTATTGTATTCTTCTTGTATACTTTTGTAAATTTCTTGTATAATTTATATGTAGCGTTCATTTTATATACTACTTGTGTTAAGTAAAATTCTTAATGTTACGATGCACTAGCGCGCCATCTGTTATCAAATTACAAAACTATTTTAGAGGCGTAATATTCTTTTTAAATAAAACAATTTCTACTGTCCTTACTGCAATGGAAAAATAATTCCATTGAAGTAAGGACAGTAGAAATTGTTTTATTTAAAAAGAATATTACGCCTCTAAAATAGTTTTGTAATTTAAAATTCTTAATATTTATCTAGAAAATAAATTTTTGAAATAATAATTAGTATTTTTCATTGTGAAAAAGCGAATTTTCGAGTAACGACGTTTTTCTACTAACGAATTATCCAAATAGAAAAATACAGACGGTTTATAAAATAAAATGTTTACCTTCACGCGCGGACGTACATTTGAAATCAAGGCATTAAAACCCATTAAAATACTAAATATCTTATGTATTTACATTTACGAAATAATATTTTATGAATTGAGAGAAATAAATTCATCCAGAGATCCATTAAACAATCGGTAAAAGGTCTCCGACGGTGGTATTGTGGAATGCAATAATAAACTAACAGAATTTCTTTCAAATGAAACCACAGTTATTCCTGAATCAGAAACATAAATATCACAAGCATACAACCTGATCAAAGTAACTAAGCAAATTAAAAATAATAATCTCATTTCAGTCGAAGAATATAATTTATTTGTCCCTGATACAATTATATGAAGCTTATATCTATGTGGCCTGTAAGAAACTTTTCATAGATAATATTTTCTCTCAAGTTGAATATTATGCAAGGAATTTTTATAATTATAAATAGAGGGTTATATGTATGACATAACAAAAATCATATTTTTATTATTCATTAATATAATTATAATTTAAATAATCATAGAATTAACACAGAGTTAATTTTTTAAAATCCTTAACAAAAGGAGTACAACGCAATATTGTTTTTTGTTTATACTTAGAATATCATATAGAATTGTATGTATGCAAAACTGTTTGTTCTTAAAAATATAATCATTAAAATAAATTTAATTTTGGATATAAAGTTATCATTTTCAATTCAATCCACGACTGCATGAATGAATTGGTAACGTACCTAAAATACATCTTTTTTTACGACATGTTTATAAATATCAAATTTTAAGATATATTAAGGTGGTCTATACCGTTGGTTTTTAACCGCTACGACCTGGGTTCGATTCCCGCATTTGGCATTTTTTTATTTTAAAAAATTCTCCAATGGCCCCCATTCTTTCAAAAGTTCGACCCCACCAACGAGTGCAAGTAACCAAATGGGGCTCTGGTACATTTGTGAGTGCAAAGTCGAACTGATTTTCACATGTGTAGACATGTGGTGCACTTACGGTAAAAGCAGTTACCTACTTCTACCCACCATGATGATCATGGCCTGTACCACGTGTACTAGGGATAAGCAAAAAAAAAGATATATTACATTAGCGAAGGTAGGGGTGACTGGTATGTTAGTGGAATATATTTGTTCTAATGACTTTGAACTCTGAAGCTAAATTAATTTTCAGGTTAATTCTGTATTATAACCTATGGATAGAAGGGTTGCAGATGTAATCTTTGGTATTTCAGTGATATATAATTTGATATTGACATCTGACATATTGAAAATGTGGGCGGTCTGTGAAGAATTCTTGTTTATCATTGAACGTAGATCCTTTATCCTTACGTTTCTCTTATGTTTATTGATTCTGATTTGGATAGATCTTCTAGTTTCATATATGTTGTTATATAAATATTTCATAAGTAAAAATCTTCCATAAAATCCATTAATATTTCAATTTCTCTGACACATTTCACAATAATCTGATTTCCATACCATATTAATAGCAATATCTATACTCGAATTCATTTTTATTCTACAAATATTAGTTGTTATTTTCAATTTAGTCAATTTTTTAATCTAAAATGGAAATACCAAAATCTTTAGGAGTTTATTTTTTACTGGAATTTCCTGTCGGTAAAGGCTCACTATAGATTTCATATTTTAGTTAAAGTATAATACTAACCTAAAGATAGGGACAATGTTTTCACAGAAATAGTTGACTCCACATATATTTCTTAAAATTAAAGATACTTCGGCCAGTAAATATTTTTATTACCTCGACGTTTCGAGAAAATATTTTATCCTTGTATCTTTAATTTTAATAAATATGAATGTCGGCCAGGCTACCTCTATCCCCAAATTTATTCATCTCTCTCTCCTAACTAATATAATGAAATATTACGTATTCATATCCATATCTATTAATATTATTCAATTGAATAGGATTTGATAATTAATTATTTCTCGAATATTAATCATCTTAAATAAATATTTAGATTAAGATATCATAAATATATAATTTATATCAATGGTCATGTGAGATATGTAAATAGAACTTATATAAATTAATTCAATAGAGTATATTGCTTCTCCCATATAATATATTATCACCAAGCTTTATATCATTTGAACGCATATAATTATGATTTATATATATTCATTTATAAACACACTCAACTCATGGACAAAAGGAAGTGCAATGTCTTTGATGTCGCCAGTCGTCTATTTCTTTTTTAGAAGACGAGGCAATTTTTTTCCACTGGGCTATCTCGTGTATATTCAATAAAGGTCACTGTGTATCAAATATCTTTCAAAGTTATTGTCTTTATCCTGATAAAGATGCTAGAAGGTACAACTTCCTCAAGTTTTGTCTCCATGATAGTGTAGATTTCATAATATAAATCAATACATGCGAATCGTGTATATTATATATATAGAAGAGAATTCTAAAAAATATATAGTGAATATATATTCTTGTTATTCAGAAACACCAACTCTTTCGTTCTTTCGAAACTTTCAGTTAAAAAAACATATACTTATTTTAAGACTCACACATTTAATCTCCAAGAGAATCTTAGGGATTCGAATGGATTTATTCCTTCGGATGCTTCCATATTTGAACAAATTTATATATCATTCGCAACAGGCGGGTAGCACATCGTTGAATTGAATTATTATATAGATTATCACCCACATATATTTATTTAAGTAACCCAGGTTCCTGGAGCGTACAGAAGTCGCCAACTACCCGGTCACCCATATATACATACGGAACAAGGTGTCTTAAATACTATGGATATATATATCACTCGAGATTGAGAGAAGTGACGCAGGAATGGAATGAACAAATTCTACAGAACAGAATATAGGGAAAAAGAAGAAGGGGAAGATCTATTCAAATATTTCTACTAGTTTGCCCAAAATGTAGAGCAAAGTATTTCGAATTGGAACAAACGACATACAGTAAAACTTTTCATAAATGCTGTTCCAAAGGAAAAGTCGAACTTGAACCGATTCAAACCTCTGAACTACTTGAAATTTTAATGACTGGAAAGCATCAACTTTCAAAGAACTTCATGGAAAACATCCGTTCCGTCAACAGTGCCCTAGCATTCGCTTCAATAGGAGCAAACCTTGCACCTCCTCCTGGATATGGGCCCTATTGTTTCCGAATCAACGGACAGATTTATCACCGCTCAGGTGCCTTGCATCCTGAAAATGATGATCAAAGAGTTTTTGCTCAATTGTACATTTTATATTCTGATGAAGCAGCACGACAAAGAATGATTATCTCCAAAAATTCGGGATGCAACCCAGATTTGATGAAATTGTTAAGTTTATACATTGCTGGCATAAATCCCTTTGCGGATGCATGTAAAATGCTCCACGAGGTGGAGAAAGAATGTATGCAAGAGGCAACTGCGAATAATACTGAACCGTCTATTGTATCTCTTGGAATTATCCAAGACAGAAAAAATGATCAGCGACGATACAATGCACCACGCTCAAATGAAGTTGCTATCATTTTTCAGAATGCTGATGGCGAACCACCCCTTGAACGTGACTTGATAATCCATTGCCGTAGTTTGCCTAATGAAAGGAAAACACAAAGAATCTCAATATTGGATCCAAACTTAGAACCAATGGTTTACCCTATCTTATTTCCATATGGGGACCAAAGTTGGACACCTAACCTCAAACTGAGTTATAACACCTCATGCGTTAGAAATGTTCAAAGAGCACCCGCAGCGAATCCTAGAACTCGGATTACTCAGATGCAGTATTATGAATATCGACTTTCAATCAGGGATGAATTTAATCCTTTATTAAGCGCTGGGAAATTAACCCAACAGTACTTTGTCGATGCTTATGTTAAATTGGAAAGCAATCGCCTGCAATATATTAGACAAAATCAAAAAAAAAAAATGCGCACTGAATTATACACAGGATTAATGGATTATATTCAAAGCGAGGCTGCTGCCCAAGGTGTACCACTGCTGCCAGGTAAAGCAGTAATTCTTCCATCCTCATTCCAAGGTAGCCCAAGAAACATGGCTCAAAATAATCAGGACGCCATGGCAATTGTTCGAAAACATGGGAAGCCTGATTTCTTTGTCACGATGACATGCAATCCGAAATGGCTTG
The DNA here is from genome assembly GCA_030710605.1 of Cordylochernes scorpioides. Classification (NCBI taxonomy): domain Eukaryota; kingdom Metazoa; phylum Arthropoda; class Arachnida; order Pseudoscorpiones; family Chernetidae; genus Cordylochernes; species Cordylochernes scorpioides. The sequence continues at coordinate 61,251,178 of CP092866.1, forward strand.
AAATAGTTGAAAACTTAGAAGAGGGCCAATCTATAGAAAACCGACCAGACTTAGTAGTTCGAGTATTTAAAATGAAACTTGACGTTCTTTTGGAACAAATTTAAAAAAATGATTTTTTTGGTAAAGCAATTGCAAGTATTCATGTAATTGAATTTCAAAAAAGGGGATTACCTCATGCCCATATACTGATAATATTGACACCTGAAGATAAACCAAACACTGTTGAAAGAATAGATCAATTTATATCTGCTGAAATACCTGACCAAGAAACGCGTCCTCGGCTGTATGAAATAGTCACAAGGCATATGGTACATGGACCATGTGGGGAGCATAATTTAAATTCCCCTTGCATGGTTGATGGCCATTGCTCAAAGGAATTCCCTAAACAATTCCAAGAAGAGACCTTGGTAAATGTTAACGGGTATCCACGATATAAACGGAGAAACAATGGCGTTGAAGCTATCGTAAATGGCAAATATATCGATAACTCATGGATTGTTCCATACTGTCCAATGCTTAGTCTAAGATATAACTGCCACATTAACGTGGAGTGCTGTGCTTCTGTAAAAAGCGTAAAGTACCTCTTTAAATATGTGTACAAGGGACATGACTGCGCCAACATAAGCATTACAGAACATGCAACATTGAATCATGACGAAATCAAATCTCACATGGACTCCAGATACGTCAGTGCCCCAGAAGCCGGCTGGAGACTATTTAGTTTTCCTATGCATCAGCAGAGCCACTCAATTATGAGATTACAGGTGCATTTGCCTGGACAACAATCAATATGCTTCAATGAAGATAACATTGAAGAAGTTGTACAGCAAGCAGGGAACAAAGATACAACGTTGACGGCTTGGTTTAAAACTGAACCAAGTAGATGAAAACGCGCGAAATATTCTTTATGGAGATATTCCACAGCATTATGTTTTTGACAAAAGACTACGAAAGTGGACCCCAAGACAGAGAGGAGCAGGTAGTACTATTGGTAGAATGTACTCTGTGAATATTCAATCAGATAGTGAACGATTTTGTCTTCGGTTGCTATTACTTCATATATCCGGAGCAACATCTTTTGAAAATCTGAAAACTTTTAACGGTATCCATTACCAAAGTTTCAAAGAGGCAGCTCAAGCCCGATCTCTTTTTGAAGACGATAAAGTCTGGGATAATACATTGCATGAAGCAGCAGGTGAAAAAATGCCACGTCAATTAAGGGAATTGTTTGCACATATTTGCATTTTAGCTGTGCCTCACAATATTCCTGATCTGTTTTCTAAATACAAAAAGCTTTTATGCGAAGACTTTGCAAGGTTACACGAAGGACACACATCAGATTGCCAATATTGTACTGATTGTGTCCTACGAGACATTCAGAATATCTTTACAGCAAATAGCAAAAGTTGCCGGGATTTTGATTTGCCAGTTCCACCTGACGTGTCAGATTTTTCTGTCAGTACTTATAATGCAGAAGCTGAAAAGAATAAAGCAGATGAAATGCGAAAAAAATCGATCAAAATGCAAAACAAAAATTAGCTTTTGAAGCAATTATGTCTACAATAGACGATAACAGCCTTCCACAAAGGTTATTTTTCTTGGACGGCCCTGGTGGAAGTGGCAAGACTTTTCTTTATAAGACACTGCTGAGCACTATTCGTGGCAACAATGGTATTGCATTACCAGTTGCGTCAACAGGAATAGCTGCAAATCTACTAGAAGGTGGAAGAACCTATCACTCGCAGTTTAAACTTCCTGTTCCTCTGTTGGATACATCTACATCATCAATGCGAATGACTTCAGATGACGCCAAACAGATTCGAGAAGCAAATGGTTTAATTTATGATGAAGCTACCATGGCACCAAAAGATTCTCTTAGATGCATTAATAATCTCTTGAAAGAAATCATGCAAAATGAAAAACCACTTGGTGGTAAAACCATTGTCTTTGGAGGGGACTTCCGACAGACTTTGCCAGCTGTTCCACATGGAACTCAAGCTGCAATTGTAGAATCAAGTATTAAATTTCATCCTCTATGGAAAAAAAATAATATTTTGAAATTAGACAATAATATTAGGTCAATTGACCCAGAGTTTAGTGCCTGGCTTTTAAAGCTTGGAAATGGCGAGCTAACAAATGATCTTGGCTTAGACTCCGATAGATTTGAAATACCATCTGAAATGGTTTGCAATGGCGATTTAGTCAAAGAAATTTATGGAGATAAATTGCTTCCTTCTGACTTTGAACAGTATACCGATAAGGCTATACTTTGTCCCAGAAATGTGGATGTTGATGATATCAACAACCGAGTTTTAGATATCCTTGAAGGTGACTCCATAACATATTTCAGCTCAGACTCAATAGATGATGCGACACCTGAAGATAATGAGAGCTATCCAACGGAATTTCTCAACAGCCTTAACCCTTCGGGAATGCCACTTCATAAGCTGAAGCTAAAAGTTGGAGCAATCATAATGCTTCTTCGAAACCTAAACACAAAGCGAGGTCTTTGTAACGGGACGAGATTAGTTGTAACTAAATTGTTACCTAATTTAATTATTGCAAAAGTTCGGACTGGCACTGCAGTAGATCAATCTGTATTTATTCCGAGAGTTTACTTGGCCCCAATACATTCTGAGAATCCTTTCATTCTCAGAAGGGGACAGTTCCCTGTAAAATTAGCCTTCGCTATGACAATAAATAAATCACAAGGCCAAACCCTTGAAATGGTTGGCATCTATTTACCTGAACCAGTTTTTAGCCATGGTCAGTTATATGTTGCTTTTTCTAGGGTGAAAAGCTCTAAGTGTGTTAAAATAAAAATAATCCACGGAAGCAAGCAAGGAAGGCTTCTTGAAAATAGTTCAGCTTGCTTCACCAAAAATGTTGTTTACAAAGAAATTTATTCATTGTAAGTTCACCTCTTTTAAAGTAAAAATGTTAATTAAAAAAAAATATCAATAAAATGACCCGAAAGGTAAAATGTTGCAACGCTCGGAAGGGGATCGATCCCTGACGGACCATGAACGTTATTTTACCTCGAACGCTTCCGATTACATATTATTAAGTATCAAAAAGGAATGTGAGAAATAAAATTAGGAATCCACCTGCTCTAGCCGATCCCGTCCTTGGACGGGCTTTTCTACTAGTATATTTATATATTGAAATTTTACCGGGAGAAAATCTATCTAGAAAAGCATAGAGCTCCTATTTTTTTTAGATGTAAAAAAACCGAAGGCCTTTGTAAAAATAGTAATGCAGCATGTTATTTAATGTACAAGTGTGAGATAGAGTAAGAAGAGAATAAAAATTAGAATAATAAATGATGCAATAAATTGATGAGGGAGCAATCTCTCGAATAATTTGTGAAAAAAAATATTTTTTTTTTCACAGATCCTGGTACGCCCTTTTTTTAAATATATAAACATATTAAAATTAGTGTTTAATAAGTCAAAAAATGTTCACAGTCTTCATTCATAAGTATATTTTTGAAAATGATCATTTAAAACCTGTATGAGACATTTTGATTTTGAAGACCGGAAAATATGAAGCGAGGAAACCATTACAACATGCACAATAAAAGGAGATAATGCCATATTTTAAGGTTGGTAATATAATTGCCTTATAAATGAATATTTTAAACTTTTTATTATTTTATTTACAACGTTTCAGCTATCCGCTATCGTCATTTTTGATGAAAACAGTTTTCCTTAAAAAATGACGAAAGCGGGTCGGCGAAGAGTTGAAAATAAAATATAAAAAGTTGAAGATATTCATTTATAAATCAATCAATAAAAGTTTCAACCAGCCGAGAAACTGAGCTCAATCAATCAGGATGTTGATTGTTGTTAAAATCAATTGTTTCATTCTTCACCAAGAACACGTCTAGATCTATTCAGACCTCGAAGCGACCACTCTAGCAACATATCCTCAAAGAACCATGGCACATAACGACTGGGAAAACTTCTCCATTCCATTTCTCTTCGCCCTTCTCATCATCCTCATCATTATTGGATGCTGGATGATCCATGAAATCATCACGTCCTACGAATGGAAAAACAGAATCACCTGCCGGAAAAGACACCCACTGCCCGAACCGGTCTAGAAGGCCCCAAGCACCTCTCAAATACAAGCTTAGCCCAAAAGGTCCACGTCTCCAAACATCAAAATTTATTGGCTTCAATTCTGATTGAGAATTATCCGAGATTTAATTGTATCTCTATAATTTTTATATCCGGAGTAGTTTAAATACGACCTTTCTAGAATCAACCCTTAATTTTACAATAGAAAATGAGCACATAATTTGAAATTCTAAATGCTGTAAAAAAAAATTATCTAAAATATTTTTCAACATAAAAGAATGCTATGTCCATAAGGAATACTCGCTCCAAGTATATACAACATAGGTGAAATAACTATATATTAGTTACAGCAATGAGCTATGAAATAATTGTGGCTATTATATTCAATACAGTTTGAGAAGTTAAAATACATTTAGATGAAATATTTTAAATTTTTTCAAAGATAATATTTATTAGATATTTAGATAAAAACTTATAATCACCAAACAGAATCATGATAGAGAAAGATTAATTAAGTTTAAGAAGAGAGAGAGAGCTTAGAATATTATAAATGTAGAGATATACGTACATTCAACACACACATTTAATTTGATTCGAATAATTAGAAGCTTTCTGAATATTTTCCAGCGTATTCTCAAAAGTACAACGCTATTGATCAGTTAATACTTTTTAAAAGTTTTAAAAATTGAAACAGCCTTAACTAATCAGTATCGATATACTTCTAAGAAGAATTTGTAAAATATTCCGTAAGCTCCTCATTATATGAATAAAAAATAAATACAGTCGAATTTTGGATAATTCAAAGTCAAAGGGACCAAAAAATCGAATTATCCAAAATTTCGAACTGAAAACGTTTAAAATAAAAGACACAAAAGTGTAGGGACAAAGAAAAATATTCGAATTAAAGACTCGATTTATCCAAGTTCTACCGTAATAATTAAATGTATCCTCAATTTTAATACAATGTAGATATGTGAACTCTCTAATTTTGAATATAGAAAATATTTATAAAGGAGTTAAACTGATCAAGATCTGAGCGATTTTGAAAGATAATTATTAATATAATATTTATCTAATATTTTATATATTTTTTGAGAGAAAAGCTTACTCTTTTGATATATAAAATAAGAAAAGGCCTGGCTCAGCTGAGGGGTAAACCCTCCAAATTTATCAGATGTTTTTTCAGATGAATTTTATCAGATAGTGCTAAAGCATCAAAGGTTGTTGATAAAATATATATATTAATATTCCTATAAAAACAATTATAGTTTTGAAAATAGAGCAATCCATAAAATTGTAATTAAAAAGGCATATATTCGATCAAAATATACGTTATTTATCAATATTTCAGTTGGCTGAACGCCAACTTTTCAAAGTATTATAACATATTATTGTGTAAACGAATAAAATAAAGCATCAAGGTCTGCGTATCTTTATTGATGCTTTATTTTATTCGTTTATAAATTGTACAGGGTTTTTCAATCGATATTATTGTGTGTCAACTACAATTTCAATGTCACATAACGTCTTTCTGAAGTTATGTGACGCTGAGTTTGTTGTTAACACACATTAATATGATATAATACCTTGAAAAAGGTTGGCGTTAAGCCAACTGAAATATTGGTAAATAAATTATATTTTGATCCAATATATGCCTTTTTAATTAAAATTTGAAAAACAATTATATATATTATATTTTAATTAGGATATTAAAAGATAGTTTGACGCTTGTGTATTGTGATGTATTCATGGTTACCTGGAGAATTTATTTCCCCAGAGGTGGCCTTCTCTCATTACAATTGGGGCAGAGCTGAGGAAGATTAATTCTTGTTCAACTATGTAGGTAGAACACCTATTTTACAAACTGCTGCGCGAGTTTACATATAATTATCAAATTACAAAACTATTTTGGAGGCGTAATATTCTTATCAAAATAAAACAATTTCTACTGTCCTTACTGCAATGGAAAAATTAAAGGGAGGGCCTGGCTCATCAGTGGTGAACCCTCCCAGCGGTTTCGCCAGTTTAATCAATTAATGGTAGATTAAACTGGCGAAACCGCTGGGTGGGTTCACCACTGATGAGCCAGGCCCTCCCTTTAATTTTTCCATTGCAGTAAGGACAGTAGAAATTGTTTTATTTTAAAAAGAATATTACGCCTCTAAAATAGTTTTGTAATTTGATAACAGATGGCGCGCTAGAGCATCGTAACATGTAATTATCAATTAAAAGACATATATTAGATCAAAATATAATTTATTTATCAAAATTTAAGTTGTCTGGACGCCAACCTTTTATAAGGTTATACAACATATTTATGTAAAACACATACCCATAACAAACATAAATAGTTCTTTACTTAAAAAGGCATATATTGTATATAAATATAAGGTATTTACCAATATTTCAGATCAAGTATTAAAGTTCAAGGTATTGCAACATATTTATGTAAAACAACAAACTGTTTATTGTTTACCTAACAGTTTGTTTAGATAAATTAAAACGAGAACAAAGAGGAGTTTCTTATTTTAAGATGAGCTTTCGGACCGTGACGTCCTTCTACTGGCTATAGAATGGAAGATTTGAACGACTATATATAGAGATAAAAAATACAAATTTACACACACACACACATATTGAAAATTATCAATATTTTTTATCAAATTATTAATTATCAATATGTAAATTTGTATTTTTTAGCTCTATATATAGTCGTTCATATCTTCCATTCTATAGCCAGTAGAAGGACGTCACGGTCCGAAAGCTCATATTAAAATAAGAAACTCCTCTTCGTTCTCGTTTTAATTTATTTAAGTATTTATATTGAAGAGTTGATTTTGTCGAATAACAGTTTATTGTTTACATAAATATGTTGCAATACCTTGAACTTTAATACTTGATCTGAAATATCGGTAAATACATTTAATTTAGATTCAATATATGTCTTTTTAAGTAAAGATCTATTTATGGATTGCTCTTTCTCAACATTTACTTATACAACATTTAAAGAAAATATTTATAACTGTAAATACATGACTACTTAAAATTGTATCCATTATTCCTGTAGAAGGGCAGCTTACGCCCGAATGCTCGAATTAATTTTCAAATAAAGAAACTTATCCTTTTTGAATCTTTTCGTTATTATATTTACTTATATATTTGGGTTTTTATTTTATTCATATATATTTTTTAAATAATGAATCTTAGTGAGCAAAATAAATCGTAATATATTCTCTGTAATTTCCTACTCGATAAAATATATATATCGACATCAAAAATTCTTTGTTTCATATCACATACATTTCTTCAAGACATATTTGTTAAATGTATAAGAATTATATTTATCGTAAACATATTTAAAAACTATAACTAAAAATATAATATTTTAAGATGCCCTTTAAAAATAATTGTTTTACAATCAATTTCTCGTGAAGAATCTAAAATAATTAATCTAAGGCAATAACACGCCATCTATATATGGCAGATGAAAACATTAAGACACGAATGTTTCCATTTGTATATGGCGTGTTATTGCTTTATATTAATTTATGCCTAACTGTCCTTGTCTTTATTGTTTGCGTAAGAGCATTGCTCGATGTATATATTATATGTAATTCTACTGTCTTAAAAGCTTATGTCTATACTTTGCTTAAGTACCATTTCTGAGATTCCACCCTTCAGAGTAGCATATATAAGCAGAATTATCTAATACAGTATTAGAGCTCCAAAGAAGCGGTCTGGTAGATTAAATTTGCGAAACTACTGGTGGGGTTTACCATTGAGGAGCCAAGCCTTCCCAATATTTTTCTTCACAGTAAGGATAGCAGAGGTTTGATTGGTGTATGAAAAAAACATTCTCGTCTTAATCTAAAATATTACTAAATAAATGGAAGGAATTGGTGGTAAATTGGTATCAGAAAATTCCGTTGGCACTAAAATACTTATTGCATTCTAAATTTAGTGATAAAATAACATTCAAATGATAAATATTCGACGGTATTTGATGAACATTCATCAAATTACATTGGGTTGATATCGCGAAATGTGTCTAGTCAGGTTTTAGAAAAAAAAGCATCCGATTTAGAAATTTCAAACAGAAAAAACGTTATATTCTTGTTTCATGCTATGGCCGTCAGCATTAAATGAAGGGAAATTGTGATTATATAACATGCTAAAGGAGGAGTTATGAAATCGGTCAAAACTGACATCGTTTATACGGTGGCATATCAATATATGATTCTGAGCGTTTTGTGCAGAGAATTTCGATCAAATATATTGCTTTAATATATTTTACAATGGAAGAAGTTCCTTTTTTGGCCATATATTATGTTCGTTTAAAAATAAACATTTGGTATGCAGAGCATATCAAGTGCTTGCCAAGAAGGCAGTTTTGCACAAATAATGCTGAGTTAATAGGTAATAGGAAATATATTTAATGATATTCAGTATGAAGTTATACCATATGCTAATATATGAAATGCCATCAAATCTGATGTATAGACAATTTGCTTTAATTTTAGAATGTTATAAGTGGGCATTGGGAAATGTGTCGATTGAAATCTTTTAGTTGTAATGTAATTTTAATAAATAATTTAATATGCTTGATATTCTTTTGGGGTTTTACTTAAATATTATATGCAAATGTAGCTTCAGATGTCGATTTACCATCAAATATTTGCAATAATTTGCAATGGATGGAGTTATATAACAGACATTGAGGAACAATCCACTACATGAGACGAAAATACACACCGTCCTTACCACAATAATGCTGATATAGGAAGATTCTGGATGCTCAACTATGCCTAAGTTATCTGGATTGATGACTCTCTTACATTCATTTGCTGAATACCCAGCACATGATTCATTTGTCATTTTTAAATATATATATGCACTAGCTGAATGACCCAGGCAACACCCGGGTTTTACCCGATTAAATGCTTTTATTCAAATACGATTCGTTACAATTATAAATTGGCGCCGTGGATGTCATTCTTGTATAATATATAAATGAGTTTTAAAAATTGTAAAAAATATGCATCGGCCGGGAATCGAACCCAGGCAGCCCGCGTGGCAGGCGAGCATTCTACCACTGAACCACCGATGGTTATGAGAAATGGGCATATTTGGGTATTTATTCCATTCACAAAAGCAAACGGTGACAGAATTGAATATTAAAAATTGTTGCTTGATGACTCTGATAACTGTATATATTAATGTTAACACAAAGCAATAACGCGTCATCTATACATATAAAATGAAAGGATTCAAGCACGAATGTTTCTCTTACACATAAAACAAATTTCTACTGTCCTTACTGCGATGAAAAAAATATATTGGGAGGGTTGGCTCATTAGTGTTGAACCCTCCCAGCGGTTTCGCCGATTTAATCCACCAGACCGCTTCTTAGAGCTCTAATATTGTATTGGACGATTCTGCTTATATACGCAGTACTGGAAGGTGGAATCTGAGAAATGTTTTTCAAGAATACTGTGGACATAAGCTTATAGGACAGTAGAATTATATAAAAAATATATGCATCGAGCAATGCTCCTCCACAAAGGACAGTAGAATTACATATAAATATTTGCATCGAGCAATGCTCCTCCACGAAGGACAGTAGAATTACATATAAATATATGCATCGAGCAATGCTCCTCCACAAAGGACAGTAGAATTACATATAAATATTTGCATCGAGAAATGCTTCTCCACAAAGGACAGTAGAATTACATATAAATATTTGCATCGAGCAATGCTCCTCCACAAAGGACAGTAGAATTACATATAAATATTTGCATCGAGCAATGCTCCTCCACGAAGGACAGTAGAATTACATATAAATATATGCATCGAGCAATGCTCCTCCACAAAGGACAGTAGAATTACATATAAATATTTGCATCGAGAAATGCTTCTCCACAAAGGACAGTAGAATTACATATAAATATTTGCATCGAGCAATGCTCCTCCACAAAGGACAGTAGAATTACATATAAATATTTGCATCGAGCAATGCTTCTCCACAAAGTACAGTAGAATTACATATAAATATTTGCATCGGGCAATACTCCTCCGCAAAGGACAGTAGAATTACATATAAATATTTGCATCGAGCAATGCTTCTCCACAAAGGACAGTAGAATTACATATAAATATTTGCATCGAGCAATGCTTCTCCACAAAGGACAGTAGAATTACATATAAATATTTGCATCGAGAAATGCTCCTCCACAAAGGACAGTAGAATTACATATAAATATCGCAACATATTTATGTAAACAACAAACTGTTTATTGTTTACATAACAGTTTGTTTAGATAAATTAAACGAGAACAAAGAGGAGTTTCTCATTTTAAGATGAGCTTTCGGACCGTGACGTCCTTCTACTGGCTATAGAATGGAAGATATGAACGACTATATATAGAGATAAAAAATACAAATTTACACACACACACACACATATTGAAAATTATCAATATTTTTTATCAAATTATTAATTATCAATATGTAAATTTGTATTTTTTAGCTCTATATACAGTCGTTCATATCTTCCATTCTATAGCCAGTAGAAGGACGTCACGGTCCGAAAGCTCATATTAAAATAAGAAACTCCTCTTCGTTCTCGTTTTAATTTATTTAAGTATTTATACTGAAGAGTTGATTTTGTCGAATAACAGTTTGTTGTTTACATAAATATGTTGTAATACTTTGGAACTTTAATACTTGATCCGAAATATTGGTAAATGCATTTAATTTAGATTCAATATATGTCTTTTTAAGTAAAGATCTATTTATGGATTGCTCTTTCTCAACATTTACTTATACAACATTTGAAGAAAATATTTATAACTGTAAATACATGACTACTTAAAATTGTATCCATTATTCCTGTAGAAAGGCAGCTTACGCCCGAAAGCTCGAATTAATTTTCAAATAAAGAAACTTATCCTTTTTGAATCTTTTCGTTATTATATTTACTTATATATTTTGGTTTTTATTTTATATATATATATTTTTTAAATAATGAATCTTAGTGAGCAAAATAAATCGTAATATATTCTATGTAATTTCCTACTCGATAAAATATATATATCGACATCAAAAATTCTTTTTTTCATATCACATACATTTCTTCAAGACATATTTGCTGAATGTATAAGAATTATATTTATCGTAAACATATTTAAAAACTATAACTAAAAATATAATATTTTAAGATGCCCTTTAAAAATAATTGTTTTACAATCAATTTCTCGTGAAGAATCTAAAATAATTAATCTAAGGCAATAACACGCCATCTATATATGGCAGATGAAAACATTAAGACACGAATGTTTCCATTTGTATATGGCGTGTTATTGCTTTATATTAATTTATGCCTAACTGGCCTTGTCTTTATTGTTTGCGTAAGAGCATTGCTCGATGTATATATTATATGTAATTCTACTGTCTTAAAAGCTTATGTCTATAGTTTGCTTAAGTACCATTTCTGAGATTCCACCCTTCAGAGTAGCATATATAAGCAGAATTATCTAATACAGTATTAGAGCTCCAAAGAAGCGGTCTGGTAGATTGAATTTGCGAAACCACTGGTGGGGTTTACCACTGATGAGCCAAGCCTTCCCAATATTTTTCTTCGCAGTAAGGATAGCAGAGGTTTGATTGATGTATGAAAGAAACATTCACGTCTTAATCTAAAATATTACTTAATAAATGGAAGGAATTGGTGGTAAATTGGTATCATAAAATTCCATTGGCACTAAAATACTTATTGCATTCTAAATTTAGTGATAAAATAACATTCAAATGATAAATATTCGACGGTATTTGGTGAACATTCATCAAATTACATTGGGTTGATATCGCGAAATGTGTCTAGTCAGGTTTTAGAAAAAAAAGCATCCGATTTAGAAATTTCAAACAAAAAAACGTTATATTCTTGTTTCATTCTATGGCCGTCAGCATTAAATAAAGGGAAATTGTGATTATATAACATGCTAAAGGAGGAGTTATGAAATCGGTCAAAACTGACATCGTTTATACGGTGGCATATCAATATATGATTCTGAGCGTTTTGTGCAGAGAATTTCGATCAAATATATTGCTTTAATATATTTTACAATGGAAGAAGTTCCTTTTTTGGCCATATATTATGTTCGTTTAAAAATAAACACTTAGTATGCAGAGCATATCAAGTGCTTGCCAAGGAGGCAGTTTTGCACAAATAATGCTGAGTTAATAGGTAATAGGAAATATATTTAATGATATTTAGTATGAAGTTATAACATATGCTAATATATGAAATGCCATCAAATCTGATGTATAGACAATTTGCTTTAATTTTAGAATGTTATAAGTGGGAATTGGGAAATGTGTCGATTGAAATCTTTTAGTTGTAATGTAATTTTAATAAATAATTTAATATGCTTGATATTCTTTTGGGGTTTTACTTAAATATTATATGCAAATGTAGCTTCAGATGTCGATTTACCATCAAATATTTGCAATAATTTGCAATGGATGGACTTATATAACAGACATTGAGGAACAATCCACTACATGAGACGAAAATACACACCGTCCTTACCACAATAATGCTGATATAGGAAGATTCTGGATGCTCAACTATGCCTAAGTTATCTGGATTGATGACTCTCTTACATTCATTTGCTGAATATCAGTACATGATTCATTTGTCATTTTTAAATATATATATGCACTAGCTGAATGACCCAGGCAACACCCGGGTTTTACCCGATTAAATGCTTTTATTCAAATACTATTCGTTACAATTATAAATTGGCGCCGTGGATGTCATTCTTGTATAATATATAAATGAGTTTTAAAAATCATGCATCGGCCGGGAATCGAACCCAGGCCGCCCGCGTGGCAGGCGAGCATTTTACCACTGAACCACCGATGGTTATGAGAAATGGGCATATTTGGGTATTTATTCCATTCACAAAAGCAAACGGTGACAGAATTGAATATTAAAAATTGTTGTTTGATGACTCTGATAACTGTATATATTAATGTTAACACAAAGCAATAACGCGTCATCTATACATATAAAATGAAAGGATTTAAGCACGAATGTTTCTCTTACACATAAAACAAATTTCTACTGTCCTTACTGCGATGAAAAAAATATATTGGGAGGGTTGGCTCATTAGTGTTGAACCCTCCCAGCGGTTTCGCCGATTTAATCCACCAGACCGCTTCTTAGAGCTCTAATATTGTATTGGACGATTCTGCTTATATACGCAGTACTGGAAGGTGGAATCTGAGAAATGTTTTTCAAGAATACTATGGACATAAGCTTATAGGACAGTAGAATTACATAAAAAATATATGCATCGAGCAATGCTCCTCCACAAAGGACAGTAGAATTACATATAAATATTTGCATCGAGCAATGCTCCTCCACGAAGGACAGTAGAATTACATATAAATATATGCATCGAGCAATGCTCCTCCACAAAGGACAGTAGATTTACATATAAATATTTGCATCGAGAAATGCTTCTCCACAAAGGACAGTAGAATTACATATAAATATTTGCATCGAGCAATGCTCCTCCACAAAGGACAGTAGAATTACATATAAATATTTGCATCGAGCAATGCTTCTCCACAAAGGACAGTAGAATTACATATAAATATTTGCATCGGGCAATACTCCTCCGCAAAGGACAGTATAATTACATATAAATATTTGCATCGAGCAATACTCCTCCGCAAAGGACAGTAGATTTACATATAAATATTTGCATCTAGCAATGCTTCTCCACAAAGGACAGTAGAATTACATATAAATATTTGCATCGAGCAATGCTCCTCCACAAAGGACAGTAGAATTACATATAAATATCGCAACATATTTATGTAAACAACAAACTGTTTATTGTTTACATAACAGTTTGTTTAGATAAATTAAAACGAGAACAAAGAGGAGTTTCTCATTTTAAGATGAGCTTTCGGACCGTGACGTCCTTCTACTGGCTATAGAATGGAAGATATGAACGACTATATATAGAGATAAAAAATACAAATTTACACACACACACACATATTGAAAATTATCAATATTTTTTTATCAAATTATTAATTATCAATATGTAAATTTGTATTTTTTAGCTCTATATACAGTCGTTCATATCTTCCATTCTATAGCCAGTAGAAGGACGTCACGGTCCGAAAGCTTGCATATATTAAAATAAGAAACTCCTCTTCGTTCTCGTTTTAATTTATTTAAGTATTTATATTGAAGAGTTGATTTTGTCGAATAACAGTTTGTTGTTTACATAAATATTTTGCAATACCTTGAACTTTAATACTTGATCTGAAATATTGGTAAATACATTTAATTTAGATTCAATATATGTCTTTTTAAGTAAAGATCTATTTATGGATTGCTCTTTCTCAACATTTACTTATATATTTTGGTTTTTATTTTATTCATATATATTTTTTAAATAATGAATCTTAGTGAGCAAAATAAATCGTAATATATTCTATGTAATTTCCTACTCGATAAAATATATATATCGACATCAAAAATTCTTTTTTTCATATCACATACTGAATTGCTGAATGTATAAGAATTATATTTATCGTAAACATATTTAAAAACTTGAAAAAATAGTACAAATTTAACATTGTACTGGGATAAGGTGCATAAATTAAGAAAAAGGCATCTCCTTATCGTGCAACTGAAAGTTGCTGATGGCTGGCGCCATCTATCGGAATAAATATCAACTATTCTCGTTGATTTTTAATTATTCCAGAATTGGCCAAATACCCATTCTTGATTAATCAAGAAAAGCTAACCACGGACGCGTTTCGGGCTGTTGGCCCTCATCAGCGTGGTGCAAGCTGTACCTCAACGACCAAAAAAATGGTCATTAAGGCATCCTGAAAAATCATGAAACGGGTAGTTAAGGCCAGAATTGCGTGAGGACGCTACACAATGTGAAAAAATAGTACAAATTTAACATTGTACTGGGATAAGGTGCATAAATTAAGAAAAAGGCATCTCCTTATCGTGCAACTGAAAGTTGCTGATGGCTGGCGCCATCTATCGGAATAAATATCAACTATTCTCGTTGATTTTTAATTATTCCAGAATTGGCCAAATACCCATTCTTGATAAATCAAGAAAAGCTAACCACGGACGCGTTTCGGGCTGTTGGCCCTCATCAGCGTGGTGCAAGCTGTACCTCAACGACCAAAAAAAATGGTCATTAAGGCATCCTGAAAAAATCATGAAACGGGTAGTTAAGGCCAGAATTGCGTGAGGACGCTACACAATGTGAAAAAATAGTACAAATTTAACATTGTACTGGGATAAGGTGCATAAATTAAGAAAAAGGCATCTCCTTATCGTGCAACTGGCACTGATGAGGGCCAACAGCCCGAAACGCGTCCGTGGTTAGCTTTTCTTGATTAATCAAGAATGGGTATTTGGCCAATTCTGGAATAATTAAAAATCAACGAGAATAGTTGATATTTATTCCGATAGATGGCGCCAGCCATCAGCAACTTTCAGTTGCACGATAAGGAGATGCCTTTTTCTATATTTAAAAACTATAACTAAAAATATAATATTTTAAGATGCCCTTTAAAAATAATTGTTTTACAATCAATTTCTCGTGAAGAATCTAAAATAATTAATCTAAGGCAATAACACGCCATCTATATATAGCAAATGAAAACATTAAGACACGAATGTTTCCATTTGTATATGGCGTGTTATTGCTTTATATTAATTTATGCCTAACTGTCCTTGTCTTTATTGTTTGCGGAAGAGCATTGCTCGATGCAAATATTATATATAATTCTACTGTCCAAAAATCTTATGTCTATAGTTTGCTTAAGTACCATTTCTGAGATTCCACCCTTCAGAGTAGCATATATAAGCAGAATTATCTAATACAGTATTAGAGCTCAAAAGAAGCGGTCTGGTAGATTGAATTTGCGAAACCACTGGTGGGGTTTACCACTGATAAGCCAAGCCTTCCCAATATTTTTCATCGCAGTAAGGATAGCAGAGGTTTGATTGATATATGAAAGAAACATTCACGTCTTAATCTAAAATATTACTAAATAAATGGAAGGAATTGGTGGGAAATTGGTATCAAAAAATTCCGTTGGCACTAAAATACCTTTTGCATTCTGAAATTAGTGATAAAATAACATTCATAAATATTCGACGGTATTTGGTGAACATTCATCAAATTACATTGGGTTGATATCGCGAAATGTGTCTAGTCAGGTTTTAGAAATTTCAAACAGACAAACGTTATATTCTTGTTTCATGCTATGGCCGTCAGCATTAAATAAAGGTAAATTGTGATTATATAACATGCTAAAGGAGGAGTTATGAAATCGGTCGAAAGTGACAAAGTTTATACGGTGGCATATCATTATATAAATCTGAGCGTTTTGTGGAGAGAATTTCGATCAAATATATTGCTTTAATATATTTTACAATGGAAGTATTTACTTTCTTGTCCATATATTATGTTCTTTTAAAAATAAACACTTGGTATGCAGAGCATATCAAGTGCTTGCCAAGGAGGCAGTTTTGCACAAATAATGCTGAGTAGATTGGCAATAGGAAATATATTTAATGATATTTAGTATGAAGTTATAGCATATGGCATTATATGAAATGTCATCAAATCTGATGTATAGACAATTTGCTTTAATTTTAGAATGTTAAAAGTGGGAATTAAGAAATATTTCGATTACATTTTTTTTGTTGTAATGTAATTTTAATAAATAATTTAATATGCTTGATATTCTTTTGGGGTTCACTTAAATAGTATACGCCAATGTAGCTTCAGATGTCGATTTACCATCAATTATTTGCAATAATTTGCAATGGATGGACTTATAAAACAGACATTGAGGAACAATCCACTACATGAGACGAAAGGACACACCGTCCTTACCACAATAATGCTGATATAGGAAGATTCTGGATGCTCAACTATGCCTAAGTTATCTGGATTGATGACTCTCTTACAATAATTTGCTGAATATCAGTACATGATTCAATTGCTATTTTCAAATATATATACCAGGTCTATTAGTATGAAACGCGAAAATTTTCAGTGAATTCAAAAGTTCACCAATTCCATACAACAAAATATTTTTTATTCAAAGTAACTGCCCTGATTAGCTATACACTCGGACCACTTTTCAGGCAATTTTCGAATTCCTTGTCTGAAAATTTCTATTCCTTTTGAGTCGAACCAGTCAATAAGTCATTTTCGGAGTATGTCTGATTTCGAAAATTCCTGGTTTTTTAGGGCGTGTCCTAAAGATGTGAAAAGGTGGTAGTTCGACGGCGCTAAGTCTGGTGAGTACGGCGGGTGGGGTTAGAGTTCCCAAGCCCAAGTCTTTTATGGTATTTTTGACCACCGTAGTGTTGTGGGCTGGAGCGTTGTCATGCTGCAGTATCAGGTTGTTGTGCTTTTCACGCCATTCCGGTCTTTTTTCATTCAACGCCTCTCTCAAACTGTGCATTTGTTGTTCGTAGCGACTAGTATTGACCATTTTGCCAGGTTTCAGGAGCTCGAAATATACTACGCCGGTCTGGTCCCACCATATGCAAAGCATTGCCTTTTTTCCGAAGCGATTGGGCCTAGGCGTCTGTTTTGAAAATTGGCCGGGCAGGCCCCACGATTTTTGGCGCGTAGGATTGCTTAAGTGGATCCATTTCTCATCAGAAGTTACGATTCGGTGCAAAAATTACTTCTTTTCATGCCTGGCGAGCAGCCCTTCGCAGGTTACCAGACGCCGTTATTGCTGCCTTTCGCTCAACTCGTGGGGGACCCATCTGGAAAGCTTTTGGGTCATTCCGAGGCTGTTTAAACGTAGAGAAACAGCACCTTGAGACACCTGGAGCTGTTTTGCGAGTTTCTCCTGCATTTGGTTACTGTCCTCATCCAACAAAGCTTGCAGTTCAGCGTCCTCGAACTTTTGGGGCGGTTTTCCACGTGGTTCATTATCAAGTTCAAAATCGCCACTTTGGAATTTTTTAAACCACCTGTAACACTGCGATTTGCTCAGAGCGTGGTCGCTGTAAACTTCCTCGAGCATTCGGTGGGCTTCAGTGGCACCTTTCTTCCAGTTGAAGGCGAACAACAAAACGTCCCGCAAATGGGCACTTTTTGGCTCGGAAATCGCCATTTTCCACGGGCTCCAGAAATTGTTCACGATTTGAAATTTTCTAAAACTGCACGTATGCTGATGCCACGTGAGTCAAAGAACAAAACGCCTACAACAGCGCCACCGTCGGCTCAAATAAAGTTGCACAGCGGCCTCTGGCGCCCATTTTCGCGTTTCATACTAATAGACCTGGTATATATATGTATGTTAACACAAAGAAATAACGCGCCATCTATAAATATAAAATGGAAGGATTTAAGCACGAATGTTCCTTTTATAAATAATACAAACTTCTACTATCCTTACTGCGATGAAAAAATATATTGGGAGGGTTGGCTCATCAGTGGTAAAGCCTCCCAGCGGTTTCACCAATTTAATCCACCAGACCGCTTCTCAGAGCCCTAATACTGTATTGGACGATTCTGCTTATATACGCAGCACTGGAGGGTGGAATCTGAGAAATGGTTTTCAAAACAACTATGGACATAAGCTTATAGGACAGTAGAATTACATAGAAATAAATGCATCGAGCAATGCTCCTCCGCAAAGGACAGTAGAATTATGTATAAATATTTGCAACGAGCAATGCTCCTCCGCAAAGGACAGTAGAATTATGTATAAATATTTGCACCGAGCAATACTCCTCCACAAAGGACAGTAGTATTACATATAAATATTTGCATCGAGCAATACTCCTCCGCAAAGGACAGTAGAATTACATATAAATATTTGCATCGAGGAATACTCCTCCGCAAAGGACAGTAGAATTACATATAAATATTTGCATCGAGCTATGCTCCTCCGCAAAGGACAGTAGAATTATGTATAAATATTTGCAACGAGCAATGCTCCTCCGCAAAGGACAGTAGAATTATGTATAAATATTTGCACCGAGCAATACTCCTCCACAAAGGACAGTAGTATTACATATAAATATTTGCATCGAGCAATACTCCTCCGCAAAGGACAGTAGAATTACATATAAATATTTGCATCGAGGAATACTCCTCCGCAAAGGACAGTAGAATTACATATAAATATTTGCATCGAGCTATGCTCCTCCGCAAAGGACAGTAGAATTACATATAAATATTTGCATCGAGCAATGCTTCTCCGCAAAGGACAGTAGAATTACATATAAATATTTGCATCGAGCAATGCTCCTCCACAAAGGACAGTAGAATTATGTATAAATATTTGCATCGAGCAATGCTCCTCCACAAAGGACAGTAGAATTACATATAAATATTCGCATCGAGCAATGCTCCTCCACAAAGGACAGTAGAATTATGTATAAATATTTGCATCGAGAAATGCTCCTCCACAAAGGACAGTTAAATTATGTAAAAAAAAACAATTGTTCTTAAATCATTTCATTCCATATATGTATGTAAATATAACTACCAAACGAGGCATTTATCCCTTCAATTGTACATCAGTAAGATGCACTGTGTATCACACTAGTGAAAAAACGTTACTAGTGATGATAAAGAATGTGCCTCAACACCAGTTTTGGATAATTCAGACAAAGGTCAACATGTATACCATGGTTTGACTCTCATCAGTATAGGGACGGCTTCATTTTTCTGAATTTGCCGATACTGGTGTTGTAGCTTATTCTTTATCGCCATTAGCAAGGTGTTTACTAGAATGATGCACAGTACATCGTTCCTATGCACAATTAAAGGTACCTCGTTTAGTGCATGAATATCATTCTCCCGCAACTTTATGCAATATATATATGTATAAAGCATGTCCACAGAATCCAAAAAAACACGACATCTTGAAAACTCCAAGATTTCCTAAATATTGAAGCACGGTGTCCAATCTAGATGTGAACTTGTTTGGGATCTAACATCAATAATATACAAAAATATTAAATTAAATTTACTTTTCTTATTATGTTTTCATTCGTTCACTTAATTCACAACTATATTTTAATTTTATTAAAGTTTCAAATGGCTGGTTTCATTTTTTATTTTCCTAAATATCAATTAATTTCACGTAAATATATATATATATATTAACAAGCAAATATTTCATATCATTTTATATTAACTAGAAAAACAAATGTGTTTGCAGTGAGTAATCGACAAAACCCTAATGTCAATAAGCCACCAAAATATTAAACTAATATGTGTCCAAAGATTATCTTTATGCAATAATTTTAGAATAGATTATATTCGAATATTAGAATAGATTATAATATAGAATTATATTCATGTGAGGATCTAGGTACAACAGTGGTATTCTAGCCTGATATTCAGTCTTGTCACTCCACTAGCTTAAACACCTTTTTGGCGAATTTGACCGATTTCATAACAAAGGTTCTACCTTTAGTACATGAATAACATTTTCCCGCAACTCTTACTGATACATATATATGTGTTATAAAAAAAAAGAATCACCCCATGATGATATGCTGAAATGTTTACAAAATGTATATTCCAGTATCGTTTTTGACATAAATTTTCTGAAAATGGCGTTGAGAATGTGCAAATCAGATATTTTTAAGGAAAG
>CP092866.1:61272060-61285225 GCA_030710605.1 Cordylochernes scorpioides
GTGCCGTTTATGTGGGAATAAATATAGATGCTACTTTATATGCAAATTAAATAGGCTCTGTAAATCCCTGAATATGGAAGAAAGCGTGGACCCAGCACAACCTCAGTGTGGGCTCGTCTTTGCGACATAAAACCTCTAATCTTTATATTTCAGAATTTTATTTTGTAAAAGTTTAAAATTCATAATTTTAATATATAAATTTCAAGATTAATATATTTTAAAAAGTAAATAACACAAGTCGCGTTTGTAATTGTAAATAAGCATATCGATATATATATATATATATATGTAGATATGCAAATACATATGTAAATAGAGTTGTAAATACATATATGTAAATAGGTTCTACAACATATGTGGAGAGATTCAGATCTAAATCGAATATTTCGTGGATTTTAAATAAATTGAGACAAACGTTTAAAACGGACGAAGAACCAAACTTTTGATGGTGCTTTTAATTTAAATGTAGAATATTGAAAAATTATATATTTTATATATAAAATATATTTTGAAAATAGAGCAATCCATAAATAAATCTTTAATTAAAAAGGCATATAATGCCTGGATTCTTTATCCAATATATGCCTTCTTAATTAAAATACAAGAATATAATCTAGTAATAGTTTTTTTAATTCCATCTATTCATATGGTTGTTCAAATAAAATATATATATGTGATAAATCTCCAATATTTTATTATATGATGCATTAGTGCGCAATCTGTTATAAGAAATTTGAACTAT
The DNA here is from genome assembly GCA_030710605.1 of Cordylochernes scorpioides. Lineage (NCBI taxonomy): Eukaryota > Metazoa > Arthropoda > Arachnida > Pseudoscorpiones > Chernetidae > Cordylochernes > Cordylochernes scorpioides. The sequence continues at coordinate 61,272,803 of CP092866.1, forward strand.
TTTATACACATTGGTCTTTTTGAAATAAAACAATTTTCTACTGCCCTTACCTGCAATGATGAAATAATGGGAAGGTTGATTAGTGATGAGCCCTACAAATGGTTTTTCCAGTTTCATACCGCTGTAATATTGCAATTGGCTGTTTTCCCTTTATACCGATACTATATCAAACGGTTTTCCCTTCATACTTAATGTAAATTTCTGTAACGACGAAATATTATTTGGCGTTATCGCGTAAATAGAATATATTTGCTTTCTACACACACCCTATTTTTTAATTTGGATAATAAAAAAATCAAAATATTTTAAAACCTTATTTGTATAAGACAGTGTGGAATTTTTATTCATTTCTCAAAACTCCATACAAAATATTTAACTGCATATGTAGACGTCCAAATTAAACGAATGAAACTCAACCCTGAGAATCGCCGTTACTTACTTACATACTCCAGTTGGAAGTCGAGAAATTTCCTAACAGAATTAATACGACCTCGTGAATTAATACGACGTCCAGTGGTGCCAATATTTCACCTATTGTGAGTTTCATTTCCGGTCTTATGAAGTGAACAAGATATTTTTATTCCTTACTTCAGAATTCTCCTTTAATATATCGCTGATGGAAGATCTGTTGAAGGACATGTGCTTGAAACTTCTCGCCACCTAATAAAGGTAACTCATTGCTTATATATTTTATTATATTCAATTTTTCCCCTATAATCACTGTATTTGAAGCACTCCCTAAAAAAAATCAATAACCTCACCATAATATTTTCAATCAGAAATAGTTATTTAAAACTTAGGAAATAAAAATATTATCAATATTTTTTAAAAAACTTTACACAAATAAATTTACTGGCAATGCGTTTCTTTTAAATATCATCAAATATTATCTCGCATTGCCATTGAATTTATTTGTGTAAAGTTTTAACGATAGATGGCAATTAAATTTAATTTACCAATATTTTTTTATCTTAAAGAATTAAAATATAAACTTTACTTAGATTTTAAAAATCGAATGATATATGTTTTGAAATTAGAGCCATCCGTTGAAAGATATTAATTAAAAAGGCATATATTGGATCAAAATATATTTTGATCCAATATATACCTTTTTAATTGGATATATAAATGTTCAGAATATTTCTCATAGAAATAATATTTTTATAGATTTTATAAGTTATTTCATTATGAAAATTTAGCCATTTTGTGTTATTGAGGCTATTAACTGTTATTTTATTATTATTATTATTATTATATATTATTTCAAACGAATGACATTAAAATGCTATTTACGCAAACTAGGCCTTAAATACCCATTTCTTAATTTCTCATGAAGCCTCTAGGATCAAATTTAGGTTGTTTAAGTACAGTCTGCACCACGCTGATGAGGGCCAACAGCCCGAAACGATAATGGTTGATTTTTCTTGATTTATCAAGAAATTGGGTTGGCCAAATATCAATGACTAAACCAAATCTCTCGTATCTCTCTCGGTTGAAAGACTCTGCGTGAATGGCATGGCAGTTTCTGATAATAAAGCTAATCCAGGAGAGACAGGACCATGTTGTGGGCAGTCTCTCATGGGAGAGAGACGCTACTATATTTAAATATTTCTAAAAACGAAGTGATTTACTTATTTAAAAAGTTTGGCAAACACGAAGCGCGGTTATTCCTGTGGGGATAGCAGGCAAATGTTGCTAATTAAAAGGTCTTTAATTGGTGATAATGTTTCTTGGTGGCTGCTTGTAATGAATACGCTTCATGTTGCAAAGTTTTTTTCTGGAAATATGAGAGCGCTTCTATTTTTAAGATATTGGTTTATTAACAAAATATTTATATCCGAAATACTCCTTTTTGTTTATATACAATACAAGCCCAATAACTCGGCTTTGCCCGGATTCTGGAATAGTGAATGTCTTCCTCAACGAATATTAGTTAAACAAATTAATATAATTATTATATGATTATATATATATTATTATTACTTTTATTAATAGTAATGGTAGTGGTGTCTTGTCTAAATATTTCTGATCCATGGAATGTGGTGCCAATACCCCGTTAGTTAGTCACATTTCCCTGCAGGCCTTCACTGCTACTGTAGCGGCTCACAAAGTCCCCCTGGGCATACTGGACACCCCCTTCCTCAGTCCCCTACAATTGCAGTAGTATTAATAATATAGTAATAAAATATACTAGTAATAATAATAGTAGTAGGGACGATAAGATTGTTACTGGATTAATTCATATAGGTGCATTAAAAAAATTATATTCTTTTATTCTTTTCCAATATTTTCTCTAATGATATTTTTAGATATAGATGACTGGATTCATCTACAGATAGGTTGTATTTATACCTAACTACCACTATTTGATGGAATACCGAATTCAGTTGCCTCTCTGTAAATGGAATTTTGTTGTTGTTGTTCTCTTCCTTCTTTTCTTACCTGCTTTTGGATCCTGGTTGGAGAATATATGAAGTATAATATTGACGTTCTAATAAAGGCGTGTATAGGTGTTATATAGCCTATTTTCTAAAGTATAGGGCGATAATCATCCAAGGATATCTTGACTAATGACCAATAAAATGATCACTAAAATTATTCAAATCATACTCAACAATACTTAAGGACAATATTTAAGGAAGATGTACTTTTTAGCATGTATACCAGGATTCAGTAATACCTATGAAAGATATTTGATACAGTGACTTTTATTGAAGACACACGAGATAACCAAGTGTGAACAAAATTGCCTCTGTCTCCTTCAAAAAATAAACGGCATGCGACATCAATGGCTTTCAACTCTCTTATGTGTTGTCCATTAGTGTAATTAATAACATACGTATCACAATTATGAGGAAAAACGTGCCATCTCTCTCTGTCCTTATTGCGATGAAAAGCTATTGTATGAGCCTGGCTCATCAGTGGTGAACCCATCCAGCAGTTTCAACAATTTAATCCACCAGCTATCCTTCAGTGTAACATATATAGTCAGAATCGCCCAATACAGTATTAGAGCTCTGAAGTCGATCTCTGGTAGATTGGCTATGAGCTCATGAGTAGGCCAACCCTGAGTAATATGTGAAAATAACGATAGGTTTGGCTTGCAATTTTTCTAAATACAGTTAAACCTGTCTATAGCGCCCCCTCTAAATAACGCCTTCCTCTCTGAAGCGCCCGATTTTAAATACGTAGTACGATGCGATTTACATTAAAAATGACCTTTTTATAGCATCCCCTCTCTATAGCACCCTATTTTGGTACCCCAAGAGGGGGCGCTATAGACAGGTTTAACTGCTTATATTGCCTCATCTCATGTTTTATATGCGCTTTTTTTTTTTGTATTGTTAGACATTATTTAAATTATGCTTTAATTTTCCTTTTAGTTTATGTTTTTTATGTGATCATGTATTATAATTATAGTATTATTTATATTTTAAACTCCCCAATATTTGAAAATTGACGTTATTAAAGACAATATTTGGAGTAAGAAGCCATGACGAGAAGACCGTAGGTTCTCTACGAGGAAGATAATAAATAAATAAACTTAAATTTTGTTTTGATTATGGAGGAAATGTATTGTTACATCATGATTAATGGCGTATTTCTTATATTATTTTTAATATATTTGAAATTTAAATTATATATTTATTTATTTTTATATTCTATGATATTTATTTAAAACAGATTATTTAGATTATCATCATTTGTATTTAGGTACACGTGTGACTTCACTGCTCTCTTTGATGTGAGAAAATAAATAAATGATTCTGGAGGTTACTAAAAGTAGACTTATCTCATTATTCCCTTATATAAATTTGTAGGATGGTTGAAACACGCTCTGGTAAGATTCAAGACCCAGCACAGGAGAGAATCATGCCTGAAGAGTCTGCCAAGCCGCAACCTGGTGCAACAATTGGTGGAGATGCTAGTTCCGACCCAGTTGTCCTGAATCCCAACATCAACATCCCCAAGTATGATGGAACGGAAGACCCTCGCCCATGGATTGAATCTCTTGAAGAAATTGGCTTCCTGTACCATTGGGCAGACTACATTATCTCTCGTTATGCTGCCATGAATATGATTGGTAGCGCCAAAACCTGGCTGAACCTACACAAGATAAGTTTCACCAGCTGGGAAATTTTCAAGAGCCGCCTAATTCAGGATTTTGCCTCAGACGCCAACAAAGAAGAAATGAAGATGAGGCTAAACAGAATGCAGCAGTGGAATGAACCTGCAATCAGGTTCGCAGAGGATATCCTTGTACTGTGCAACAAGGTCGACCCCCAAATGGAAGAAGAGACTAAAATAAACTGGGTTATTGGAGGGTTAAAGAAAGAATACTCTTTTGCCCTTCACCTAAACCCTCCTAAAAATACAAATGAACTTCTAGAAATTTGTAAAAAGCTGGATTTGTTCGAAAAGAATTACCAAGAACGTGCAGAAAAATCAAAAGCTCTTTATAATGGACCACGCTCTCCTCGTCCCCATCATCAAGAGCAATGGAAGAATGCTACGTCGTTCAGAAGACCATATCAGAACACCTCCAAGCCCCAGGCCCCCGCTCCGAGGTACTACCAGAACACCTCCAAGCCCCAGGCCCCCGCTCCGAGGTACTACCAGAACACCTCCAAGCCCCAGGCCCCCACTCCGAGGTATTACCAGAACAAGCCTCTGCCCCAGGTATCTGCCCCTAGACGATCTTACACTCCCAATTCGTGAGCCAAAACCGGTCTACCCAAGTAAAAAATACAATAAGAATCCAAATTCAAATAGGGATAGGACAGAAGACAGGAGACCAATATGTTTAAAGTGTAACAAGCCAGGACACGTAGCGCGGTATTGCAGAGTCAGGTTTTTAAGAATTGTGGAAGAGGATCCCATAGTTACACAAGACAAGGTCGAAGAAGAAATCCGAATGGATAATGGAACTCAGAAGTCGAGACCACTGCTCTACGCTGACGTAAGTAATAGCCCGTACTCGAGTATCCCTACAAGGAATAGATATGCCGCATTAGAAGATTTAAACTAAACATCGCGCCTGAGTCCGTCAATCAAAGCAAGTCGACCATAAATGGAATTAAAAAGTTGGACCCCAAATATAAAATGAACATTAACGTGGATAGAATCGGTATCTGCGAAGCTTTGATTGATACAGGCGCCGATCTTTCAGTGGTCGACCTTAGTACAGCTCTTAACACAGGTCTTGAAATAATAAATCCTGATAAAATGTGCTCCGGACCCGATAGCAAAGAATTAGATATCGTAGGAAATATTATTTTAAATATATAATTTGATGACAAAACAATTACACATCAATTTGTGATAATGAGAACACATTTGCGAATATTTATACTTAGACGTGATTTTCTTAAGAAAATGAACGCAAAAATTGATTGTCAGCGTGAAATAATCAAATATGACTTGACAGAAAATCGTGACGTAATCAAATATCAACAGAAGAAAATAAAAAGTGCAACGGATGCCATTATACCAGAACTTTCTATTAAATTGATTAATGCATTTGTAGAAGCAGAGGATGGCGAATACATAATCGAGGAGAACCATAAAATGTTTCAAACAAATGGACTTCGACTAGCGAGAAGCTTAATAAATGTTGTGAATAAGGAAACATATATCTGGATAACAAACCCTTACCCTCGACCATTAAAAATATTTAAAAACCAAACATTGTGCTTTGGAAGCCAGCCAGCCGAAGTGAATCTTATGGAAGAAAGTGAACAAAAAGAGCATGAAGAACCCCAATTTCAGATAAACGAAAATTTAGCATATAAGGAAAAGGAGCAATTGAAACAAGTTTTGGAAAGGTACGAGGATTTGTTTTCGTCGGGATTAGGAAGATCCAACTTAGCGAAACATCGGATCGATACAGAAGGCGCGAAACCGATCAAACACAAGCCGTATAGGGTGAGCGCGAAAGAGCGAGAAATCATAAAAGAACAAATTGATGAAATGCTCAGAGACGGCATAATTAGACCATCCTCGAGTCCATGGTCCTTCCCTGTAATCTTGGTCAAGAAGCGAGATGGTAAGTACAGATTTTGCGTTGGCTACAGAAAATTGAATGATGTAACAGTGAAGGATGTTTACCCAATTCCCAGAATTGATGAAGTATTGGATACACTTCAAGGATCCAAATACTTTTCAGCAATTGACCTTAAATCAGGATATTGGCAAGTAGAGGTTGAGGAGAAAGATAAAGAAAAGTCAGCCTTCACTACAGCACATGGCCTATATGAGTTCAACGTAATGCCCTTTGGTCTATGCAATGCCCCTGCTACATTTGAGAGGAACATGGAAAATATGCTTGGCAATCTTAGATGGCAAATTTGCTTATGTTATCTAGATGACGTAATCATTTATAGCTCGGATTTTTCAACACATCTCAAAAGAATAGAAGCTGTTTTAAAATGTTTTCGCGAGGCTAATTTAAATTGAACAACAAAAAATGCCAATTTGCTTTCGAAGAACTGGAGATTCTTGGCCATATAACTAATCAACATGGTATAAAACCAGCGGAGCATAATATCAAGGCTATTAGAGATTTTCCTCGGCCCAAAAAGATACAAGAAGTTCAATCATTTTTTGGAATGTGCTCATATTATAGAAAATTTATCAAAGGTTTTTCAAAAATTGCCGATCCATTAACCAGTCTTATAAAAAAGAATGTACCTTTTACCTGGACAGAAAATCAAGAAAAAGCATTTCAAACCCTTAAAGTAGCATTGATAAATCCTCCAATCTTAGGGCACTTTGACCCGAATGCAATTACTTACATTCATACTGACGCATCTAACATCGGCCTGGGTGCAACATTAGTCCAAAAGTTCGGCGATAAAGAAAAGGTTATCTCATATTTAAGTCGAACACTGAGCAAACCTGAGCAAAATTTTTCGACTACCGAAAAAGAATGTCTAGCTGTTGTGTGGTCAATGTCCAAGTTACGACCCTACCTATATGGAAGGCACTTCAAAATCGTAACTGATCATCACGCATTATGCTGGCTTAAGAATCTGAAAGATCCGACCGGCCGATTAGCACGATGGGCACTGAAGATTCAGGAATATAAGTTCGAAATTATACACAAATCGGGTAAAAAACATCTGGACGCTGATGGTCTATCTAGAGGACCCTTACCTGAAAACGAATGGGACGAAGATTATGAAAGACTATTTCTGAATCAAATAATAGACGAAAAGGATGATTTTATTGAGAATATTAAGGAGAACCTTAGTGGAAACAAGCGTTCAATTACACAGAACTACAAAGAAGAAAATGGGTGTCTCTACAAGAAAAATCCAAATCCTGAAGGTAGGGCATGATTGCTGGTAGTGCCAAAGAAGAGAAGGAAGGAAGTCATGAGTGAATACCACAACCATATGCTGAATGGCCATCTGGGCGTCGCCAGAACCACTTACCGATTGAAGAATAAATACTATTGGCCTTCCATGTTGAAAGATGTTTCAGAATTTGTAAAGACGTGTGTGTGCCATCTTTGCCAAAGTCGGAAAGGTTCAAATCACTTGCCTTCTGGACTTCTACAACCTATTCCCCCAGCTAACTACCCTTTTGAAAGAATCGGAATTGACTTTGTTGGCCCCTTGCCATCAACGAAAAGAAGAAGGAAGTGGATAATTTTGTTGACTGATTATTATACCAAGTATGCTGAAACAAAGGCAGTATCAGAAGCAACCGTGAAAGAAGTCTCTACATTTTTAATCGAACATATTATTTTTCGTCACGGGCCCCCAAAATTTCTTATTAGCGATAGAGGTTCACAATTCACTAGCAATTTGATGAAGGAGGTAATGAAAATGTGCAAAGTGAAACACTGCTTCACAACGAGCTACCACCCCCAGACTAACGGACTAACGGAACGGCTAAATAGAACTTTAATCAATATGATCAGCATGTATGTGAACACAGACCAAAAGAACTGGGATGAAATCCTCCCTTTTATCACCCACGCGTATAATACCACGATTCAAGAAACCACAGGCTACTCTCCATTTTTCCTGTTGTTTGGAAGGGAACCCATGTCCCCTCTTAGACGACGAGAATATCCCAACGGACAGTAACATGGACGATTACGACGAATATATAGAAAACTACTTAGATAAAATAGCAAGGACGAGACAGGTAGTCATTAACAACACAGAGAAGACTCAGGAAAGAATGAAAAGAAACTATGACAAAAAACACAATGAGAAAATCTATGAACCAGGACATTTAGTAGCAGTTTGGACACCAGTCAGGAAAATCGGAAAATGTGAAAAACTATTGAGAAAATATTTTGGCCCATATCGAATATTAAAGAAGCTGTCTAACGTAAATTACTTAATTGAGCCGAAAGATAATCCTGGCCAAGACCCATTGATTGTCCATGTCTCAAGACTCAAACCCTATTTTGAGAGAATTGATGAGGTAACTCACGAGGACGTGACGACCCCCGGAGAGGGGGAAGTGTTACATCATGATTAATGGCGTATTTCTTATATTTCTTTAATATATTTGAAATTTAAATTATATATTTATTTATTTTTATATTCTATGATATTTATTTAAAACAGATTATTTAGATTATCATCATTTGTATTTAGGTACACGTGTGACTTCACTGCTCTCTTTGATGTGAGAAAATAAATAAATGATTCTGGAGGTTACTAAAAGTAGACTTATCTCATTATTCCCTTATATAAATTTGTAGGATGGTTGAAACACGCTCTGGTAAGATGCAAGACCCAGCACAGGAGAGAATCATGCCTGAAGAGTCTGCTAAGCCGCAACCTGGTGCAACAGTATATAGCACTAAAAGAAGAAGGTTATGGCTGACCCCTCCATCAAGCTACTACCTGGTGTCACAACGTCATATGGGGGTCGGTGGAAGATGCTCTAAACCGTTGGTTTTCAATGGTTGAAAAATGTTCCAATGGCCCCGATTCTTGCAAAAGTCCAACCCCACAAGCGAGGCCAAGTAACCAAATGGGGCTCTTACATATTTTCAAGTGCAAAGGTCAAACTGTTTTTCACATGGGTAGACATGTGGTGCATTTACAGTAAAAGCAGTCGTTATCTACCTACAATGATTATCATGGCCTGTACCGCATGTACTAGGGATAATAAATCATCATCATCACAACGTCCTATATATAGAATCCAATAACTTTAAAAGCACCAGAAGAAAAAGAGATGAGACACTATTTTTAAAATAGACTCAACTAAAAAGTAAGTTTTATAAATAACTTTGATTGAACTAAATATTTGTTTTAGTTTCCTTTTTCTCAATAAGTATCTATTCTGTTTACCTCTTCTTCTACTTCTAAAAGTTCTACATTTCATGTAATCTCTTTTTTTTTTGTAGATTATTAGTTTTTTTATTTTTTATATATAAATAAATTTTATTGATATCTTTTTTTTTATATGAATTGTAACTTATTTGTTTGTAGATTTTGATATTCTGCTTTAATATTATACACATTATTTGACTTTTTAAAACCCTATTAATTGCAATATTAAATTATATTTAGATTTTACTAATATAAGCTTATATTTCAACACAATATTTGAAGGTTTGTAGATAATAACATTATTTAATTACACTTACAAGTATGCCAAATACTCACTGGTTGTGTTGAACTTTTAAAGAATCAGAGGCTATTTCGGCTTTTTTTTTTTCAGAAAATAAAAGTGCCCAATGTGGAAATCGATCCCAGTTCGTGTCTGTCAAAAATCGATAATTTGTACCCCTCGTCCACCAATATCTATATATATAAAAATCAATTTTGGATGTTTGTTTGTTTGTATGTCCGGTATACAAATTCGCAGTAGTTCACTAATTCAAACCAAAATTTCCATACATAGGTAAAACAATACGGGGAAAACGATAGGCTATTTTAAAAAATATATAAATCAATTATTAAAACTATTTATTCAAATTATTCTACTTAGCTCACGAAGCGCCCTCTATCAAAGATTTACGCTTTAAATCTATCATTTAGATTGAATTATGCTGATGCAAACAAATAGATAATGCTAATAACAAACAATTATAAAAAAATTCTTATCTAAATATATATCTCTCGGGTAGATATGCACACAGGTCAATCCCGGGGCGAAGCCCGGGTCACCCGTCTAGTATATTATAAAATAAATAAAGCTTCCAGGGCTAAGTTTCTTGTGCAACTTTCTATTTTCAAGCTCTCGGACTTGTCAGTCCTTCAACAGAATTATCACGTTAACAAATTAATAATAAATACTATTTTTATATACATATTATTATTTCGTTCGTAGATGGCTTTTCTTGATTTATCAAGAAATTGGGTTGGCCAAATATCAAGGAGCAAGCTAAATAAACGTTTAGTTTATTTTTGCTCCACTAGATGGCGCTTTGCCATCTAAAAAGCACATGTGCTCGTGGTCAGGAGATGCCTTCTTTATTTTTAATATCAACACCTGACCCACTTATCTTTTATTTTTTCTATTGTTTTTTCACACATTATTATTTACATATTTTAAATACTTATTATATATTGAGAGAAGAATATATTACATTATTTCTGTGTGAAACAAAAAAAATACATATAGCACTACGTACACGCTTGTTCGACGATACATATACTAAAATTGGAACACTACGAAGGTGTGTAAAACTGCATTAACCTGTCTCTAAAAATATTAAGACATTTTTTGTTTTATTTCAATTGATTCATTGGAGATATATATAAAAAAAAGCAACAAATTGAGTTTCATTTTAAAAATAAGTTTGAAATATCTAAAGTGATGAATGTATATTTTACAAATTAAAAATATAACTTAAAATCTGCGAATAAAATGTTGCGATTAAAATTTTTCAATTTAGTGATAAAGGTCGCTATTTAAAGGGCAATGGTTGTATTTAAAGTTGAAACGATTTTAAATAAAGTTGAAAGCTATATACACGTATATATGTATACTTATATTTATGTATGTGTCTGTGTGCTAAAAAATGGAAATTGGGGTAGTGGGAATGAATTAATTGAAAGCTACATCTCAGATACATACAATGCGCCAACGAAACTCCGTGAAAATGGAGGTTATCATCATAACGACCAACACATTATCATCATCTTTGTCAGTTCCGGTAGTTAGGTGGTAAGCTTCCAATGGGAGGTCATTTCCGGCATGGAACAGTCCACTAACTAATACTGACTAACTATATCTTTACTATGGCTACATGGCGGGGATTTATGGCTACGTATGACTCTCGTCTAAGTATTTCACTTAAAACAACATGAATTGTTCTCTAACTAATATTTTCTTCTTTTTAATTCTTCAAATATGTGAAAATAGATTTATGCAAATATTAATTTTCCTATTTGCATATTTATAATTTTATAGTTGTTCGAATGTTATTTTAAAATCTATTTCAAAAACTTTTAATCCGAAATCTAGTGGCGTATAATATAATTTTTTTAAATATATATCGTCATAGTAAAATTTGCAAATAATATAATCCCTTCGGTATAATTATTAATAAAAGACAATTCGCTGAGGGAAGAGTTTATATATAACGGCAATACAAGCTTTCGGTCTCAACAGCCCTCCGACAGGTATAACTATGGTACTCTAAAACTTGTATTGCCGATATATATAAAAGAAACTTTTTCCTCAACGAATTGTATTTTATTTATGATAATAATATTTAAAATTTGAAACTATTTTAAAGGCGTAAGATTCTTTTTGAAATTAAACAATTTCTACTGCCCTTACTGCAATGGAAAAATTAATGTTTCCATTGCAGTAAGGGCAGTAGAAATTGTTTAATTTCAAAAAGAATCTTACGCCTTTAAAATAGTTTCGAATTTTGATAACAGATGGCGCGCTAGTGCATCATAATAGTAATATTTAATCGTCGATTTATATTCATTATATAGCTCTATCTAATAAAGATTATTATTTTAAATTTTGAATTTGTATTTAGACTAAGTCTGTAAGAGGAAAGGTTATTTTAACATTGAGTAAAAATAAAATAGCCACAGTGAATCGATCGATACAGTTTCTATCCGTCAATATTTGAATATGAATATATAAAGTTCCCCATGATCAATCACCTTGAGCAACCATCCCGTTGTGATATCAAGAATAATCACCCAGAAAGATATATTACGCAAAAGAAGCTATGTTTCTTTTATTAGAAGACCGTTCACGAAAACTTCGAACTTCTCGGGCTGGGGTAAATTGCAATGAAAGCTAGCCAAAAGATGATCTTATATCTACTTACTATAACTATAAAGTTGTGAGATGCGAAGAGCTCGTGATAGGTTTCCTAATAAAAGAAACTTCACGCCTTAGCACTCATTTCTTGTAATAAAATCAAAAATGTTCTTATACATTTCTTACTCTCTTACACCTTTCAATTTTATTTTA
>CP092866.1:61285325-61345200 GCA_030710605.1 Cordylochernes scorpioides
TCTTCTCCATACAATCAGTAGGTCCTCTCGGATTTCAATGATTTCTAGGAAGTCAGGACGAACTTCTAGATCCTGGACTTTGTCGAAGATGTAATAGCGATATATTCTAGAACATTACCTGAAGATTCAAATACCTCCAGGAGTAGAGTTTTTCCTCTCAGGAGGTCCCCTCGGATTGCTAAGATGTAAAGAAGATATGCCCAGGACTCAGCAGATATGTGATGGCGAGGTTTTCCAGAACATTTCCCGAAGAATCAAATACCTCCAGCGGTAGTCTTCCTCCTCAGAAGGTCCTCTCGGATTGCTAAGATGTCAAGAAGATATGCCCAGGACTCAGCCGAGGATGTGATGGCAATGTTTTCCCCAGAACATTCCTGAAAATCCAAATATCTCCAGCGGTAGTCCTCCTCCTCAAGAGATCCTCTCGGATTACTAGGAGGTCAATAAAAGATGTCCCAGGACTCAACCGAGGATGGAGACCTTTTCCAGAACAATTGCGAAGATCCAGCTCTGCAGGTCCTGAGAGATCTCAAACAATTTCATCATCAATCGGTTTATTTATAATCGATTGTTTCACATGTGTGAGAAGCTAACATTCAAACCCCTACACAAATCCTGTCAGTATACTCACAAGCCAATAAAAACTTCACTCTGACAAAAAAAAACCTATTTACTTTAATTAACATTCTAATAGAACAGCCTCGATAAAAATAATGTTGAGTTATTTGACAATTTTTAAAATAATGTTTAACTTTTTGTACTTAATTAATTCATATAAATTGATTTATTAGTAAATAGATAAAAATTGATTCTTTTTTTTTCAGATTCTCGCTTAAATAACTGCCTCAAATTCCTTCGGTAATTGACATTTATTATATTTTCATTTAAGTCGTTTTTTCAAAACCCGGTTTTTAAGACTAGAATCTAATTTGCACCTAGAGCTAAATTAAATATTTTCATATTGCTTCTGGAGAATATTTAAGTTGGTAAAAAATGTAATTGAATGTGTAGAGAGAGATGACGTAGAACCGGTGTCAATTTGCATAGGAAAAAGAAACCAAACGAAAACAAATTTCTACTAATAATGATATGATAAAAAAAAATTCCTTTGAGATGAATAATTTGTTTAATAAATTAAACTGTATACAGTCATTTATAGTGATTATATTTAGTAGCATATATACATGCTTGCACACATATACACAAAGTTTAAATTGAATAAATATCAATAGACAAATTGTCCGGCTTCATTCGATTATACGAAACAAAGGGAAAATATATATTCCCCGTTATCAGTCTAATTTTCATATTTCGCGGTTTAAACTGTGAAAATGTGACTCGAATGGTCTCGATTCATGCAATCGAATGATACTTACCTTACTTCATTGATTGCTGCTTTCGCTAATAACATTGTTTCTCATGCAGTCGAATGATATTCTCATTTCGTTGAAATTTCTGAAGATTTTATTCTCTTGATATCTAAGTGTCCCTCTTCTGTGATACTACCTTTAACAAATTCTTTTTTTTTCTGTGAGCTAATGTGCAATCAGTCACAAAAGATTCTCTAATAAGAGATATGATAAGAGATAATCTTTTAAGACATTTCATTGGATGATGACGGCCATATTTGTACATAAAAAGGGGCTCACACAATGAGAATGCGAAGAGACTTTTCATAAGGTTAGGGGTGTGCTAGACACTTATATCGTACTAGCCGAATGACCCGGGCAACGCCCGTGTTTTACCCGATTGAATGTTTTGATTCAAATACTATTTGTTACAATTATAAATTGGCGCCTTAAATAAATGCATATATTAGTTAATAACTATAGCCTATGTGCTTTATCTGTCTATGTACTGTTGGCTTCCGTAGGCGTCTCATACTGGGAAAAAGAAAGAGAGGATTCCATTTGGTTATTAACTAATATATGCATTTATTTAAGGAGCGACCCGCTCCAACACAATAGTTACAGAAATGGGGGGGGGGGGCGAAGGTGGCATGATCGTAGCCGACCAATAGGAGGGCGCCATTCCAAAAAAAAAAAAGCAAACGTGACAGAGTTGATTAGGAGATGAGGAATGACGCTCGTAACTGTATCTACTTATATATTTGCCTTATTCTGTCTGTCTGTCTGTCTGTCTGTCCGAAGCTCACGGATAGAATGCGCGCCTATTGGCCGCCAGCAAACACGTGACCTCCCTGCCCGCCCCCCTCTAGACAACCCTGTTATCAGCTGTGTGTTACATCCACCTGTCTATACAGACCACCCTGTCTATAGCGGTCACTTTAGGCAACCCTTTTATCAGCTGTGTGATACATCCACCTGTCTATACAGACCACCCTGTCTATAGCAGTCACTTTCGGCAACCCTGTTATCATCCGGGTGATACATCCACCTGTCTATACAGACCACCCTGTCTATAGCGATCACTTTCGGCAACCCTGTTATCAGCTGTGTGATACATCCACCTGTTTAAACAGACCACCCTGTCTATAGCGACCACTCTAGACAACCCTGTTATCAGCTGTGTGATACATCCACCTGTCTATACAGACCACCCCGTCTATAGCGACCACTCTAGACAACCCTGTTATCAGCTGTGTGATACATCCACCTGTCTAAACAGACCACCCTGTCTATAGCGACCACTCTAGACAACCCTGTTATCAGCTGTGTGATACATCCACCTGTCTATACAGACCACCCTGTCTATAGCGACCACCCTACCACTCTAGACAACCCTGTTATCAGCTGTGTGATACATCCACCTGTCTATACAGACCACCCTGTCTATAGCGACCACCCTAGACAACCCTGTTATCAGCTGTGTGATACATCCACCTGTCTATACAGACCACCCTGTCTATAGCGACCACCCTAGACAACCCTGTTATCATCAGTGCGATACATCCACCTGTCTATACAGACCACCCTGTCTATAGCGACCACCCTAGACAACCCTGTTATCAGCTGTGTGATACATCCACCTGTCTAAACAGACCACCCTGTCTATAGCGACCACTCTAGACAACCCTGTTATCAGCTGTGTGATACATCCACCTGTCTATACAGACCACCCTGTCTATAGCGACCACTCTAGACAACCCTGTTATCAGCTGTGTGATACATCCACCTGTCTATACAGACCACCCTGTCTATAGCGACCACCCTAGACACCCCTGTTATCATCAGTGTGATACATCCACCTGTCTATACAGACCACCCTGTCTATAGCGACTACTCTAGACAACCCTGTTATCAGCTGTGTGATACATCCACCTGTCTAAACAGACCACCCTGTCTATAGCGATCACCCTAGACAACCCTGTTATCAGCTGTGTGATACATCCACCTGTCTATACAGACCACCCTGTCGATAGCGACCACCCTAGACAACCCTGTTATCAGCTGTGTGATACATCCACCTGTCTATACAGACCACCCTGTCTATAGCGTTCACCCTAGACAACCCTGTTATCAGCTGTGTGATACATCCACCTGTCTATACAGACCACCCTGTCTATAGCGACCACCCTAGACAACCCTGTTATCATCAGTGTGATACATCCACCTGTCTATACAGACCACCCTGTCTATAGCGGTCACTTTCGGCAACCCTGTTATCAGCTGTGTGATACATCCACCTGTCTAAACAGACCACCCTGTCTATAGCGACCACTCTAGACAACCCTGTTATCAGCTGTGTGATACATCCACCTGTCTAAACAGGCCACCCTGTATATAGCGGCCATTCTAGATAACCCTGTTATCAGCTGTGTGATACATACACCTGTCTATAGCGGCCACTCTAGACAACCCTGTTATCAGTTGTGTGATACATCCACCTGTCAATACAGACCACCCTGTCTAAAGCGGTCACTTTAGGCAACCCTGTTATCAGCTGTGTGATACATCCACCTGTCTATACAGACCACCCTGTCTATAGCGGTCACCTTCGGCAACCCTGTTATCATCAGTGTGATACATCCACCTGTCTATACAGACCACCCTGTCTATAGCGGTCACTTTCGGCAACCCTGTTATCAGCTGTGTGATACATCCACCTGTCTAAACAGACCACCCTGTCTATAGCGACCACTCTAGACAACCCTGATATCAGCTGTGTGATACATCCACCTGTCTATACAGACCACCCTGTCTATAGCGACCACTCTAGACAACCCTGTTATCAGCTGTGAGATACATCCACCTGTCTATACAGACCACCCTGTCTATAGCGACCACCCTAGACAACCCTGTTATCATCAGTGTGATACATCCACCTGTCTATACAGACCACCCTGTCTATAGCGACCACCCTAGACACCCCTGTTATCAGCTGTGTGATACATCCACCTGTCTAAACAGACCACCCTGTCTATAGCGACCAATCTAGACAACCCTGTTATCAGCTGTGTGATACATCCACCTGTCTATACAGACCACCCTGTCTATAGCGACCACCCTAGACAACCCTGTTATCATCAGTGTGATACATCCACCTGTCTATACAGACCACCCTGTCTATAGCGACCACTCTAGACAACCCTGTTATCAGCTGTGTGATACATCCACCTGTCTATACAGACCACCCTGTCTATAGCGACCACCCTAGACAACCCTGTTATCAGCTGTGTGATACATCCACCTGTCTATACAGACCACCCTGTCTATAGCGGTCACTTTAGGCAACCCTGTTATCAGCAGTGTGATACATACACCTGTCTATACAGACCACCCTGTCTATAGCGACCACTCTACAGCTGTGTGATATATCCACCTGTTTATACAGACCACCCTGTCTATAGCGGTCACTCTAGGCAACCCTATTATCAGCTGTGTGATATATCCACCTGTCTATACAGACCACCCTGTCTATAGCGGCCACCCAAGACAACGTTTTTGAAATATATTCGCACTCGGGTAAACCCCGGGCGTTGCCCGGGCCTTTCGTCTAGTATAGAATAATGATTTAGTTTTCCGTTGTTGACAACTCGTATTACCTCCTTGAGTCCTTAACGTTCCTCATTCAGATTCCTAATAAAGAAAATAAGTATTCCATTTTAATTGTATCGTGAACATTTTCTTATCTTCGTCACACCTTGTTTCAGTTACATCTGTTACTTTGTCTACACATGTGTAGCTGGATTTACATTTATTTCACCCTTTAGAAAGTAACGATTGTCAATACATCCTTCAAGTAATTTCTAGGTGATAGTAAAGCACACTATCAAAAAGATTTAATACACAAAGTTAAATGTGAAATGAAGCCAATCTTGATGCACGATGCTCACTTCAAGCATATATGGCTAATATATTCAGTGAGTTACTTTAGCTTCTACACACAACAAATATGTTTGCTTGAACTTCAAATCTCATATATTTAGTAAAATATTCAATTATGGATATTTATTAATTTCGTTATATCTGTAATCCCATTTCTCAATTGTAGGACTCTCTCTCTCTCTGGGCAACGCCAGCCAACACCTGACCTGCCCACTCTGTGTGAGAGAACTCTCGCAGTCCACCGGTGGCGGAGTCTTTCCCGCGTTGGGCACCACCAATGAAGACCTTGTATATATTTTTATATATATGCATATATATTTTTTTTCAATTATTTTAATATATTTATTCATATATCTATCATTGTTAATCTTATTTATTCATTTTGTTTATTTAACCTTATATAATCTTATATGGACGTTATAATAAATCAGTTTCAATCTCAATCTCTCTCCCTCCCTCACACACACACAAACCAAATAAAAAGTAATATAAATTAGGAGAAATATTCAATGCCTAGTGTGTGTTTTTGTAGTATTAAGTTTTGGTATGAAATACCAAAAAAAAATGTTATTAAATTGAAATTATCAAGACATATATTTTCGAGACGGAATAACAAATAAATTTAGAGAAAACAATGTTAAAGGAGCTTTTATCCTTTTAAAAAGATCCAAGACACCTTTTTCCTAATTTTTAAATCATATCCTTTCTATAGAGGTGTGTTCAAAAAGTATCGCGAATTTTGAATTTTCGCGGGTTACGTATATTCGAATTTCGATCTTTTTGTGGCTTTATGTTGGTACTCATGTCTCTCACTTATGCCGACAAGCTCGGCTATTTTGAATGTTCACTTAATTGTTGACAGCTGCTTTGCTTGCAGGTGTTTTGGATCGTCTTCGATTTTTACCTATTAAAAACAATGGACCAAAGAACCTGTATCATATTTTGTGTGAAAAACGAAATTAAGTGCGCGGATGCATTCCGAATGTTGACTGTGGCATGCGGAGAAGCTACCTTGGACCGAAGCAACGTTTATCGGTGGTACAAAATGTTCTCAGAAGGCCGAGAAGATGTGAACGACGAAGAGCGTGCCGGACGCCCGAGCACTTCAACAACAGACGAAAAAATTAATGAAGTGGAGAAAATGATATTGGCCAATCGTCGAATCACCGTTAGAGAAGTTGCTGAGAACCTAAACATATCGATTGGCTCGTGCCATTCGATTTTTATCAATGATTTGGGCATGAGACGGGTCGCCGAAATTCGTACCAAAATTGCTCAATTGCGACCAAAAACAGCTTCGCATGAACATTGCTAATGAGATGTTGGACTCTGTCCGCGACGACCCAAATTTTCTCCAGAGGGTCATAACTGGTGAGGAAGCGTGGGTTTATGGTTATGACGTGGAAACCAAAGCTCAATCATCTCAATGGAAGCTGCCGCACGAACCAAGATCGAAAAAAGCGCGCCAAGTTCGGTCGAATGTGAAAGTTTTGCTGACAGTTTTCTTCGATTGCAGGGGCGTGGTGCATCATGAGTTCTTGCCACAAGGTAGAACGGTCAATAAGGAATATTACCTGCAAGTTATGCGCCCGGATTTGGGGAAGAACAAAAATTGGCTTTTGCACCACGATAACGCCCCTGCTCACACATCGTTGCTTGTGCGCGACTTTTTGACCAAAAAAATACACTAATGATGCCGCAGCCACCGTATTCCCCAGATCTGGACCCCTGTGACTTTTTCTTGTTCCCTAAACTGAAGAGGCCCATGAAAGGACGACGTTACGCTACGCTTGACGAGATAAAGACGGCATCGAAGGAGGAGCTGAAAAAGATATTTAAAAAAATGATTTTTTGAAGTGCTTCGAAGATTGGAAAACCCGTTGGCACAAGTGTATAATATCTCATGAGGATTACTTTGAAGGGGACAAAATAGGCATTCATGAATAAATAAATAATTTTTGAAAAAACACAAAAGTCGCGATACTATTTGAACACCCCTCGTAAACTATAATTTAAAGAAAGATATTTGTAGTGTCTCTTAATTCATTAAAAACCCTTCTTATTATCATCGTCCCAAGCAATTTGCATCTAATTAGAAAGTATAGAGTTTTTTTATATGTTAATGCTTCACACTATTTCAATCTAAATATGATATGAAGGTAATATAATACACATAATTTGATACCAAATAAGGATAAAAATACACTTCCATTATGGAATTACTTTTTCTGCTCAATAAAATATTGAATATGCTTTATATATAATCTGAAAAATATATTCATACATTTCAAAAGGTTACTTAGTTTCTATACAAAAGGTTATATGCGCCCATCTTCTACTTGAAAAGCATATATAGGCGCTTTTTAATATTCTATAACGTCAATATTTTTATTCTTGCATAAAGGGTATCTCTCTCTCTCTATGAATCTTTTTACTTTAAATATTTCATCTATTTATATAAAAAGTATTTTATTCATTCGATAATTGGCAACAAAGAAAAAAAATGATTTTCTTTGCAAAAGATCTTATCTTTTTGAAATATCATTATAATTGAAATATTTCCTGTGTGAAAAATGGCAATTTTTATATCCTTTAGAAATATTAAATATAACGGAATATTATGTTGAAATATATATTAAATCTGTATATAATTATAAATAAATATGAGTGTGTGAAAGATTTTGCATTTATATTCTAAATTTATGTTTGTTATTAAATGTATACTGCTCGATTCATTTTCTTGTATTTATACGTATGCCCCCACAGATCTATGAGCTTATATCCATAGGTTTCCTGAACACCACTAAGATGCCCTTCTCTACTAAATATCTAGTGTACATATAAAAGAATAACAATGCAAAAAATACTTGAACGGTCTTAAGATTAATTTGGCCAAATAACGCTCAGTGGGTTAAAAGCAGATGAGCCAAACCCTCTTATCTGATACTAGACGAATGACCCAGGCAACGCCCGGGTTTACACGATTAAATGTTTTATTCAAACACATAAAACATAGCAAAATAAAACATAGCGAATATTGCAAGAGCAGTTATTTTAAACGGCGAATTAGATCAGTTATAGCAAAAAATGAAAACATATATGTAAATATGTGAAATAGTTGTAAAATAGAAAACCTGTAAATATAGTTAAGGACTTGCATTGTAATTAAGAAAAAGCTTCTCTCGCTGGCGGGCGGTCGCCGACAGCCATGCGCGCGCACAGGGAAGTCACGTGCTCGCCGGCGGCGCACAGGGAAGTCACGTGCTCGCCGGCAGCCAACGGGCGCGCGCCGCCGGCAGATCGCCCGCGTTCTAGAGGGCGCTGCTCGTGAGCTAAGTAGAATAATTTGAATATATAGTTTTAATAATTGATTCATATATATTTTAAATGGCCTATCGTCATCCCCGTTATTTTTTACCTATGTATGGAAATTGTGGTTTGAATTAGTGAACTACTGTGAATTTGTATGCAGGTCATACAAACCAACAAACATTCATTCATATATATATAGATATTCTATCATTGCATCTATATGAATATATATATATATATATATATTGGCGCTCATGTGAGCGGTGAGAATATACCTTTTTTTGTTTCAAAAAAGTATATATATATATATATTAAATAGTAAAAAGGCATATATTGAATTGAATAAAATATTATGAAATTATATATATATATATATATATGAATGGAATTTTGCCGGAGGAAATTGATCTAAATTGTCTCTTTATATATATACTAGGCGAATGACCCGGCTTCGCCCGAGAAATCCCTTGAGTGAAATTTCCTTCATAATGAAAGTATATCAATAATAAATAGTAGAAGTGCCATTGAATAGCAATACAGAACTAACACATAAACCACAGGAAAAAAGCGTGTGTGATTGCAAAAATGGTATTATATTTGTGTTTAGATATTTGATTTAATTATTTTTCTGCAATCCATTTATTTGTTTCAAAATCAATATAGTTTAAATAGATAGCAGCTTTTCCACCCAACCCCCGAGTTACCGGCCCCAGCGCATTAACCCTTGAAATTGCCCGAGTTGAGTGAGTGACTGCGATGGATCTCGACTGAGATGCCCATCTTCTCAGTAAGAATAAGAAAAAAATAGGTTTATAAAAATATTAATCCAAAATACTGGAATGTGAATATTTTTCTGTAAAAAATAAAAGAGCACATGGAAATTAGGCAAACATATGTGTTGATGACTGCGACTGCATTTTGAACTATTTTTTTAAAAAGCATTAAAAAAAGGCAAAACAAAATTAATAAAATATATGAAAGCAATTATTTACATACAGTAACGTTAATTTTGTAAAGTTTATTTTTTTAAATTGCATTAGGTGCACTTACCGTAAACTTAGCAATATAAATTTCTCTCTCAATACTCAATACTTTTGTGAAAAAAGTAACACTTGTATAAAAATATATTTAAAAAAAGGTACGCAAGCAACTTGAAAAAAGAAATGCAGAACGCTCATTGGTCTCTTAATTAGCCTGGTGTTGTTACTTCGCCTCGTATTTCCTCCGCGTAAAAAAAATTATTCACATGAAAAAAATAAATAGTCGAAAATACTAATCAAAATGCATCCGAAAATTTTCCTCGTGTTTATAAAAAGCGACATGCAAAATTTGGCATAAATTGGTTCAGTAGTTTTTGAGTTTATCGCGAAACAGACGACAATGACTTTTATATATTAGATTATATAAAAAAAAAACAAAGGCCAGAACAAAAATTAATCAAAAATACGAAAGCCATTGTTTACATACAGTAACGCTAATATTGTAAAGTTTTTTTTAAATTGCATTGTGTGCATTTACCATAACTTAGTAATAGAAATTTCTCTCTCAATACTTTTGTAAAAAAAAGTGACACTCGTATAAAAAGATATTTAAAAAAAGGTACGCAAGCAACTTAAAAAGAAATGCAGAACGCTCAGTGGTCGCTTAATTGGCCTCGTGTTGTTACTTCGCCTCGTATTTAATCCGCGTAAAAAAAAGGTTCTTCAAATGAAAAAAAGAAATAGCCAAAAATACTAATCAAAATGTAGCCGAATATTTTCCTCAGGTTTATAAAAAGCGACATTAAAAATTTGGTACCAATTGGTTCAGTAGTTTTTGAGTTTATCGCGAAACAGACAGACATTGACTTTTATATATAGAGAGACTAGGCGAATGACCCGGCTTCGCCCGAGAAATCCCTTGGGTGCAATTTCCTTCATACTAAAAGTATATCAATAATAAATATTAGAAGTGCCATAGAATAGCAATACAGAAGTAACACATAAACTACAGGAAAAAAGTGTGTGTGACTCACCAGTCATTAGGGAATCGAACCCGGGCCGCCCGCGTGGCAGGCGAGCATTCTACCACTGAACCACCGATGCTTTTAAAAAAGGCCATATTTAGGTATTCATTCCATTCCGGATTAGTCCGCGTAAAAAAAAAGTTCTTCAAATGAAAAAAAGAAATAGCCAAAAATACTAATCAAAATGCAGCCGAAAATTTTCCTCAGGTTTATAAAAAGCGACATGCAAAATTTGGTACCAATTGGTTCAGTAGTTTTTGAGTTTATCGCGAAACAGACAGACATTGACTTTTATATATAGAGAGATATGTACATATATGTGAAAAATAAGGAAAGAAAATAGAAAAATGAGCAGGTTTGATATTAAAAAAATAAAATTGGCATTGATCATTTGGGCGGTCAGGAAATGCCAATTTTGTTTTTAATAGACATATATATATTTTAGGAAATGCCAAAATAATTGTAAATAATCGATAGATGACATTTAAAAATGTAAATTGAGTTTATTTATTTGATCCTTTGAAAAATGCTAATATTTGACCTAACTGAAAAAAAATTCTTTACAGAGATATAAAGTCCAGTCTGTAAAAAATAACTATCAAATTCCCCCGGCTCTAACATATGGAGATTATTTTAACAAGGGAGAAAATCACGTATTTTGATCCTAAAAATGATGATAAATATTTTAGTAAATTACGATCATCATTGGAAATACTACTACAAGGTTGTCCCAAAAGTTCGTAAACACTTGCAAAAAATTAAATACCAATATTATTCGCCATTATGTATATAATGTGTTTGTATTATCTATAACGTAATTGTATTATGTATTCGCCGTAATAATATTATTCGCCAAGTAATAAGAAAAACAACGTTTTAATTGAAACACGAACTTTTGGGGCAACCTTATATACATGTAAATTAAAACGTGGGTTGATTATGTAGCTATTTAGTTCATTGTGCATATTTTCACAATATAACACACAAGACTTTGAATGATGTAATTTTAAAAAATGATTATGATGATGATAATTTAGAGAGTTATGTAAAGTTCTCTCTCTCATCATGATTACTATTAAGAATAATGTGTGATAACATAATCCTAATACATCATAATCAACATTGGTTCAGACAATATTTATTGGGCCAATATCCATCCTGTCAGTATTTGGGGACAGCCGGGTCATTTGTGTGGTCAATATCTAATATTTTATTTATCAGCGTCATCAATCAATTCTGTCACCGTTTGCTTTAGTGAATGGAATGCTTTTACGTAATATACGTAAAATGCGTAACTAATATGACTGAAATTTTAGCAGTATGTATAGTATAATCTGGAAAAACTTATATTGAATATTTCAGGTCTCTATCCCGAATATTCTTCGAGTTATTTGCAAATTTGAGTTGTAAATTTGCTCTTTCGCTCGCAAGCAGCGCCTCTAGCGGTGAAGATGGGAGGTAATATCAGCTGACCTAATGTACATGTAAAACGTGTTTTAACAGGACATAGAAAAAAATATGGAAGAGATATTTGTCGCATTTTTAGCCAAGAAAAATTGAAATTGACAGGTTCTGGGCAAAAATAGTTGTTTTTTTTTTTTAGTCAGAAAATGATTATGACAATATTGCTGTATCATATTTGATTATCAGATACAAAATTATATCCGGAAAAATTCCAAAAAGCAGAGACCACGGGTGAAGCCAGTTCATTTTTAGTATGCAGGAACAAAATTCTAACAGGAAAACATTCATTCGAGCAGAAGACACAAAGCCAGATCATCTCTTTATAAAAATATCGCTTCTCAAACACAAAGTTTGGAGCGGGACGTTTCACAAGAATGACATCCACGGCGCCAATTTATAATTGTAACGAATAGTATTTGAATAAAAGCATTTAATCGGGTAAAACCCGGGCGTTGCCCGGGTCATTCGGCTAGTTTGATATATTCATGTATAAAATTGTGAATTCTATTCTCTGAAACATTGTCAACTATTTTTATATTCGTGCATAGTGCATGAAACATCATTTTCCTGCATCTTAATGTTATATATATACATATAGTATCAATGAAAATATACTCAATACACTAGAATCTACTATAAGTTAAAATCATTCTCCCAACAAATCTTTGAAATCTTTATCTTTTAATACAAAGAATTGTTTATGCGAGAAGCCACCAAGTAACTCTCTGAATATTCAAAGAGTCTCGGTCATTAGTGGTAGAACCATTCCAAAAATTCTCTCAATCTGATGTACAGAGAGCAATAGTTGTTGCATTTTAAAATGTAAAGTAAAAGTTTCGAATTTCATAGAAGGGTTGAAAACATTTTTAGAATATTTCGTTTTAATGGCGCTTAGAAAATATATTTCATTTCTTATCACAGTTTTGCGGATTTATGCAAATTACAAAAAAAGGCAAAAAAAACGTCGTCAACTCTTTTTATTTTCTTGGGGAAAGTAGATTTCAGGCAAGCCCTTCCTCAGCATGCTGAGTTGCGGCGTCTTATGCCTTTTTTGTAATATATTGCATTACCCATCGAGGTAGTTTATTATCCTAATATGAATGCAGGCATATTTTATATATGCTTTAATATTCTTAGCCTTAATAGTTTTATATATTTTTTATTTTATTTCAACACACAAAAAGCGATATCCCGGCTAGAGATAATTGCGTCGATTTACTTTTTTTTTCAAACAGAATCAGTTATAAACACACCATACAATAAAAAGTAATTAAAAATAAAAAGAGAATCAATAATATACATTAGAAACCTGAACCTTTCAGGTTTGAAAGAAAATCATAAATATATATATACAAAGATAGTTAAATCTATGATATTTCTCTTTCCTATTTACAAATTGATATAGATCTACAACATTGTTTATTGTCTGTTGTCTAGAGGTAAAGAAGAGTGGGCATTCCAACAGTAGGTGTCTCGAGTCCTGGAATTTGTTACCACAGTGACAGCTAGAGTCCTCAACCACTCCAAATTTTGATAAAAATCCCTTATAATTTGCATGGTTCGTTGTAAACTGGGCATTATAAAAATTCGAACGGAAAAATGATGGAATTCCAAACGGAAAAAGCTTTGGAATGTTTCATTTGTTTTTAAAAATAATTAATCCATTTTTGCATTTAAAAATGAACCAATTATACTCGGAGAATGTGATCTAAAAGCATTTTCATCCTCTATCGAAAGATGAGCCAAATCATATTTATTTTAGATTCAATATAATCTGTGAGAAGGGGGATGTTCGCAAGACTATGGACACAGTTGGAAGATGTAGTCTTGTAGGCTCCAACCGCCCAAAGGAGAATTTGATATTGAATAGAGTTCAGTTTTTCTTTGCATCGACTATTTATAAATTTGTACCATATTTCTGAACCATATGTAAAAACTGGCCTGATAATTGTTTTATACAAAATTATTCTTTTTTTAGTATTTATTCCCCACATTTTTCCACAAAGTGACAACAGAAAATTTTTCATTCTTACGATCCTGCACAAAATGTCGTTGATATGTGGGAGAAAATTTATCTTCTTTTTTATTCTATGATTTGAGAATTTTATGCCTAATATCTTAACTTGATCTACTGGGTTTAAAATAATATTCGATATTTCAATTGGAACTTTAGGTTTATTATGTAAGCAAAGTAAATTCGTTTTCTCTGGGCTTATTGATAATTTATTCCTATTACACCATTGAATCACATAGCATAGAATATTTTCGCTTAATATTTTGAGATCCTCGACATACTTGCTCCAACAAATGATAGAAGCGTCGTCTGCGTAGCAGGTTATTTCTACATTCGGATGTTTGAAGCTCTTCAGCAAGTCGTTTAACAAAATATTCCATAATATTGGGGATAGAGGACCGCTTGAGGGCATCCTTTTGTCAATTTTCTTGTAACATTTGTGTCTTCATATGAGAAATTTGCCCTTCTTCCACTACTTAAATAAGATTGTATAATTCTTATATTAATTTGAAGGAAATGTTATCTAAATCGAGTCTTCTAATAATTGCTGGCCACCATGCGTTGTCAAATGCGCCTGCTATATCCACTGTAATCAAAGATGTTAGTTATTCTTGCCTGTGTTTCTGTATGGTTTCCATTATATCTTCCATTGCACTGTTCGTTGATTTATGTTTAGTAAATCCGTGTTGCCTTGGACTCATTAAATTGTTCTCTTCATAATATTTATTGATTTTGTTTTTAATTATGTTTTAAAATATTTTAGAATTGTTTGACGTCAATGATATTGGTCTATAGCTTTTGCTTGTTTCATAGTTTATTTTATTAGGTTTTGGAATGATCTTTACAGTAGAGTCTTTCCATATATCCGGATACAATAACCTAATTTAATACATTTGTTGAATAATTGTTGTAAAATCGGGATTAAAAGTGTACCTGCCTGTTTGATCATATTATTACTGATAAAATCTGGACCTGGTGCTTTCTTGATATTTATAATTTGGAAATAATATTTTCAACATATTTTATTTATATGAAAATGTTATTTTGGTTTTTATATTCAGGTTTATAGTTTCTAATAATAACATGTTCCTCTTTATCTGAATGTACATCATCATCTGGAAATAAATCATTCAAGAGACTTTTCATTTTTATTTTTTTAAAGTATCCGGTATATTATCGATCATAGGAAGCCCTTTATTGTTGTTGGATGATCTCAGAGATTTAAAAATTTTATAGGCCTTTCCAAATGGGTTGTTTGATTCATTTTCTTCAATGAATATTCTCCAACTTTTTTTCTTAGCTCTTTCGATAACGTTAATGTACTTGTTTCTAGCAAATTTAAAAGTTATTTTATTGATAACTCTATGCCGATAGTATACGTTTCTAATATAATGAAAATCATTTTTCATTTTTTCAAGATTCCCATTCCACCACTTAATATTATATATATGCTTGAAAGAGTTTGATTATATTTCCAGAGACGAGTAAGCCGCCTTACCAATAATGTCCGTAAGTTTCATCACAGTCCTGTCAACATCCCTAGTATGAGATGTCTGATTTATTTCATTCGACAAGTTATGTACATTTTGAAATGATATCTCTTCAGTAAATTTTTCCCAGTTGGCATCTTTTTCAATGAATTTCCATGTTGACTTTTGCCTAATTCTCTGCACTTTAAAATTATATCGAATGTCGAAGGTTTTTGCTACATGATCGGAAATATTTGTGAAAGTTGATGTGCTCCAATTCTGTATCAACTTTATAGAATTTTTGTTTGATATTGTTAAATCTAGTATACTGGCATTTCGACATGTAGGCGTTTTAAGGTTATGGATAAACAAGTTGTATTCATCCTTGATAGAGTGGAATTTGTAACCATTAGAGTTGATTATCCAGTTGTACCATACAGGGTGTCGAGAGTTAAAATCACCACAGAGTATTATTGACTGTTGCCCGAAAGTCTCCAAAATTTATTTAATAAATATTTGGCGAGTATTACTGAAGTTGTTAGGGTGAATGTAGAAGTTTGAAATAATAATATTCGAATTCTCTGAATGTATAGAAATAGTTGTACAAAAATAATTAGTGAATCTATCAATTGTCGTATATTTAATGCTACTGTTAAGAATATTATAGTTGCTGTGTAGACTGTTTTATCAGTTTTAAAGTAAACAATTTGTGAGTCATTGTTAATATCACATCATTTCCCAACATATAAGGCTCTTGAATAAATAATAGGTCAGGAGGGTTGGACAGAACGGAGGCTCGAAGTTCATCTAATGCTATGACACTTTTCCTTATATTTTGTTGAATACATTTTTATTCCTTGTTTAGTTGCCCTTCATTGGTTTCTTTCTCCCTCCTTCATTCCGTTTCCTCCTTTTCCAGTTGTGATGGAGTATCTATTCATTTAGATTTGTTTATTTAGAATTATTGTTGCTGAATTTATCTTTTTTCCTTTAGCTGCTAAAACTGAATGCTCGTCTCCGCCAAAAATAATAACATTGTTTACTGTATAAGCCTCCTGAATAAATAATATGTCTGGTGGGTCGTTAACTATCTGAGCCAGGAGCTCATTTGTTGCGTTTATGCTTTTTCTTAGATTTTGTTGCACATACTTAAACAACGGAACTTGCATTTTTCCTATTTGACTTGAAATAGTTAGTTACTTGATTGTTCAGTTGGGAAATGACTTGTCCTTTCGATTATTCTGTCTATTTGTGTTTTATACATAGGGCATTCCTCTGAATTTGCTCTGTGTGATGAGGGCCTGTTTCTATACTTCGGATATTGGGAACAGTTGAAACATTGGGAATTCCTGAGCAATCATGAACTCCACGGATTCCGCTTGTCCTGCATGTTGGGGTGTTGGGCATTCTGCCGTTTTGTGGGTGGGGTTGAATTTCAGACATTTCTGGCATTGTTTTACCAAGATCTTATCTACAACAACACAACGCTCACAATCAGTGTATAGTTCATTGTTTAATTTGCTAATGGTTTGATAAACCTTAGGAGAAACTCTTAAAACTATGTTGTGGGTAGAAGTGTTAGATTTAGTGCAAAATAACACCTTAATTTCGCTTTTCATATCCCTTAGTTCGTCGTTCATCTGACAGATTGTTTCTTCGAAGGAATTTACCTCGGTGATTTTACTAACGTTTTTAACCATTATCGTAGGATCTCTTTTGGTCGGAACAAATGTTTTGCATAGATTAGTTAGTTGGGTTGATTTGCATAGTTCCTTTTTTAGAAAATTATATTCTTTCTCATCCGACGTTTTTATAATAATTGATTTTTTGGTATTTATAATTTTATTGATTCGAACTTTCTTATTCTCCTCTCTTAACACTCTGATCCTTTAACAATAACGCGGTGTACATCTTGTTTTTTTCCTTCATCAAATGGCTGCGCTATAATTAAATATTCTTTGTCACTAATTTGTTTATTCTCTATAGTATCTCTCGCTGTTTGTGTTTTCAAAACTAGTTTTATAGATAGGTGTGATATCAACGTTGGTTCCCTCAAGCCTCTCAGGGTACTATTCTCGTCGGACAATTCCATGTGACGCATGCGCGTGGCCAGTTCATTTTTTTCAATCATTTCATACACCTAATGTAGAGGACCTTAGACTTCATACGTTTCACTTTGTAGCATTTAGGTGACCAGTTTAGAAGAGTTTAGTCTTATATTAGAATTTCCTCAGTCAAGTTAGAGATTAGAGAATTTACATATTTAATACATTTTGACCACATGCTTACACAGATAAAATGTGATCTACTTTACATACTAGATGTCAATTATGGTAAATAGTAGTTATATAGTTAGTTATTAGCCGTGTTGCAATGCTAGATGCGTGTTTTTAACTTGATTTGGAATAAAAGATCATTTTCCGGTTTTTGCCCTCCGTCTTTATATCCTAATTACGTAACAATATGTTATAAGTTCATAATTGTGAAACTGCGTCATCAGATGTGTGAAAGCCTTCAATATAATTTATAACAGATATTTTAGTAATTTTTTCGAGGTTTTAGATTTTCAATATATACATGTATACAGTTAAACCTGTCTATAGCTCCCCCTCCTGAGATTCACTAAAATAAGGTGAAATAAAGAGGGGGTGCTATAGACAGGTCACTTTTAATGTAAATCGCATCGTACTATGTATTCAAGAGAGGAAGCGCTATAGAGAGGAAGGCGCTATTTAGAGGGTGCGCTATAGACAGGTTTAACTGTATTTTGGAACAAGCTGAATCAATGTTTAGTTAATTTTTGTTCCACTAATGGCGCTCTGCCATCCAAAATGCTCACCTGAGCGGTCAGGAAATGCAAATTTAGTTTTTAATATATTTCATATTATATATATATATATATAGTACTAGACGAATGACCCGGGCAACGCCCGGGTTTTACCCGATTAAATATTTTTATTCAAATACTATTGGTTACAATTATAAATTGGCACCGTGGACGTCACTTTTGTGAAACGTCCCGCTCCAAACTTTACAGTCAGATTAGTTACGATATACACATGTGTAAATCTTCAAATCGAGCGAGCGTCTATAAATATCTCGATTTAGATCAAGTATTCTAATTATTAATCGAACTATTATTAATAAAATTTTGAGAAGATATCGATTTTAAACGTATTTATAACCTTGATAGAGGGCGCTGTTCGTGAGCTAAGCAGAATAATTTGAATATATTTAATAATTTAATATAATATAATATAATATAATAATAATAATAATAATAATATAATAATAATTTAATTTATATAAAATTTAAAATAGCCTATCGTTTTCCTCGTATTTTTTTTTTACCTATGTATGAAAATTTTGGTACTGTAAAAAAAACTTTGCTTCAATAATATAAAAAAAAAACACCCAGGCTAAGTTTCGAACCAAGGTTGTGGAAATACGAAGCCGCACATCTAACCATTAGGGTACGCTTGGCATCATAAATGTTCGCATGTAAGGCTATTTCAGGCCTTACATATTTCTAACGACCTTTTTGAAATAGGTTTTTGAAACATGGAAATTATAATACTTCAAATAAATAGAAATAGAGTGAACACAAATAAAACATACCAAATATTTCGAATTAGAGCAGTTATTTTAAACGGCGAATTAGATCAGTTATATCTAAAAATGAAAATATATAAATAAATAAAACATACCAAATATTTCAAGAGCAGTTATTTTAAACGTCGAATTAGATCAGTTATATCTAAAAATGAAAATATATAAATAAATAAAATGATATAGGCTTAGCAAAATACGATGTTTATTCTTAAGGATTTCTAGTTGTTTTTGTACTCACGAAATTAGTAGTTACGAGGACATCCCTTTAGATAAAAACAAATATATATTTATTCAAGGAACGACTTGTTCCAATTACAATTTGTTAAAACAAGTTAGCGGTAAACATAACAGCCAGGTTTTGAAGGTAGAAGTGTTGTTATTGAAGTGACGTCATAGTAGTGACGTAGCATCGATGATGATTAAAGTCAAAGTTTGCGTAACAATTCCCTCCTTACTATGTCTTTATTCCCACGATGCTGAGGTTCTCCATGTGTTTCTTCATCTGGTCTCGGGATAGGTCCTTTGTGAAGATATCCGCCTCCAGGTCCTGGGATGGCTTGTACAGAAGGCAGATGTCTCTGGATTCATAACAGTCTCTCAAGAAGTGGTACTTTCTGTTGATATGTCTACAGCGACTGCTTTGTTTAGGGCTGGAGATCCAGTTGATCAATGACTGACTGTCTGTATAGATCGCAGTTGGTTTTTCCATGAAATTCCATTCTTCCAGCACTCGTAACAGGTTCATTATCCACTTGATTTGACAGCAGCTTTCACAAGCAGCTATCATTTCCGCTTCCATTGTGGAGAGGGCAACGAGTGGTTGTTTACTACTTTTCCAGTCTATAGTTGCTACGCCGAGCTTCAATACATATCCGCCGTAGGATTTTCCATCATGAGTGGTCGACCAGCTGGCATCTGTGTAGGACTTCAGGATTCCAGTCTTTCCTCTTTCAAATTTCACTCCTAGGTCAATTGTTCCTCGTAGGTATCTCATCACTCTTTTGATTGCTGTCCAGTGCATCTGTTTTGGTTGTCTGGAGTACTGTGAAAGTTTGCTAGTGATGTAAGCGATGTCGGGTCTGGTGTTAACAGCTAGAAACATTAGCATTCCAAGGGCTTCTTGGTAAGTGTGCTGATCACAATTGTCATCTTCAATATGATTGTCCAAATTGATTTCTTTGGAACCTGGTGTTGGAACTTCCTTACAATTTTCCAGTCCATATTTCTGTAATATTTGTTGTACATAGTGGCTTTGCTGTAGCGAAATTCCCTCCTTGTCTTGTATGATCTTGATTCCCAAAAACATGCCTTTACATGTTACATCCTTTATTTCCAGGTGATGTCTCAATTTATTGATGAATATGTTTGAGGTATCTTCAGAATCTGAGACAGTGATAAAGTCATCCACATATATCCCTACATAGAAGTATTTGTCTTCATGTGTAGGGGTAATTGGGAATCTGCCAGAAGTGTTCGGCCTTTGTCTAATAGTGTTCTGTTAGCTCTTTCAACTCTCCCATTGCTTCTTGGGGTGTACGGTGTAGTTAGTTCATGTTTAATTCCTTTGGATTCTATGAAGGTTTCAAGGTTTTTATTGATAAATTCTGTTCCGTTATTTGTTCTAAGTCGTTTTAGTTTTGAGTTTAGCTCGTTTTCTCTCTTTACAATAAACTTCTTCAAAACTTCTGCTGCTGAGAGTTTATCTTTGAGAAATTCTACAAATATTCTCCTAGAAAATCCATCTACGATGGTCAAGAAATATTTACTTCCGCCCAAGGAGTTTATTCTCATTGGACCACAGAGATCGACATAAATGGCTTCAAATGGGTAGCTTTCCTGATTGCTATCTGTGTGAACATAGGGTACTTTGGTCATTTTTCCCAAGGAGCAAGCATCACATAGATAAAGGGTACCATTTATAGAGTTCAAGCCTTTTAGAAGATTGTTCTTCAAAATCAGGTCTAATTTGTTGTCACTAGGATGTCCTAACCTTCTGTGACATGCAGTCCTAGAATTTTCCTTTGAAATCAAGCAATGTTCATTTGGAACATGAGTTGTTTCAGGTAAACGTGATAGGTTCAATGTGTACATGTTACCATCAAAGTTGCCTGTTCCTATTAGCTTGTCATCAGAAGAGTATATGTATGCTCCTTCAGAATTCAAAAGAACAGAGTTCCCTCTTCTTACTACGCTTGGAATGGACATTAGATTTCCTTTCAGGTGTGGTACATGGAGGACATTATGCAGGGTTACAGCGTTGTTAAGTTTGTCCTTACCTTGTACAGTAGCTTGGATTGATCCTGATGTGGCAGATTCGATGTGTCTTCCTTCTTCCGCCACTTGTATGCTTCTTCTCTCCTCCGTCTTGTGCTCGATTCATTCACCATGGGAAGTCATGTGGCTTGTGCACGCAGAATCAATTATCCACACGTCCTGAGTCGTCGGGCGTTCCTCCCTTGTGCATGCATGTAGTGCGTATTCTGAAGTGGAGTCTCTTCGTTGGGATGGTTCCTCCGTTCGTTCTTGGATTGCTGATCTGGCTGTGTCTTTGTTTTGTTTTGGTCCTTTATGGTAGTTCCTTGTACTGGCCATGTGTTTTTTGTTTGTTGTATTCTTTTGATTTCCTTTGTTGTTAGGGTTGAACCAACAGTCTTTCTTGAAATGTCCTTTTCTTTTGCAAATGTAGCATGACTTTTCTTTGAATTGGTTGCCTGATGATCTGAAAGCATTTTCATGATTTTTGCTTCTGTCCTGTCTTTTCTTCTCGAAATCCAGTAGAGTTTGTCTCAAGTCTGGTAAGGAGATTTCTCTGTTTATTGACAGTGCTGCTGTGATCGTATCAAAGTTAGGTGTGAGCCCTTCAACAATGTATCGTACAAGTTCTCTTTCTGTTACAGTCTTTCCTAGTTGGGTGATCTCTTGTGCCAGTTTAGGTGCTCGTACAATATACATGTTAACATTTTCATTTGGGCTCAATTTTAGTCTGGCTAGATCCAACATTAGGTCTATCCTTTTATTTTCTAGAGATCCTTCAAACCTTTTCTTTATGTCGTACCAAATTCTTTTGGCCCTTTTATCGCCTCGAAAGATGATTGTTAAGTCATCCGAAAGTGACAATATTATTAGGCTGTATGCTTCCCGATTCTTTTTCTTCCAAATATCATATTCTAGTTTATTTTTTGTAAAGTCTGGCTCGTCATTAACAATTACGTCCTCTAAGAGATCTTTTGAATCTAGAATTGCTTCCATTTTCATGGACCACGTTGTATAGTTGTTTTCTGTTAACTGTTCGATTTTTGCTAAGTTATATGTATCCATTTTTTATTCAACTTTTTTTTTTAAATTGGCGGTTAGTCCAATTATTTAATTTCTTTTTGATTTAAATGGATCAATTGGCGGTTAGTCCAATTCGCGCGCCCAAACCACGCTCTGCTACCAAATTGATATAGGCTTAGCAAAATACGATGTTTATTCTTAAGGATTTCTAGTTGTTTTTGTACTCACGAAATTAGTAGTTACGAGGACATCCCTTC
This sequence comes from Cordylochernes scorpioides, assembly GCA_030710605.1. Lineage (NCBI taxonomy): Eukaryota > Metazoa > Arthropoda > Arachnida > Pseudoscorpiones > Chernetidae > Cordylochernes > Cordylochernes scorpioides. The sequence continues at coordinate 61,308,023 of CP092866.1, forward strand.
AGATAAAAACAAATATATATTTATTCAAGGAACGACTTGTTCCAATTACAATTTGTTAAAACAAGTTAGCGGTAAACATAACAGCCAGGTTTTGAAGGTAGAAGTGTTGTTATTGAAGTGACGTCATAGTAGTGACGTAGAACCGATGATGATTAAAGTCAAAGTTTGCGTAACATAAAACCTACCAAATATTTCAAATTAGAGCAGTTATTATATAAATATTTATATTATATGTGTTATTAAGCGAACTATTATTAGATATTTTAAACGGCGAATTAGATCAGTTATATCTAACAATGAAAATATATAAATAAATAAAACCTACAAAATATTTCAAATTAGAGCAGTTACTATATAAATATTTATATTATATGTGTTATTAAGCGAACTATTTTAAACGGCGAATTAGATCAGTTAGTTATTAAGCGAACTATTATTAGATATTTTAAACGGCGAATTAGATCAGTTATATCTAAAAATAAAAATATATAAATAAATAAAACCTACCAAATATTTCAAATTAGAGCAGTTATTATATAAATATTTATATTATATGTGTTATTAAGCGAACTATTATTAATAAAATATTCAGAAGATTTAGATTTTAAACGTATTTATAACCTTTTAGTATTGATAGAGGGCGCTGCTCGTGAGCTAAGTTGAATAATTTGAATATATAGTTTTAATAATTGATTTATATATTTTTTAAAATAGCCTATCGTCACCCCCGTTATTTTTTACCTATGTATGGAAATTTTGGTTTGAATTAGTGAACTACTGCGAATTTGTATACCGGACATACCAACAGACCAACAAACAAACATACAAACATTCATTTTTATATATATAGATATATATATATTAAAAAAAAACAATATAAAAAATAAAAGATAAGTGGGTCAGGTTTTGATATTGAAAATAAAGTAGGCATTTCCTGACCACGAGCGCTTTGCCATCTAAAAAGCACATGTGCTCGTGGTCAGGAAATGCTTACTTTATTTTTAATATATATATATATATACTAGCCGACTGGACCTGGCTTTGCCCGGGTATTGTTCGAGTGGGATTTACTCATGAATGAATAGAGCCCCCAACTGTTTTAAAACTTATAGTAATGATTTTTTTTCTTTCAGCACAATGGAGATAAACTGCAAATAGCAAAATTGAAAATGCTGGTAAAAAGAATCTGAAATGTTTCCGGCTTCGCCCGGTTTTTACCCGAGTAAAAGTTTGCCTAACGAACATTTGTTAAAACGATTCTAGAAAACATCCAATCCACTTAATATAGATTTATAAACGTATATAAATATTGTTATATGCGTTTAAATATATTTTCGAAACATATTTTTTAAACATTTATTAAATTTTAATTAAGATATATTCTTCAAATATATATTAATATTGAAATGCCAAGTTTTTTTACAACGTCATTGGAATATTATATTACTAAATCATCAAATTAAATATTAAATTTATTATACTTGGAACACATTTTAGCATTTTACAATTTATAAATGTAATTTCACCAGATGCGCGAGAGGCGCTGCTTGTGAATGAAAGTAGAAATTTTGCAAAAAAATTGCAACGAATATTTATTTCAAATCAAATTCAAAGCAGAAACCTTCCCAGTAGTATAGTAAATATAACTTCCTAGTTTCACGGCGATTGGATAATCTTACCTTTTAAAAATATTCATCGTGTAAACAAACTAACATTCATCGTGTAAACAAACTACGTATAAAATTATTAACCAATCAAATTCATTTATCGTCGCGACCAGTGCTGCGCTAAGCGGTAAAAAGCTGGAATTAACGCTTTTTAGTTTTACTTTTTTTTTAAAGCACATTAACATTTTTAGTTTTTCAAAATAGCCTATATGTTAAACGAAATATTCAGCTACCTCCATGCGAAATTTCATAATGATTGATTATGTAGATTTTGCGCAACGCAATAACAAACATCGATTTTGGTTTTCATTTTTATAGATATAAGGATATATATATGTCGACTCCTGTCGTTGTAAAATCCTGTCGTTGAGGAATCCTGTCGACATGAGCTATGGTGAGGTAGCCAGTCGACTTAAGCTATGGTGTGCGAGTTCCTTTCGACTCTTGTAGAATCCTGTCGACTCTCGCTATACTGTGATAACCGAGGGTCTCTCGCTGTGTGTGGCAACCGAGAGGGGCAAACCTGTAGTAACCGAGAGGGACAGTCAGGGCGTGGAGAGTTTTCCAGTACCTCTCTGCACCTTGGAAGACCTTTAACAGTTCTCAGAGAGTACAAGCAGTCGTGGTCGATGCAGAGTGGAAAGCTTGGGAATGTCCATCACAAAAAACGAAGAGACACAGTTGTACTAGGAAAGTTCCGTGAACAGATAAAAGTCGAGCTCGGAGCGAAAGGATGAAGATTTGAGAAACGTTCTTACTGGGCTACATGGTCGATTAGGTGGACCTTGGGTACATCTGACGAGGGCTTCCGCTGATAGTGAAGTGACTATATTTCTGGCCTTGTTGAAGGCTTATATATCTTTGCCGAGAGGAAATATTGAGTTTCAGCGGATGCAACAAGGGCGTGGATCGGAAGAAGTGTCATTGTATACTGGCAACGCCCTGACATCTTCTAGGCCTCGTTAGACTTCTATCTCAATCTCTTGCTTTAGCTCAACTCTTTATCTATTACAGAGTTTTATTTACTCATCCTCAGTTTGTACAATGTACCTTACATATGATGATGTAATGACACATGTCAATCATGCATATAATTATTTATAGATGTGTTTCTATTATACAACATGAAAATCTTGTTACATTATATACAATATGAGGTTGTTGGTTTAAATTACCATATGGCGCATTATTACCTTATAGTTTATCGTCCACAACCTCTTTCAACATAAGTAAATAATGTCAGCACTGAAGAATTCTAATTAAACTGACTAAACTATAATCCTGAGAATAAAATTTGGCTGATATAATTTATCTATCAGGAAGTATTATAAATATATTTAAGGTATCTGCTGTGGTGTGGAATAAATACCCAATTTATATTTATATATTCTGGTTAACTCTACACTCTTTTTTAGAATTTGAATATTTTTTACATTATTCATAAAAACATTTAAATATAAAAGTGGGCTAAAATACGGAATTTAGATGAATTATTTTATACAATATAATGCGATTTATTCCTTCTTTATCATTGTATTATCACAATAGAGGTTTATTGCCCAATACGGTCTATCTACTACAGAAGCTGATAACCTATTTTCCACCAAGTAGGCAGATATTGTGTTGAAATTACTCATACTCTATTTATTAATCTTGTTCCATATTATCATTGGCTTAGTGAAGTAGTGGTACCTTCCATTGATTTTAGATAACAACGACTCGGGATCAAATACCATATTGGCAACTTTTTTTTCTTCAATGAGCTCCTGATTTTCGTTCTAAGCCCAACCTCAATAGAGAGCGCAATTAACGAAACGGTATTATCTCTCTCTGCGGCGAAGTATTCAATCTTCATTTTATTCGTAGATCACGAAATACGTGGTGTCACTGAAGACCCGCTGACGATCTTCCAACAAGCTCTGCAGCGGTGGCCGAGGCGCCATGTCAATATTCATTGAATATATATTAATATGATTTTTTTAAATATAATCATCATCATTGCAAATCACTCATTATCATTACTTAATTAATGCGTACTGTGCACTTTTACTTCTGTATTGACAAGATGTCAATAAAACTATGGTAATCTCTCTCTCTCTATTTATTATATAAAAACTCAACGAACCTGCCAAGCCTCAACCTGGTGCAACAATTGGTGGAGATGTAAGCGCCGTCCCAGGTGTCCTAAACCTCAACATAGATATTCCTCAGTATATAATGAAGAAGATCTCTCGTAGAGATTGGATTCCTTTATCACACCTAATTGCCTAATTTGAGACTTCTACCCTCATGAAGAAGGAAAACAAGGATCAGCTACACAAGATACTCAACCAACTGAATGATTTATCTTTCCTGAGCCCCCTATATAAGAAGGGAATGTTTTACAGGGATGACATCGTGTAAGGGACTCTTTACCCCCCCCCCCCCCATCCCCCTGATAGGGAGTTTCTCCTCGAGCAACTCTCGCCTGAAAACAAGATATTTCTCTCCGAACATTGTCATTGAGCATGTTGGGGATAAGAACTCCGGCAAGGACTTGTCCACCCTCAAGGCGGTTTGTTGCTCCTGATAGGATCCAGACGTCCCTTCGGAGAGGGCTTCGTCTGATGTAAATATTTTCTTTATTGTATTCTAAATTTACCCAAACTCTCATTTTGCTGTTGATTAGGTGTCAATAAACTTATTTTAATTGTCACACCTAATGTTCGTTATGCCGCCATGAACATGAAGGGAAGCGCCAAGACCTGGCTGAACCTCCATAATTCCAGCTTCACCAGTTGGGAAAGTATGAAAAAAGCCGTCTCTTTCTCTCTATCAACCTCTAAGTTAAAGGCAGTCGCTAACTACCCACCATTATTATCATGGTTCCGTATCACGTCTACTTTGTATAAATAAATCAGTTACAATCCTAGACTGGCGCCATCGTTCTCAAGTCGAAATTTACCAAAGAGCTTCTATGGCCAGAATGGACTCTATAGTTGGATAAATCATAAGTATGCATAATAAATTAATACAAATGTAATTATAATTTGCAAGTAAATTTATTTAAATTGACTTTTTATACATTGTGTAACATTTGTTATTTAAATCTCTCCCTGTTTAATAATGTTTTTCTGGCGTTCCTTCCTTTGAAACCCTCCTCATGCCAACCCATTATCGCTAAATTAACTAACTTATTGACTTCGCATTCTAAATATAATTAAATGACAATTATCACATACCTATACAGTTGTTTTGTTGAATAATTAAATAATTTATTTTCCCCGGGGTAACCTTAGTGTGGTAACAATTAATGTTTCCTGGCAATAGCCTATTTAGCAATTTATTGTTGAAATAAACATTAAAATAAATTGTTCATTTTGGTATCTTACTATTCACGGTTCTCTCTCTTTCTAGAGACAGATTTAACCAAAATATATATTTTATATATATATATATATAGTGTAAAAACTATATAATAAAAATATAACAGTGATTCTACATTTAAAGCTTAATGAGCAAACTGATAAGAATGATAAATCATATCAAGTAGATTTGGTTAGATTAGCAAGCTAAATCTAAATTAGTTATAAAAATAAATAGTTGTATAGTTTTATAGTTAAGTATTTTATTAAAATTATCTTCATAAATTTGATTATTTAATTTCAAATTATAAAATTTGTAAAATGTTATTATTTAGTATAGATAGAGAGAAAAAAAAATCCTTTACTTCTAAACATCATCTAGTTAATTATATATTTATAATTAATAACAATAAAATTTAACAACGTAACGTCTTTTGTATCGGCTTTTACACGTCATTTAGACATACTCTAATCCTATATATAGAATAATAGAAGTGAGAATATATATATGATAGTTAGAAAAAAGAGAGAAAGACAGAACCATGCACTTTTAATCAAACTAATAATAAGAAAACAAAAAGTTTTGTAAAGAAGGTAGATAAGGTTGTTAGTATATATATATATATTTTTATAATTTTATATTTTATCCTTTTTTTTTTTTTTAAATGATTTTTCAAATTTTTTTATTTTAAAATATGAATATAAATAGTTGTATTTAGTAATATATCTATATTATTAATTAACTTTTGTTATAAGTTTTGGTTTCTCTATTTGAGAAGTCCCGGTTCAGCAGATCTCTTTTTTCAATAATTACTCCAAATTTAATTTTTTTTTGTATATGTCTGGTCTACCATTAGGGTTTCAAAACATAATAACCAAACTTATAACAAAAGTTAATTAATAATATAGATATATTACTAAATACAACTATTTATATTCATATTTTAAAATAAAAAATTTAAAAAATTATTTAAAAAAAAAAAAAAAGGATAAAATATAAAATTATAAAAATATATATATATATACTAACAACCTTATCTACCTTCTTTACAAAACTTTTTGTTTTCTTATTATTAGTTTGATTAAAAGTGCATGGTTCTGTCTTTCTCTCTTTTTTCTAACTATCATATATATTCTCACTTCTATTATTCTATATATAGGATTAGAGTATGTCTAAATGACGTGTAAAAGCCGATACAAAAGACGTTACGTTGTTAAATTTTATTGTTATTAATTATAAATATATAATTAACTAGATGATGTTTAGAAGTAAAGGATTTTTTTTTTCTCTCTATCTATACTAAATAATAACATTTTACAAATTTTATAATTTGAAATTAAATAATCAAATTTATGAAGATAATTTTAATAAAATACTTAACTATAAAACTATACAACTATTTATTTATATATATATATATATATATATATATATATATATATATATATATATTTCCAGCATGTCTTTTATTGAAACAAATCGCAAAAAGAGTATAAATCATGGAAATATACCAGTATTCTAAACAACTTGCAAAACGAAGCGGATTTTCTACTATATTTTATTTAATAACGTTAGAACTGAAAGCTCTTACAATGGCCTTAAAATCTACCTAATTTTAAAAATAATTGAAAATATTTATATAATAGATATATATATATATACCAATGGATAATGGGCTACCTAGACCGAAGTCTGTACGCCTGATATATATATATATATATATACCGTGCGGCCACGCGTCGCGCGAGCTCCGCGCATTTCACCTCTCATTCTACTGACTGCCCTTGTTACTTAACTTCAATCATACCATCGGATTCGCCGTAAGACGGGCTTCATCTTGAGCCACATTTAAAGTCATTTCATCAAGCTTGAAATTTTCATCGATTCAATTTTCATAGGTTTGTAAATCTACAAGTTGTAGATTTACAGCATCACCATGGCGACAGCCGGGCCGGCTGCTGCGTCATCATCGTCATCACTCACCTCATTGGCTGGTCGAAAATCACAATTTACATCCTCATCTTCGCAACTACAAATTGAAAAATCTACATATTTAACGCAAGCAGGAGAACTACATGCAAAAATCACTACCCAAAGACCAATCTTCTCTCAAGAAGAACTCAGAAAATTCGATCAAGATAGAAAGGCGACGTATGAAAGGAGAAGTTCAACAACAAAATCGACGATACAATTCGTCTCGCTCCCGGACTGTACCGCGGAAGAACACCTAGACGGAATCGCCAAAGTCATAGGCCGACCCAGCATCCACTCCATCGGTAAGATTAATGGTCAAGCCATAGTCTCTTTGGCCGGGGTTGAACAGGCAGAAATGCTAATCAACACTGGCTTTCAAGTCAAAGACAAAACAATATATCCCTACCCGCTCTTTAACATCCCGAAAAAATACATCTTATCCGGGGTAATGCTGTTCATACAAGATGAAGACATTGTGAGAACCCTACAGCCTTATGGACAGGTATTGAGCGTCCGACCCCTCCCCTTCCCCACCGACAATCCTCTATACAAGCACCTCTCCTCTTTGAGGAGAGAGATCATCTTCAAAAAGAAAGAAGACACTGCCATGCCAGCTATCATCACCATCGACTACATGGGCAACAATTTTAAAATCTTTATTGCCGAAGATGTAATTTGCGTGGGCTGCAAACGACATGGCCATATCAGAGCCAAATGCCCTTTCGACCCCCGGATCAGGGAAACAGTAACAAGATCCTTTGCAGATGCCCTGAGTCCGACTGCACAGCCACGAACCCCTACCCCCGAACAACCTCCAATGGAGAAGAGCATCCCCACCGAAAAAGGAAACATGACCTCCGTGAAAGGGAGAAATCATTCGTCGAACCCGGACGAAGAAACAAAACCAGTCCCCCCTGGTGGAGGAACAGCCATCCACTCGTGTTCTGAATCGATGACCGACGCAGGAACCGAAGACTTTGATGAAGACACATCAGCCAGATGCTCACAGTGGTCGATGGACTCCTCTCAACTCCAGAGGGAGTTGATAGACTGCGAGCACAGAGACAACCCTAAAATGGAAAGGATCATCGCGTTGGTATTCAAGAGGACAGGTATTTCTAGACAGACCAAGGTCTGTCAACAGCTTGAACTGCACCCCGACCTGGAGTATAGGACCTCCTGCTACCTCAAGAAATGTGAAGATTTTAAGTCAAAAAACTTCAGAGACCTCAATACCGACCAAAAAAGAGCACTCAACGATTAAAATAGGCAAATTGAGGATAATTCAAACGGAGATCGACAAGTATAATGAAGTATACGATGCAATCCTCGATGCAAAATACCCGACGAAGAAGAGACCGCTTGATGCGTCTCAACACGACAACTCTGACCAACAAGAAGACAGGAACCTAGATAAAAAACCTAAGCCCACTCCCCTAGAAGTGAAGACAACCCCTCCGCCATGTATAGAAATGGAAATAGACGGAAAGACTACAACAGATAGATCGACTCCTTCTTGATGCCCCTTCCCCTCTGACTGCCGACTGTATTTGCCTCTTTTAACTGAATAAAGACCGTTTTTTTCGCGTTATATATATATATATATTGTTGCACCAATTTGCAGCTTTGCAGGGTCGTCGACCTTGGTTTCTTCCTTCTTGGTGCTATACACGTTTCCCGAGCGAGTTTCCATATTCAAAGCAAATAAACAAAAGTAAAAGTAAATAAATAAAAGTAAATAAAAATAAATTACCTTTCAAAGTCATTGCGTTTATTTATTCGTGGTCTTCCTCGTAGGTCGTATTCCGCAGTCCCCCTCTAGGTCCTCTCTCGCTCCATAACCAATCAAGATATATGTACAATAAATATTACAAAAGGAATGAAACTATAAAAAGGAATGATGATAATCTAAATATTCTGTTTTAAATAAATATTAAATATCATAGAATATCTTGAATAAATGTAAGGCGCATTAAAATTGATGTAACACTTCCCCCTCTCCAGAGGTTATCACGTCCTCGTGAATGACCTCATTCATTCTCTCATAATAAGGCTTGATTCTTGAAACAAGAACTATCAGAGGGTCTTGGCCCGGATTATCTTTCGGTTCTATTAGATAATTGACGCTAGACATCTTCTTTAATATTCTATATGGACCAAAATATTTTGTCAGAAGTTTCTCACACTTTCCTATTTTCCTAATTGGTGTTCAAACTGCTACTAATTCTCCTGGTTCGTAGCTTCTTTCCATGTGTTTCTTGTCATAGTTCTTTTTCATTCTTTCTTGAGTCTTTATTGTGTTGTTAATTACTAATTTTCTTGTTCTGTCTATTTTGTCTAAGTGATGTTTCATGTATTCATCATAATAATCCTTGTAAATGTCCACCGAGATATTCCTGTCGTCCAAAAGAGACGTGGGTTCTCTTTCAAACATCAGGAAAAGGGGAGAATATCCTGTGGTTTCCTGAATTGTAGTATTGTAAGCGTGAATGATGAATTGGAGTATTTCGTCCCAATTCTTCTGATCAGTGTTCACATACATACTGAGCATATTGATCAATGTTCTATTTAACCGCTCTGTCAATCCATTAGTCTGGGGATGATAGCTCGTTGTGAAGCAATGTTTATTCTTGCACATTTTCATCACCACTTTCATTAAATTACTGGTAAATTGAGAGCCCCTGTTACTAATAAGAAATTGTGGGGCTCCGTGCCGGAGAAAAATATCCTCTACTAGAAATTTAGAAACTTCTTTCACTGTTGCTTCCGAGACTGCTCTTGTTTCTGCATATCTAGTGTAGTAGTCCGTCAGCCCGATTATCCATTTTTTCCTGTTTTTCGTAGATGGCAATGTACCAACAAAGTCAATTCCAATTCTTTAGAAAGGAAAGTTGGCTGGGGGAATGGGCTGTAGTAGTGCAGAAGGTAATTGGTTTGAGCCTTTCCTACTTTGACAAAGGTGATACGTCTTAACGAATTCTGAGACATCCTTTAGCATGAATGGCCAAAAGTATTTACTCTTTATTCGGTACATGATTCTGGCGACACCCAGATGGCCTTTCGATATATGTTTGTGATATTCCTTCATAATTTCTCTCTTTTTCTTCTCTGGAACCCCAAGCAACCACGCCCTGCCTTCAGGGTTCGGGTTTTTGCGCAATTGATCGCTTACTTCCATTAAGGTTTTCTTAACACTTTCGATAAACTTATCCTCTTCGTCTGTTATTTGATTTAAAAATAGCCTTTCAAAATCCTCATCCCAATCAGTTTCTGGTAAGGGTCCCCTAGATAAGCCATCGGCGTCCAGATGCTTCTTTCCTGATTTATGTATTATATCGAAGTCATATTCTTGAATTTTCAATGCCTATCTTGCCAATCGACCTGTTGGATCCTTCAAGTTTTTAAGCCAGCAGTTACTATTTAAAAGTGTCTTCCATAAAGGTAAGGCCGTGATTTTGACATTGGCCAGACAACAGCCAGACATTCTTTTTCAGTGGTTGAATAATTTTGCTCCGCTTTACTTAGGGTACGACTCAAATATGAGATCACCTTCTCTTCACCACCGATGTCTTGGATAAGTGTTGCACCTATGCCGATGTTGGACGCATCAGTATGAATATAAGTAGGCGCATTCGGATTTAAGTGACCTGAAATTGGTGGACTTAATAGTGCTTTTTTAGGGTTTGAAACGCTTCATCTTGCCTTTCTGTCCAGGTAAATGATACACTTTTTAATAAGGTTAGTCAAAGGGTCAGCAAATTTGAGAAATCTTTGATAAATTTTCTATAATATGAGCACATTCCCAAAAAGGATTGTACTTCTTTGACCTTTGTGGGCAGAGGAAAATTTCTGACAGCTTTGATGTTAAGTTCCGCGGGTTTTATACCATATTTGCTCGTTATATAGCCGAGAGTCTCCAATTCTTCAAAGGCAAATCGGCATTTTTTGTGGTTTAACCTTAAATTAGATTCACGAAAACATCTAAAAACAGCTTCGAGTCTTTTGAGGTGCGTTGAAAAATCCGGGCTATATATTATACCATCATCCAGATAACACAAACAAATTTGCTATCTCAGATTTCCAAGCATATTGTCCATATTTCTCTCAAATGTAGCAGGCGCGTTACAAAGTCCAAAAGTCATCACGTTGAATTCATATACTCCATGCGCTGTAGTGAAAGCTGTTTTCTCTTTGTCTCTTTCTTCGACTTCAACTTGCCAATATCCAGATCTGAGGTCTATTGCTGAGAAGTATGTAGATCCTTGGAGAGTATCCATAACTTCGTCTATTCTAGGGATCGGATAGACATCTTTTACTGTCACATTATTCAGTTTTCTGTAGTCCACACAAAATCTGTATTTACCATCTCGCTTCTTGACCAATATTACTGGAAAAGACCAGGGACTAGAAGATGGCCTAATTATGCCTTCTGTAAGCATCTCGTCAATTTGCTCTTTTATAATATCTCGACTTTAGCACTTACCCTGTAAGGCTTGTGTTTAATTGGCTTCGCGTCTTCTTTGTCTATCCGATATTTGGCCAAATTGGTTCTCCATAATCTCGACGAAAACAGATCTCCATACCTTTCTAAAACTTGTTTTAACTCCTTCTGTTCCTTTGTTGAAAGATTTTCGTTTATTTGGAATTTAGGTTCTTCGTTCTCTTCTACCTCTCTTTCTCGATTCACATTTATTTTCGCTGGACTACTTCCAAAAGCCAATGTTTGGTTTTTCATTATTTTTAACGGTCGAGGATACGGATTATTTATCCAGATATGTGTTTCCCTATTTATAACATTGATCAAGCTTCTTGCTAGACGAAGTCCATTTGTTTGAAACATTTTGCCAGTCTCCTCGATAATATATTCCCCATCCTCTGTTTCTACCAATGCCTTGCTCAATTTAATGGAACATTCCAGTACAATGGAATCCTTGGCACTCTTTATTTTCAACATTTCAAAATCGCTTTCGTCATGATTATTCGTCAAATCGTTTTTTATAGTTTCTTGCTTACAATATATTTTCGCGTTCATTTTCTTAAGGAAATCTCTTCCAAAATTTAATGTCCGTATTATATGCGTTTTCAATATCACAAATTTTTATTATAATGCTTTGTGTCAATTTTATATTTAAAAATTTACTTCCTACCATGTCTAATTTTTTCTCATCGGGTCCTGCACAAATTTTTGCGAGTTTACTTATACCATGGCCTGTATCCAGGGCCGTTCTGAGGTCGACCACTGAGAGGTCAGCGCCTGTATCAACCAAAGCTTCAAAAGCCCTTATCTTGTCCACATTAATTTTTAATTTGTATTTAGGGTCCAACTTCTTGATTCCGTTTATGGTTGACTTGCTTTGATTGACAGATTCAGGCGCGACGCTTAGTTTAAATCTTCCAACATTTGTCTGCGTGCTATGACATACATCAGCATAAAGCCGAGGTCCTGATTTTTCTGATATTTCATTCATTTGGAATTTCCCTTCGAACTTCTCTTGGGTAGCTGTTGGATCCTCTTCTAGGATTCTTATAAACTTGACCCTACAATAACGGGCCACGTGCCCTGGCTTGTTGTTACACTTGAAGCAGATTGGTCTTTCATCTTCCGTCCTATTTTTGCTCGCTTCTTGGCTTTTATTGTAGGTGTTTCTCTGAAGGTTTGGTTTCGGCACAAAGTTTGGATTATAAGGAGGTCTAGGGGTAGAGGGCTGGGGCAAGCTGTTTCGATACTGCCTGGGAGTAGGAGGAGAGTCGTTCTTGTTATATTTGGAAGCAGGGGCCTGGGGCCTGGAAGTGGTCTGATAGTTTAGCGTGGCAGTCGGCGGCACGTTCCTCGATTGTTGTTGAGGTCTAGAATAGCGTGGACCGTTACATATGCTTCTGGATTTCTCCACACGTTCCCGATACTTCTTCTGAAAAGAATCAATTTTTTGCATACGACAAGAAGTTCATCGGTCGTTTTAGGAGGGTTTAGGTAGAGCGCGAATGAGTACTCTTTTTTCAGTCCTCCAATAACATGTTCGATTTTCGTTTCTTCTTCCATTGCGGGGTCAACCTTGTTGCACAACACTAAGATGTCTTCCGCGAACCTGATTGCTGGTTCATTCCAGTGTTGCATTCTGCTAAGCCTCATTCTTAATTCTTTTTTATTCGCGTTCAGAGAAAGGTCCTGAATGAGGCGGATTTTAATATTTTCCCAACTCGTGAAACTACCCTTTTGCAAATTCAACCAGGTTTTAGCGCTTCCTGTCATGTTCATGGCGGCATAACGGGCAATTATGTAGTCTGCTGATTGCAATTTATAAACAAGGAGCGTTTGATAATACATGGTGGCCAGCCTTGTTTAAAAAATTAGACGAAGACAATTGACCAGTTGAATTGATCAAATTTTACGTTCTTTTTTGAAATAGAAAAACGATTATCAAGTATAATAAATTCGAAAGTTAAAAATATTAACAAAGGGCTGTCCTCAAGGTGGACCATTGTCTCCGTTGTTATGGCGGATATATTTAAATGATCTGCTAATTATTTTGCAATCACCAAACTCTGAAATCATTTGCTATGCTGATGATGTAACAATTATATTTTGGAATAATGGGTTGACAAATCTAAAAAAGTCGATTAAGTTTAATTTGGAAAAGATAGATCAATGGTGTAATGATAATAAGCTGAATATCAATCTTGATGAAACTAGTATTTTACACTTGCACAATAGAGACAAAATTTCGATTAATTTTAGAGACAACATTATTGTGCCCGTAGAAGAAATTAAAATTCTTGGAATTACGATTGAGAATCATAGAAGGAAAAACAAATTGAATTTTGGCCCTCACCTTAACATTATACTAAACAAAACCCAAAGAGATTAAAATATCTTCTTTTTTCAATATGTGGAAAATCTTGGGGTCTTAGCATCCAAAAAAGGCTTACACTTTAAAATCTACTAGCGGATGTGTCCGGCTTCGCCCGGGTTTTACCCGAGTGAATGTTTGTCTAACGAACATTTGTTGAAACAATTCTCTATAAACTTATAAAAATATATATATATTTTGATAATTTGAAATTCGTAAATTTGAATCTCTCGATAAAGTGAACATTTTTTCCTGGTCCCTGTGTGCCGTGTCATCCTGAATTTTGTCTTTCCTAATTTTCTACATTACAAAATCATCGTTTTATCTAGTGAACATTTTTTCCTGGTCCCTTGAAAAATACTCGATAAGTTTAATATAATCAATATTAATTGGTTCCCTCGGTAATTGGAAGTTAAAGGAATAGTATCTTCGCCTTGGAATTGTATCATTATTCCTGTCTCAAATAAATTGCCGTGTCATCCTGAGAAAATCTTACTTTTGATAAAAATCTTTAAGATAATAAAATTAGTGATAATAAAACTTATTGATAAAAAACTTGTTAACATCGTCGCAATGGTGACGCTGCTTGCGAGTTAAATCTACAAATCTGCAAATAAATCTAAGGATTTTCAAGATATTCAAGAAATTATTTTTCAAAAACCTTCCCGGGGATATACCTAATAATATCCCAACCCTTCACGGCGATTGGATGTATGGTTTTTGAATCTATAGAGTATACACAGACAGACATTCAATTTCATATATATATAGACTAGCGGACGTACCCGTCTTCGCCCGGGTTTTACCCGAGTAAAGTTTTGTCTAACGAATCTCTCGATAAAGTGAACGTTTTTTTCCCGGTTCCTTGGAAAATACTCGATAAGTTGAATCAAATCTATATTAATTGGTTCCCTCGGTAATTGGAAGTTAAAGGAATAGTATCTTGCCTTGGAATTGTATCATTATTTATGCCTCAAATAATTTGCCGTGTCAACCTGAATTTTGTCTTTCCTAATTTTCTACATTACAAAATCATCGTATCATCATGATAATATTTAGAGCAGATTGTTGAATTATAACAGATAAATTAGAATATTTATCTTGATTATCTTTAGGCGAAAAGTTATTTCAAAAATTGTATTTGCTAGAAACCTTCCTAGTACTATACAAAATAATTTCCCAAAGTTTCATGGCGTTCCAATGAGTGGTTTGGTCAGGCATAAAGGACAGACAGACACACATACATTCATTTATATATATATGTACCCGGCTTCGCCCGTTTTTCACCCGAGTAAAGGTTTGTCTAGCGAACATTTGTTAAAACAATTCTCTAAAAACTTATTAAAAAATAAAAAAGATATATTTTGATAATTTGAAACTCGTAAATTTGAATCTCTCGATAAAGAGAACATTTTTTCCCGGTCCCTGTGTGCCTTGTCATCCTGAATTTTGTCTTTCCTAATTTTCTACATTAGAAAATCATAGTTTTATCTAGTGAGCATTTTTCCCGGTCCCTTGAGAAATACTCAATAAGTTGAATAAAATCAATATTAATTGGTTCCCTCAGTAATTGGAAGTTAAAGGAATAGTATCTTCGCCTTGAAATTGTATCATTATTCTTGTCGCAAATAAATTGCCGTGTCATCCTGAGATAATCTTACTTTTGATAAATAATATTTAAGATAACAAACTTAGTGATAAGAAAACTTGTTATCATCGTCACAATGGGGGCGCTGCTTGCGAGTTAAATCTACAAATCTGCAAATAACTCTAAGGATATTCAAGATATTCATGAAATTATTTTTCAGAACCCTTCCCGGTGATATACCTAATAATATCCCAAAATTTCACGGCGATTGGATGTATGGTTTTTGAATCTATAGAGTACAGACAGACAGACATTCAATTTTATATATATAAGATAATATAAATGAATTTTAAAAATTGTAAAAAAAAAAATGCATCGGCCGGGAATCGAACCCGGGCCGCCCGCGTGGCAGGCGAGCATTCTACCACTGAACCACCGATGCTTAAAAAATGGCCATATTTAGGTATTCATTCCATTCCGGATTAGTCCGCGTAAAAAAAAGTTCTTCAAATGAAAAAAAAAAAAGAAATAGCCAAAAATACTAATCAAAATGCAGCCGAAATTTTTCCTCAGGTTTATAAAAAGCGACATGCAAAATATGGTACCAATTGGTTCAGTAGTTTTTGAGTTTATCGCGAAACAGACAGACAGACAGAAATTGACTTTTATATATATATAGAGATATAGAGATATAGAGATAGAGATATAGAGATATAGAGATATAGAGATTTACTCTTCATTGTTGGCTTTTTAACTTACATTCATTCTTTATTGTTGGCTTTTTAACTTACATTCATTCTTTATTGTTGGCTTTTTATATTACATTCACTCTTATTGTTGGCTTTTTATCTTACATTCACTCTGTTGGCTTTTTATATTACATTTACTCTTCATTTGGCTTTTTATCTTACATTCACTCTTCATTGTTGGCTTTTTATATTATATTTACTCTTCATTGTTGGCTTTTTATCTTACATCATTCTTCATTGTTGGCTTTTTATATTACATTTACTCTTCATTGTTGGCTTTTTATCTTACATTCACTCTTCATTGTTGGCTTTTTATCTTACATTCATTCTTCATTGTTGGCTTTTTATATTATACTAGACGAATGGCCCGGGCAACGCCAGGGTTTTACCCGAGTGCGTATATATTTTAAAAACGTTTCAATTCAAATACTATTCGTTACAATTATAAATTGGCGCCATGGATGTCACTCTTGTGAAACGTCCAAGTTCCAAACTGTGTGTTTTTAAAATGTTTTAATTAAAATATTATTCGTTACAATTATAAATTGGCGCCGTGGATGTCTCTCTTGTGAAACGTCCCGCCCCAAACTGTGTGTGTCTTGAAAATATAAAAATAAAAATGTGAATTTTCATAAAGATTTCATCATGTCGATATATTTTTTTTTGCATTTCACCTACTAAATCGATAGAGATAATTACATTTGCAACATGAACTTAGGTATATTGACTAAATAGAAAACTGCATAGTAATAAAGATCATTTTTTAAAGGCACCATATCGTTTTTTTTTTCAATAAAATCTAAACAAAAATTAACGATAAATAACGATAATTGCCTTAAAAAAAAAGAAACATTCGCGATGATTTTGTCTTGCATTCGTTTATACAATTATTATATACGAATGACCCGGGCAACGCCCGGGTTTAACCCGATTAAATGCTTTTATTCAAATACTATTCGTTACAATTAAAAATTGGCGCCGTGGATGTCATTCTTGTATAATATATAAATGAGTTTTAAAAATTGTAAAAAAAAAAAAATGCATCGGCCGGGAATCGAACCCGGGCCGCCCGCGTGGCAGGCGAGCATTCTACCACTGAACCACCGATGGTTATGAAAAATCCCATCCGTGAGCTTCAGACAAACAAACAGACAAACAGAATAAGGCAAATATATAAGTAGATTCACTCTTCATTGATGGCTTTTTATCTTACATTCATTCTTCATTGTTGGCTTTTTATATTACATTCACTCTTCATTGATGGCTTTTTATCTTACATTCACTCTGTTGGCTTTTTAAATTACATTTACTCTTCATTTGGCTTTTTATCTTACATTCACTCTTCATTGTTGGCTTTTTATCTTACATTCATTCTTCATTGTTGGCTTTTTATATTACATTCACTCTTCATTGTTGGCTTTTTATCTTACATTCATTCTTCATTGTTGGCTTTTTATATTACATTCACTCTTCATTGTTGGGTTTTTATCTTACATTCACTCTGTTGGCTTTTTATATTACATTTACTCTTCATTGTTGGCTTTTTATCTTACATTCACTCTTCATTGTTGGCTTTTTATATTATATTTACTCTTCATTGTTGGCTTTTTATCTTACATTCATTCTTCATTGTTGGCTTTTTATATTATATTTACTCTTCATTGTTGGCTTTTTATCTTACATTCATTCTTCATTGTTGGCTTTTTATATTACATTTACTATTCATTGTTGGCTTTTTATCTTACATTCACTCTTCATTGTTGGCTTTTTATCTTACATTCATTCTTCATTGTTGGCTTTTTATATTACATTCACTCTTCATTGTTGGCTTTTTATATCATATAGAAAATCATAGTTTTATCTAGTGAACATTTTTTCCCGTGTCACATTGCCGTGTCATCCTGAGATAATCTTACTTTTGATAAATAATATTTAAGATAACAAACTTAGTGAAAAGAAAACTTGTTAACATCGTCACAATGGGGGCGCTGCTTGCGAGTTAAATCTACAAATCTGCAAATAACCCTAAGGATATTCAAGATATTCATGAAATTATTTTTCAAAAACCTTCCCGGCGATATACCTAATAATATCCCAAAATTTCACGGCGATTGGATGTATGGTTTTTGAATCTATAGAGTACAAACAAACAGACAGACATTCAATTTTATATATATAGACTAGCGGATGTACCCGGCTTCGCCCGGGTTTTACCCTAGTGAAAGTTTTCCTAACGAACATTTGTAAAAAAATTCTAGAAAATATCCAATCCCTTCTGAATCTATACTTGGCAAGATAACTTTATGTTTGATTATCTGCTCCACCTAGCTGTACCCGTTCAAACGTTGCTGCCTTTGAACAAAAAGGCAGTTTTAATACCTAAATAATAATTTATTAATGATCAAATGTATACAATACATCAAAATGAAAATTAACAATAAAATTATCCCTACATAAATGTCATTTAAATATAACATATGTAAAAAATAATAGATATATTTTGATAATTTGAAACTCGTAAATTTAAATCTCTCGATAAAGTGAACATTTTTTCCCGGTCCCTTGAAAAATACTCGATAAGTTGAATAAAATCAATATTAATTATCATTATTCTTGTGTCAAATAAATTACCGTGTCATCCTGAATTTTGTGTTTTCTAATTTTCTACATTACAAAATCATCATTTTATCTATTCTCCCAATATATATGTTGTAGATAAATGATAAGACTAACTTTGACTTGTACGCAATTAATAGGTAGAAAATATTACTATGATAAATAATCATCATCATTTAGTTAAATCTACAAATCTGCAAATAACTCTAAAGATATTCAAGAAATTATTTTTCAAAAACCTTCCCAGGGATATACCTAGTAATATCCCGAAATTTCACGGCGATTGGATGTATGGTTTTTGATTCTATAGAGTACAGACAGACAGACAAAACAGACAGACATTCAATTATATATATATATACTAGCGGATGTGTACCCGGCTTCGCCCGGGTTTTATCCGAGTGAAAGTTTGCCTAACGAATATTATTGACGAATGGCCCGGGCAACGCCCGGGTTTTACCCGAGTGCGTATATATTTTAAAAACGTTTTAATTCAAATACTATTCGTTACAATTATAAATTGGCGCCATGGATGTCACTCTTGTGAAACGTCCCGTTCCAAACTGTGTATTTTTAAAATGTTTTAATTAAAATACTATTCGTTACAATTATAAATTTGAACGATAGGCTCATTATTTCTTTATACCGTTATTATACCGTTATATTATATATATTATATTATTATTATATATATATTACACGTTATTTGTTTTCTTGGCCGACTGTTTTACATATGGTGTTATCTTAAAATTGCTTGTTTTGAATATTTTTTAGATTGAGATTATTAGCTAGTATGTAAAAAAATTAACTCTTTTGAAATTTAATTTTGTATTTATATATAAATAAAATTAACTCTGTTGATTTTTTTTGTATTTAATCGATAACAGCGAAGTTACGCATGTTAATGTTAGGGAAAAATATTTTGATGTTAAGCAAAACCTGCTCCATCTCGTTTTAAATAAATGTTGAAAATTTGGTCGAAATTGATGCATTGTAACGAAAGTTTTTAGTGAACAACACTTATGAAATTTGCATTTTATTAATATAGATAATAAGACCAACGTTAACTTACGGAACAGAAATATGGTTTGAATTTATTAGCAAAAAATATATGTACAAACTGAACTCAATGCAATATCAAATTCTGCTATGGTGTACCCAAACATATAAAACAACCAGTTATAACTGTGTTCACACCTTAGCCAATATTCCTTTGATCACTGATTATATGGAATCTAGAATTATAGGTTATGAGTTGAATAATTTATCAACAGAAGATAAACAGTTTTATGATTTGTATTTTCCAGGTGTACTCAAAGATTTCATTATATCAAGGATTAATTTACTGAAAAAGAATACAAATAAAACATTTCAAAGTTTCTTTCCTTATGATATTCCGAAATATTTTTTCGACCAAACTATTATAATTTACAATTTATCACAGATCATGGAAATTTCAGGTTTTTTTCTTAAGAAAATTCAGGCTGTGCAAGATTCGACATGTTTCTATGGATTGGGGGAACAAACTTCAATACATCTCTTGCTAGAGTGTCCTGTCTTTCAAGATTACAGAGTCAACAACGGTTTAATAGCTTTAGGCCCTAGTGATTTAATTTCAAGTAAAGACACATATATAAAATTTAATTTCCTTTGTAAATATATTTTGGATATCATTAAGAAAAATGGTCTTTGATGTAACGATCTCAAGGAAATATTGGACATATTATATGGTTGTAAACAATATATAGGTGTATGCGTGTATATGTGTGTATATATGTATATATTTTTAAATTTAATGATGTAACTGTAAATAAAATTCAAAGAATATCTCTATATGTAAATAATATTTTTGAATCTTTCTAAGTCGCTTTCTGTGTATCTTTCCATGTTGAATATTTTCTTTGTTATATTTGTATGTACATTTAGCGCAAGTGCCCCTAGGGGGACATAGCGTTTTGAATTGAAATAAATAAATAAATAAATGGTAGAGGAAACCAATCTCTTCGAGAGATTCTATCCATGGGCGAGGGTCTTCTGTCCCGTCATTTTCGGAATTTCTATATTGGGGTTCAAAGCAACTGGTTCGAAACCAGCATCTCTACCAATTGTTGCACCAAGTTGCAGCTTTGCAGGGTCGTCGACCTTGGTTACTTCCTTTTTGGTGCTATATACGTTTCCCGAGCGAGTTTCCATATTCAAAGCAAAATAAACAAAAGTAAAGGTAAATAAATAAAAGTAAATGAAAATAAATCACCTTTCAAAGTTATTGTGTTTATTTATTCGTGGTCTTCCTCGTAGGTCGTGATCCGTAGTCTCCCTCTAGGTCCTCTCTCGCTCCAATAACCAATCAAGATATATGTACAATAAATATTACAAAAGGAATAAAAGTATAAAAAGGAATGATGATAATCTAAATATTCGCTTTTAAATAAATATTAAATATCATAGAATACTTTATAGAATACCCCACCTTATAATGACTGTGCTACATAGGTCGGGTACCAATATCCCACCTTACAATGACTGTGCTACATAGGTCGGGTACCAATATCCCACCTTACAATGACTGTGCTACATAGGTCGGGTACCAATATCCCACCTTACAATGACTGTGCTACATAGGTCGGGTACCAATATCCCAACTTACAATGACTGTGCTACATAGGTCGGGTACCAATATCCCACCGTATAATGACTCTGCTACATAGGTGGGGTACCAATATCCCACCTTTCAATGACTGTGCTACATAGGTCGGGTACCAATATCCCACCTTATAATGACTGTGCTACATAGGTCGGGTACCAATATCCCACCTTACACTGACTCTGCTAAATAGGTCGGGTACCAATATCCCACCTTACAATGACTGTGCTACATAGCACGGGTACCAATAATCACCTTATAATGACTGTGCTACATAGGTCGGGTACCAATATATCTCACCTTATAATGACTGTGCTACATAGGTCGGGTACCAATATATCCCACCTTATAATGACTGTGCTACATAGGTCGGGTACCAATATCCCACCTTACAATGACTGTGCTACATCGGTCGGGTGCCAATATCCCACCTTATAATTACTGTGCTACATAGGTCGGGTACCAATATCCCACCTTATAATGACTGTGCTACATAGGTCGGGTACCAATATCCCACCTTACACTGACTGTGCTACATAGGTCGGGTACCAATATCCCACCTTACAATGACTGTGCTACATAGGTCGGGTAACAATATCCCACCTTATAATGACTGTGCTACATAGCACGGGTACCAATAATCACCTTATAATGACTGTGCTACATAGGTCGGGTACCAATATCCCACCTTATAATGACTGTGCTACACAGGTCGGGTACCAATATCCCACCTTATAATGACTGTGCTACATAGGTCGGGTACCAATATCCAACCTTACAATAACTGTGCTACATAGGTCGGGTACCAATATCCCACCTTACAATGACTGTGCTACATAGGTCGGGTACCAATATCCCACCTTATAATGACTGTGCTACATAGGTCGGGTACCAATATCCCACCTTACTATGACTGTGCTACATAGGTCGGGTACCAATATCCCACCTTACAATGACTGTGCTACATAGGTCGGGTACCAATATCCCACCTTACAATGACTGTGCTACATAGGTCGGGTACCAATATCCCACCTTACAATGACTGTGCTACATAGGTCGGGTACCAATATCCCACCTTACAATGACTCTGCTACATAGGTCGGGTACCAATATCCCACCTTAAAATGACTGTGCTACATAGGTCGGGTACCAATATCCCACCTTAAAATGACTGTGCTACATAGGTCGGGTACCAATATCCCACCTTACAATGACTGTAATACATAGGTCGGGTACCAATATCCAATTTTACAATGACTCTGCTACATAGGTCGGGTACCAATATCCCACCTTACAATGACTGTGCTACATAGGTCGGGTACCAATATCCCACCTTATAATGACTGTGCTACATAGGTCGGGTACCAATATCCCACCTTACAATGACTCTGCTACATAGGTCGGGTACCAATATCCCACCTTTCAATGACTGTGCTACATAGGTCGGGTACCAATATCCCACCTTTCAATGACTGTGCTACATAGGTTGGGTACCAATATCCCACCTTTCAATGACTGTGCTACATAGGTCGGGTACCAATATCCCACCTTTCAATGACTGTGCTACATAGGTCGGGTACCAATATCCCACCTTTCAATGACTGTGCTACATAGGTTGGGTACCAATATCCCACCTTACAATGACTGTAATACATAGGTCGGGTACCAATATCCCACCTTATAATGACTGTGCTACATAGGTCGGGTACCAATATCCCACCTTACAATGACTCTGCTACATAGGTCGGGTACCAATATCCCACCTTTCAATGACTGTGCTACATAGGTCGGGTACCAATATCCCACCTTTCAATGACTGTGCTACATAGGTCGGGTACCAATATCCCACCTTACAATGACTGTGCTACATAGGTCGGGTACCAATATCCCACCTTATAATGATTGTGCTACATAGGTCGGGTACCAATATCCCACCTTACAATGACTGTGCTACATAGGTCGGGTACCAATATCCCACCTTTCAATGACTGTGCTACATAGGTCGGGTACCAATATCCCACCTTACAATGACTGTGCTACATAGGTCGGGTACCAATATCCCACCTTACAATGACTGTAATACATAGGTCGGGTACCAATATCCCACCTTACAATGACTGTAATACATAGGTCGGGTACCAATATCCCACCTTATAATGACTGTGCTACATTGGTCGGGTACCAATATCCCACCTTATAATGACTCTGCTACATAGGTCGGGTACCAATATCCCACCTTACAATGACTGTGCTACATAGCACGGGTACCAATAACCACCTTATAATGACTGTGCTACATAGGTCGGGTACCAATATCCCACCTTTTAATGACTGTGCTACATAGGTCGGGTACCAATATCCCACTTTACAATGACTGTGCTACATAGCACGGGTACCAATATCCCACCTTACAATGACTGTGCTACATAGCACGGGTACCAATAATCACCTTATAATGACTGTGCTACATAGGTCGGGTACCAATATTCCACCTTATAATGACTGTGCTACATAGGTCGGGTACCAATATCCCACCTTATAATGACTGTGCTACATAGGTCGGGTACCAATAATCACCTTATAATGACTGTGCTACATAGGTCGGGTACCAATATCCCACCTTATAATGAATGTGCTACATAGGTCGGGTACCAATAATCACCTTATTATGACTGTGCTACATAGGTCGGGTACCAATATCCCACCTTATAATGACTGTGCTACATAGGTCGGGTACCAATAATCACATTATAATGACTGTGCTACATAGGTCGGGTACCAATATCCCACCTTATACTGACTGTGCTACACAGGTCGGGTACCAATATCCCACCTTATAATGACTGTGCTACATAGGTCGGGTACCAATATCTCACCTTATAATGACTGTGCTACATAGGTCGGGTACCAATATCCCACCTTATAATGACTGTGCTACATAGGTCGGGTATCAATATCCCACCTTATAATGACTGTGCTACATAGGTCGGGTACCAATATCCCACCTTATAATGACTGTGCTACATAGGTCGGGTACCAATATCCCACCTTACAATGACTGTGCTACATAGGTCGGGTACCAATATCCCACCTTATAATGACTGTGCTACATAGGTCGGGTACCAATATCCCACCTTATAATGACTGTGCTACATAGGTCGGGTACCAATATCCCACCGTATAATGACTGTGCTACATAGGTCGGGTACCAATATCCCACCTTATAATGACTGTGCTATATTGGTTGGGTACCAATATCCCACCTTACAATGACTGTGCTACATAGGTCGGGTACCAATATCCCACCTTATAATGACTGTGCTACATAGGTCGGGTACCAATATCCCACCTTATAATGACTGTGCTACATAATCCGTACACTATGGAGATCACCATGGACCTACAGGGCTCTACACGGATGAGCCAGGATCTCTTTGTTTTATTTAATACTTCAGGTTCATATATAGTTTCTATGTTTGTTTGTTTGTTTGTTTTTTCAAAACTAAAAGTAATTTTTCTCATACAAAATTGGAGGTTTCCATCTTCTGAAAAAAAAATAAACTAGAAAAAATAATTTTACCTATTATTCTAAATATTCCTCAATCTGTCAGAAAGTTCCAGAGAAAAAAATCATACATGGAAATATTAATTCACGCAATATATTTTCACTAGATTGAAAAAGTAACAATATTTTCCACCCCTCTCTTTTTTGATTATCAATTTGTTTTTCAATTGCAATTCGTCTTGTTATAAAATGTTCAATAAAATATAAATTAAAGGAAATCACACACAAATTTTATTCATTTAATAAAAATTTCATTACATTTTCATTAGCGATAAGAAGAAAATTGGTGTTTTGTTTTTTTCTCAAAATAATAATTTTTGCCTTTTAGCATATGTTCATTTTTCTCAGAATTCTTAATGTAATCTAATATACTATAAATTATCTTTTTTTTTTTTTAAGATTAATATTTCGTGGAAAATATTTTTTTTAACTTATCGTTTGCTGTTTTTACTATCATGTAGATTGGTTGTGATATATTTTAATGGAAGAGATTTTTTTAACTCGTTATGGAGATATAGTCAATAACCTGCGTCAAATATATATATATATTAAATTATTTGGCAAATTACTACATTATAGCTTTTACTTGACACGTTACCATACTTTAGCTTCGCCCCATAGCGTAAAGTTTATACTATTTTAAATATACGTAAATGACAGTTTTTTTTTTGTTTCAGTAAAAGACACTTTATTTTCATGAAGATAGAGTCTGCCTGGTCGGCATTCATAGTTATTAAACTTCGTCTGGTGAAATTTGTTTTCGCCAATTTATTAGCGAGATAAAAAATCTTCCACAGGAGTTTCTTCTAAGTATAAACATTTCCTAAAGATGTCGGGTACTAGATTGGGTATTTTAAGGTATGTAAATGTAGAAATTAGATTAAAATTCAAATTTTGCATATACATGTTGTTGACTTTGCTTAGAATATTTTTATGAAACTGATTCCAATAATTATTAATTAAACATTATATTTATTGATTTACAAGAGAGAGAACAAAATATAAAAGGGAAACTAATATTAAACAAAGAAAGTTTCTTTCGGTCAGCGCCTATTTACCTGTGAGCTTACACACACTTTGTGGTAACAATTAATTAATATATGTACAACACATGTGCATATCTGCATATAAATGCATTAATGTGAAAAGACAATAAAAAATAAAAATTATTAATAAATAATTATTAAAAAATAAAAGGGTATTCACGCAAATTTGGGCTTTAAATACCTATTTCTTGATTACTCAGGAAACCTCTGGGACCAAATTTTGGTCGTAGAGGTACAGTCTACACCACGCTGACAAAGGCCAACAGCCCTAAACGCGTTCGTGATTGATTTTCTTGATTTATCAAGAAATTGAGTTGGCCAAATATTACGGAACAAGTTAAATAAACGTTTAGTTTATTTTTTGTCTACTATATAGCGCTCTGCCATCTAGAAATGCTCATGTGATCCTGGTCAGGATATGCTTGATTTGTTTTTAAATGCATTAATGTTATGTAGAAATTTGTTATCGAATTCGGGAAATATAATACATTGAATTCTAATACACTTCTATGTGAATAGTTTTGTTCCCAATTTTAAGTACAAGAAGAAGAGGAGAGGATAAAATAATATTTATTCGTTTCACATTATATTAAAAAAAGGTTTGAATTCAATTCGAGACATTGTTTGTTTTGCCATATATTTATAACTTATGTTTTGTCTCTCAAAACAAAGAGATGGTTTCCATTTCACTGAATAAATATTTGATTATTTTTTGTATTTATGAGAAAGACAGGTGTGAAATAAACAAAGTAATAAAAAATAGTTTTTAAAGCTTTTATTTAAAAATGCACAAAAAATTCAGTTAACGCCATTTAATTTTATTGCAACACACACAACGCGATATCCCGGCTAGGGATAATTGCGTTGATTTACATTTTTTTAAAACAGAAACAGTTATAAGCATGTTATACAAGAAAAAGTAATCAAAAATAAAAAGATAAACAATAAGAACCTGAACTTTTCAGGGGTTTGAAAGATAATCAGAAATATATTTGCAAAAATTAGTTAAATCTGTGATAATTCTCTCTGCTATTCACAAATTGATATAGATCTACAACATTATTTACTGTCTGTTGTCTAGCACTAAAGAAGAGTGGGCATTCCAGCAGTAGATGTCTCGAGTCCTGGAAGTCGTTGCCACAATGATAGCTAGTCTTCAACCCCGCCAAATTTTGATAAAAGTCCCTTAACATTTTTTAACAAATACAGAGGGTGTTCACACTTATAGGAAACAAGTTTTATTATAAGATATTAAAAATTAACACCATATTTGAAAATTTTCAAATGTTCTATTTGAAAGCCTTTTAGTTTATTCACAGAACGGCACCTGATTTTCCACGATAGCAGACACTTTCTGATCAAGGTCATACTCCCATTCTTTCTTTACCACTTTCAATTGTCCTAGGGTGTCTCTTTTCAAGTGCTCTTTTAAGGCATCCAAAAATGCAAAAATCCATCGGGGCTAAATTAGGAGATTTTTCAGGGGTTCTGTTCTTTGGAATAGCGTTGATTCCTGTTCTTTGCCTTAGATCCTCCAAATAAGCTTGGGTTGAAGATGAGATGTGACTTGTGGCGTTATCATGGTGAAACCATATTTGTTGCTATGTTTTCCATTGATAGAGGGAATATAATTTTAAAATATAGGTTTTAAAATGTTGTTTTTTGATAGTACTCCGAGTTTATTTTGGCATTTCTTTCAACTTTTCTTATTTTTAATTTTACTTCATATGATATACCGCGTGCCACCATAAATCCTTTGGGGTAACTTTCGGCACATTCCTTCAACCAAATTGACCTAGATTTTTTTACCCTTTTTTGATAGTATATAACTCTTTTTCTGTCGCACTCGGTTAAATATACCCATGCTTCGTCATTTGTAACAATAAATTTCCATCTATCAGCAGCCAAGAATTTTTTATAAAAATATCTGCTGATAGTGTGTCGCTGACGAATATGGCTCTGAAACAATTTGTGAACCGCATGTTTTTTGTATCTTTTAGGCCTAAATCTTTATCTATTATTTTATTTATTGTTGACACTGATGTTCCTATTAATTTGGCTATATCTCTTTGTGGCATAGGATTTTCTTTTGTAATATATTTTTTCACTTTTTTGACAGTTGCAGGAGTTCTCACAGATATAGGGTGATAATTTTTTGTCCATTTCTCCGTAGGTGCTTTGAATAAAAACTTGATATTTTTGTCGTGAATAATATTATAAATACATTTTTTAGAAATGTTGATATCATCTTGTTCGCATATTTTAATTATGTCCAAATAGGTAAGTTTAGCTCTGGAAAGTCCTAAAGGAAGAATGGGATCTTTTGAATATGACAATGATCAGAAAGTGTCTGCTATCGTGGAAAATTAGGTGCCGTTCTGTAAATAAATAAAGAGGCTTTCAAATAGAACATTTGAAAAATTTCAAATATGGTGTTAATTTTTAATATTTTATAATAAAACTTGTTTCCTATAAGTGTGAACACCCTCTGTATATTTATCAGAGTACAAATAAAAGCGGCGGGCAATAATTAGGTGAATATTTAGTGGAACATTTTTTTTAACCAATTGCTTCATATTAAATCACGTAAAGTTCGAAATTTTCTCTTTTTTAGTTAATTTTCAAATTTAAAAATCTTCAAAACCTATTTTTATTAATTTTTATTTATTTAATTTTTGTCCTCTCTTTCTGAATTCTAAAGTTATATACAAACAACATTTAAAAAATCAAGAGTTAAATATACAAGGTATGATCATTAAGTTCCCGCGGACTGGCAGTATAACTTTATTCTACCAATTATAATATATTATAAAATATTTGTTGATAATTTTCAAAGTATGATCCTCCTGCATCAATACAACGCCTCCATCTTTTCTTCCAACTAGTGAAACATGCTGCGTCCTCTGTAAAGAAAGACGTCCAGTGATTTTATTCTCATCTCTTCTTCCCTGTCAAACCTCTTCCCTCTTTCATGATTATTTTCAATTTAGGATAAAGGAAAAAGTCATTAGAAGCTAAAGTTGAAGAATAAGAGGGTCGAGGTAGGAGAGGGGTGTTGCTTTTGTCCATAAAAAGCGAGTACTGAATAGGCTGTGTGCGGGCGTGCGTTGTCATGATGGTGGAAAAATCTTGACGGGACCACTTATCTGATCTTTTCTTTCTGATCGATTCCTTCAGGCGCCGCGATATGGATAGATGAGTATTTTGATTTATTGTGACTCCACATCTGGGCATAAATTCATGGTACACAAATCCTTTGTTGTCAAAGAATATTACAAAGAGGACCTTCGTTTTCGATTTGCACATTTGCGCTTTTTTCGGTTTTGGTTCATTCCATGCTATCCACTGACTTGACTGGCGTTTGGTTTCAGAGATGAACCCATACACCTATGTCTCGTCTCCCATATTATCTCTTTATATTTCTAATTCCGATCATTTTCAACCATATGGAGCATGTTTTAACTGATCTCCAAACTTGTCTCCTTTTGCTCTGAAGTTAACACCAGGCACAAACTTGCTTGCAGTTCTTTTCAGACCCAGATCTTTGTGAATGATTTCCTGGCATAGTCCAAAGGATATGTTGGTCGCTTCTGAAAGCTCACTGATTGTTATCCGATGATTTTTCATGATCAAAAGCTTTATCTTTTCGACATTTTCAGCATGTGGACAGTCTGTGCTCCACCTGATCTAATACTGACGTCAAACCTTCTCTATTTTTTTTTTATTCAAATGCCGTCGTTCTTTTAATGACCTCTTCTCCGAGCGCTTTTTGAATCATTAGCAAACTTTCAGAAACCAATTTACCCAATTAGAAACAAATTTTCAAACATACCCCTTTCTCGATTACGAGCAAAAATAATATTCCATCGCAAAATTCGCCGAGCGGCTGAAGCTGCGTTTGTTTTAAATTGGAATTTCTCGAAATAGTACGTGGTTAATTATTTTTCTCCCATGTACCTCGATCTTTCAGTATTTTATAAAAACGGTCAATTATATTTAAACTCTTTCAGTTTTTTTTAATAAGCAAATACAGGAATTTAAAATGATCAGACCTTGAATATATAAAAAATTTAAACAAAATATTGAAATGTATACATAAATATTAAAGGTATTATTTTAAAATAAAACATTTACAGACATTTTGCCTTTTACATAATATTTAAAATATATATATTTACATATATAATTATAAAGTTGCGGGAAGTATGGTATTCATATATTGAAAGAGGAACCTCTTCTTTTAAGAATACGTAAAAACATTCTAGGTTGTCACCCCAGTATAAAAGGTAGAGTTGGGGATACCGAATTAACCACAACATTAGTTTTGGACATAAGTTCTCAAAGCTCACAAAAATATCTTCAAAATATATCAAAGAAACTCGTGGAACCAACTCTAATTAGCAACCCAAGATATATACACACATCTATATTATATATATTATATTTAATAATATATATTCGTGTGCATTACACTTATTTCTTCCTTTTATATTTATGCCAATATTTTCTTATCATTAAATATGATATTATATATACATAGTTGTGTTGTTTATCAAAATGTGTTTCATAGTTCCTCATATGTTAATTTTCAAAGTAATATTTTATTCATTAGTTTTTATTTTATATTTTATTCTCTTTGATAAAATCAATGAGGAATCTAGGACTAGGTTTCTTTTAAAATAAAAATGAATGATTTTATCAATGTGTAAAAGCAGGAAAGAATCTTTATTGTATATTTTATTGTTTCGTTCATTATATTTTTTGAATGAGATTCATTTTCCTATTTCATCAAACACAATAGAGAGATAATTAATTGTTCTTTGTTTTTTTAGGTGTTGTTATTGCCTATCGCACCTTTCCCATAGTCAAATTTCAATAAAAAATAATATAATATATCAATGAATATTTTATCAAATTATAAAAATATATAGTTTAAGAATTTTAAAATCATTTTGTTACATTTACCATTTAAAGATTCATAAATATATTTTTTCTTCGTGAACTAGATTATATGAATGTAACATATAGTTGCGGAATAAATAGAGAAGTGCCATTTTTGGTAACATGAATATATTTCTCCTGCAACTATGTAAATACATATAATATTATATCATAAATGAAAGCATTAAGACGCGTGTGTTTCTTTCACAAATAAATCAAACTTCTACTGTTCTTACTGCGATGAAAAAATATTGGGAGGACTTGACTGAACCGCTGGAAGGGTTCACCACTGATGAGCCAAGCCCTCCTAATATTTTTCATTGCAGTAAGGATAGTAGTTTGACTTATTGATTAAAGAAACATTCGCGTCTTAATGTTTTCATTTATTATATATAGGTGGCGCATTATTAGTTTATATTAATATAATGTTATATTGTAAATTTTAAAATTGTTGTTGGATTTGTATTCTAATTATTTTAAATAATTATGTATTTCTCTGACAAAATACTCACAATTATTTATAGCTCTAGATCAACCTATCGATTTAATGTTATGGAAGGACAGCCACTCGATACGCCACAAACCCTTATGTCTAATTTTCTCCTTTTGAAATATATACGAGTATATATATTAAAAATGGCATATCCAGGCCAGGAGATTAAATATATATTTGAGAAACTGCTAATTTATTATGTTAATTGTAGATATATTGTGAGACATTCATTTTTTTTTGTACAAAGTTCTCTGTTCTCGTTTTTTTTTCTCTGCCTCTCTTTCTCCTTGTTAATATCATATCACTATTCTTTACGACCTACAAATATTGTATATATATATAGACAAAATGACATACATGTATGACAGCGCAAGTGTCTCTAGGGGGACATAGCGCTTTAAATTAAAATAATTTGTTTTAATAAAAAATATATATATAAAAACTCTATTCTATAGTATCTTTCAGAATTTCACGGCCATATTTTATACACTTAAGTTTCTAGATTGATTGAGTTAGTGTACAAAATGTTAGATATTTACATTCTCTGGAAGTATATTATAAATTGATCACAAAATTTGGAAACATATATATAAAGTCGTCCATTCCCAACAACCCAGAAGTTTCATACATGCATTGTTAGCTGGATTGAGCGATTGTGAAAATTTTAGACATCTATTTTTTCTGATAATTCTAAACTATTATAGACGCGCATGATTCTTTTTAAAATTTAACAATTTTCTACTGCCCTTACTGCAAAGAAAAATTATTAGGAGGGCCTGGCTCATCAGTGGTGAACCCTCCCAGTAGTTTCGCCAGTTTAGACTATAAAGTTTTTTATAAAGTTATAAAGTTCACCACTGATGAGCCAGGCCCTCCCATTGATTTTTATTGCAGTGAGAGCCGTAGAGAATTGCTTAATTTTTACAAAGAATCATACGCGTCTATAATAGTTTCGAATTTTCATAACAGATGGCGCGCTAATGAATCATCATCTATGTTTTCTGAAAGTATATAAAAAATTAGGGACACAAAAAATTGACATGAAATATAAAAATTCGTCTAGTCCCGCCAACCCCGTCACCTTTTTAATGGAACTCAAGCCGATTATTACGTCAGCGAAATGGCCCCGCCTATTTTCCTCCGTTTGAAAATAAATATACAGATTCTCTATTCTCCAGTCTATTCCCAACCACTACCGACACCGAGAAGTCTGAAAATTTGTTCACTTTCAATGTTAGTAGGATTGAATTGGTCTATAAAATACCGGACTTCTACGTAGTCGAAAAGTCTATAAAAATGTATTAGAGAATTAGATAGTAAATATAGAAAATAATCCATTAACGACCATCCAGAAGTCTGAAATGTTAACTTGCATTGTTAGCTGTTTTGAGCCAGTCTATAACTTTCCAACTTTCCAAACTTTTGTGTGGTCTGGAGGTACGAGTATATTAAAATTAATCACGAAATTTGAAACTAACTTTAGAAATTAGAATTAGTCCATTGCCGACCACCCAGAAGTTTGAAATTCTGTCAACTTAGATTCCATTAGGTTTGAACAACTGTACCAAATTTCATTCTTCTAGATGTGGGCTCTATAGGTATATTGAAAATTGATTTGGAGGTTTATGGATAGACAGACGGACGGACATGGAAGCAATTAGATAAAAGCCTTAAAAACATGTGCTTACACAATCAACCAAGTTCTACGTTGAAATAATTGAAGTTCTGAACTTCATTTTACAATATAGAGTGAGATATGTCCTGTAGGATATTGATCTAAATTTCAATCCGACGAATTTCTCATCTATACTTTCGCCCTAGAATTGGCATAACCATTTACCGGCTAAACAGCTCTTTGTAAAATTGTGAAGATTTCATGGATCCATGGTTGATTACAGGTAATCAAGACCAGCTCTGGACTAACGAGGCCCATTATCCCAAGACAATGGTCTCCAGGTCCGATTATTGAGTTCTCCAAAGTTGGTGTTGTAACATTGTCACTGGTCCGATTCCGCTAGTTTGCAGAGACAGGCAATAGATGGTGCTAAGGTTACCTTTCTTTTTTAAAGTTAAAGAATTCTCCATCATCTTATTTTTATACTATAACATCAGAGCATCGTACTTGCCACGATATTTTTTCGATAATAATTGAATCTAAAAATGTGTTAATGTCAAAATCTATTTTTACGCTATTAAAATTTATTCTGCAGAATAAGGGGATCAAGAGAGTCAAATCCTAATAATTCGAATATTTTTAATAGCGCCTAATATAAATATGATCTATAATTACAACTCAATGTTTTTAAAGTACAATTCACATGTCAAAATATAAATACTTTAAATTATCTCACAATAAAATAACAATATCGAAACTATCTTACGTATTATTAGTATGGTGTAACTTAACCAATACAGTTAAGTCTGTATACTCCGTAATCAGAGTTTGAGCTGGTTAAAGGGAGAGGTGTCTCTCTATAGGTACATTAATATCATCCATCCTCAACTTTATGTTGTACTCTAGCCTGAAAATCGGCCCCTGCCGAAATCTGCCACATCACTAACTCAAACACCTTTTCGGTAAATTAAATTCGACCGATTACATAACCCCTCCCGTAGGATGTTATGAAATCGAAGCCGCTCTGTACTGATGAAGGCCATAGTTTTGTGACTCATTCTTTATCACTAATAAAGTTTATTTACTTGGATGATAACATAATGCATCGTTTTGATGCATAATTAAAGGAAGAAGTGCCTTTTTTTTAGGTACATCAAGTGTATGTTTGAAAGTTTGTTTGTTTGAAATCAAATAAAATATCACCGCTAACTATAAATGAAATCTGAACGATTTTACAGATTTTTTGTAATTATAGTAAATGAGTATAAACACTTCATTTTTTTTTTTCGTTCAAAGACCAATTGTATTATATTTTGTATTTTTAGTTGTCAACTTCAAAAACGAAAGCCTCAGTTAAATTTTTGGTACTTTTCAGTTATTTTACTAAATATATATTCCATCAATTTCTATATATAAAACTTTGATCGCCTGGCTCATCAAAGATGAACCCTTTCAAAAGTTAGTCAATTCTCTCTCTACCAGACCACATTATATAACTATTATATCAGTTTATTCAGATTTTAGAGCAAAGGGAAATTCTCGATAGATGAAGTTAGCCATTTTACTGACATTAGAGATAGTAGAATAAATCTTCTTCTTCTTCTTTCTTATCCCCACAAAATCATATTAGGATATCAAGCCTGTTTAACAACCATCATAACTAGGTCTTATACGTAGTACAATAGAATACGTCTGTCTTTGTCATTAAGACTGGAAGCACTACTCAGTGGCAGGACGACTTAGCTCCGTAAAAAATGGCCGCCTCTGACATGAGGAACAGACGCCATGTGTAGCCGCTCCTAACATGGAGTACATACGCTGCTCATCCTGTATTCCTGGATTAGGAGCCCTTCAGGGTATTATCAGCTGGGCCAGCTGAGCCCAGGTTTTTTTAGTGAGCTTGTTACTACTCCCCCTCCTTCTTTTTTATTCGGGCTTGGGACCGGCAAAGGCGGAGTTAGCAAAATAAATAAATATTTAAAGCCTCGAAACTTCCTCATCTGCAAGGTTTTAATTACAACTATCTTTGTTTTTAAACATCAATATAATGATATAATTTATAATGCTGAAACTATTCTATCTTGAATGTCACTCTTCAAGATATTTATACACAAGGAGACGGTCAACTAATGAATTTTACTTAAACCTCCGAGCTGTAGAAACTCAATCCAAATTTCAAAAGTTGAATATTTGAAGAGGCAATTTCCCCTTGTGTAGTCGAAACAAAAAATTAAAAATGTTGAAAGATTTCAATAAACTTTGCTGGAACTGATATGGAAGGAAATTGAGTTGTCAGGTTGATTTAATATAAAGTCTGGAGAGGGACAAGAGTTCTCAAGATGCACAAATTAAGAACCACTTATGACAACTTTCAACATAAAAATTAAAATTTAATATAGTTTTATAGAGAAAACAAGAGAGCTTTCCATCAAATACATCCTTCTACTAACTTATATGCAACAATTGACTATGTGTCAATAAAATATTTTGATTTATCTAATGGCTTATTAAGGATATAAAAGAATATTTTTAAAAATTACTCGTTTTCCTAATAAAAAATATACTAATTGTCAATTTTTTTAGTTTTCATAGAACCATTAATAAAAATAAAATCCACCTAGAATAATAAGCGCTCATCAGGATCAAAATAATTTATTGAAATCTTCTATTATTTCGACGTGTCAGATCACCCGCCTTCCTCTAAGGATAGAACTCAGCAAAACCATCTGTGGAAGTTTTAAATGGATTGCTTTTTCTTTCGGCTGCTTTAATTCAATAAGTAAACACTTTCTATCTGATTCGGTATTCCTTCCTTGTTCAGTATTTATCTAATGAATTAATTATACCTATATGCAATAATTTATATTTTTTACAATCAATTTCAATTATCTGAATTTCTATGAATGGCTTTAAAAATTTTACGGACATTTTTTTGCTTTTGTCTTTGGTTTTTACCAGCAGTCTTCGTACTTATATATGGTAATTTCTTTCCCTGTTGGTTCTCTCTCGTGATGCTTTCCAACACTACCTAGGTGGCGTATGCACAGTTCGTTCCTCTCTGGAACCTTGGCGGGCGGTAATATGCTACAGCTTTACCGGCAGACTACCGCCATCGGCTAGGGGCGCTGTTCGCTGTGATTGGTCGGCGACACGTATGCGCGAGCTCGCTAACCAGGTGCTATGTGAAATAAAAGAAATGGCTCTATTAAACAGTGTCAAACATGATAAAACTAGCCGAATGACCCGGGCAACGCCCGGGTTTTACCCGATTAAATGCTTTTATTCAAATACTATTCGTTACAATTATATTCTTGTATAATATATAAATGAGTTTTAAAAATTGTAAAAAAAAAAATTGCATCGGCCGGGAATCGAACCCGGGCCGCCCGCGTGGCAGGCGAGCATTCTACCACTGAACCACCGATGGTTATGAGAAATGGCCATATTTGGGTATTTATTCCATTCACAAAAGCAAACGGTGACAGAATCGATCAAGTAAGAATTGATTATGACGCTGATGACTGTATATATTAATGTTTTAAAGTTAATATTTAATTCAATATTAATTAAAATGTAGATACTGAAGCCTAGTTTACGGGTATCACTTCTTCCGTTAACGATTAGAAAATGTCGTGTTTTGGTTTATATTTAATCGAATTTCTCGGTCGCATGTACGATGATCTACTCTGATCGTGGTGTGTTTTATTTTCTACTATAGCTATCTCTTTCTCAAAGGGAAAGGTCACGAGTTTAGATATCAAACCTGAACTTTCATAACACAACTGACGGTCGACTTTACAGATTGGTTTGTTCTATAAAATAATTATCAACATAAAATAATTTTTATAGCATGTATATGTATATATATATATTATATAGATTACATTCCATTAGGTAAAAGTTCGTAAAAGTGTAATTACATAACATACTAACAAATTTATGAGGTATTGGATAATCTGCTTACAAAGTAAATATTCTATATAGAGATTTACTTTATAAACTTTAATATCAACCCATATCCATGTTAGTTTATTCCAGGTGTTACTCGATAAATATCTTAATTAGTTAATTAGAATATTAATTCTGT
>CP092866.1:61345300-61372796 GCA_030710605.1 Cordylochernes scorpioides
TAGAAAATTTTCAGCATTATAAATTATATTATTATATTGATGTTTAAAAACAAAGATAGTTGTAATTAAAACCTTATAGATGAGGAAGTTTCGAGGCTTTAAATATTTATTTATTCTGCTAACTCCGCCTTTGCCGGTCCCAAGCCCGAATAAAAAAGAAGGAGGGGGAGTAGTAACAAGCTCACTAAAAAAACCTGGGCTCAGCTGGCCCAGCTGATAATACCCTGTAAGGGCTCCTAATCCAGGGATACAGGATGAGCAGCGTTTGTACTCCATGTTAGAAGCGTCTGCACATGGCGTCTAGTCCTCATGTCAGAGGCGGCCATTTTTTACGGAGCTAAGTCGTCCTGCCACTGAGTAGTGCGCCCAGCCTTAATGTCAAAGACAGACGTATTATATTGTACTACGTATAAGACCTAGTTATGATGGTTGTCAAACAGGCTTGATATCCTAATATGATTGAGTGGAGATAAGAAAGAAGAAGAAGATTTATTCTACTATCTCTAATGTCAGTAAAATGGCTAACTACATCTATCGAGAATTTCCCTTTGCTCTAAAATCGGAATAAACTGATATATAAATAGATATATAATGTGGTCTGGTAGAGAGATAATTAACTAACGAAACTTTTGAGAGGGTTCATCTTTGATGAGCCAGGCGATCAAAGTTTTATATATAGAAATTAATGAAATATATATTCAGTAAAATAACTGAAAAGTGACAAAAATGTTTACTGAGGATTTTGTTATTGAAGTCGACAACTAAAAACACAAATTACTTTATAATATAATTGATCTTTGAACGAAAAAGAATTGAAGAGTGTTTATACTCATTCACTATATTTACAAACAAAAAGCTGTAAAAGCGTTCAGATTTCATTTATAGTTGGCGTTGTAATATTTTATTCGATTTCCCAACAAACATACTTTAAAACATACTTTTGATGTACCTGAAAAGAAGAACCTCTTCCTTTAATTATGCATCAAAACGATGCATTAGGTTTAACATCCAGTAAAAAAACTTTACTAGTGATAAAGAATGAGTCACAACACTAGTTTTGTAAAATTCAGACAAAAAACCAACCTGTACATCTTGGTTTCGGTCTATAGCCTTCATCAGTACAGAAGCGGCTTCGATTTCATAACATACTACGAGAGGGGTTATGTAATAGGTCGAATTTAATTTACCGAAAAGGTGTTTGAGTTGGTGATGTGGCAGATTTCGGCAGGGGCCGATTTTCAGGCTAGAGTACAAGTAGAGAGAGGATGATATTAATGTACCTATAGAGAAGTACCTCTTCCTCTAACCAGCTTAAACTCTGATTACGGAGTATACAGACTTAACTGTATTGGTTAAGTTACAACATACTAATAATACATAAGATAGTTTCGAAATTGTTATTTTATTGTGAGATAATTTAGAGTATTTATATTTTGACACGTGAATTGTACTTTAAAAACATTGAGTTGTAATTATAGATCATATTTATATTAGGCTATTTAAAATATTCGATTAGGATTTGACTCTCTTGATCCCATTATTCTGCAGAATAAATTTTAATAGCGTAAAAATAGATTTTGACATTAACACATTTTTATATCGTGGCAAGTACGATACTCTGATGTTATAGTATAAAAATAAGATGATGGAGAATTCTTTAACTTTAAAAAAGAAAGGTAACCTTAGCACCATCTATTGCCTGTCTCTGCAAACTAGCGGAATCGAACCAGTTACAATGTTACAACACCAACTTTGGAAAACTCAATATTCCGACCTGGAGACCATTGTCTTGGGATAATGGCCCTCGTTAGTCTAGAGCTGGTCTTGATTACCTGTAATCAACCATGGATCCATGAAATCTTCACAATTTTCCAAAGA
Source organism: Cordylochernes scorpioides (assembly GCA_030710605.1). Taxonomy (NCBI): domain Eukaryota; kingdom Metazoa; phylum Arthropoda; class Arachnida; order Pseudoscorpiones; family Chernetidae; genus Cordylochernes; species Cordylochernes scorpioides. The sequence goes on from CP092866.1 coordinate 61,347,179, forward strand.
GCTGTTTAGCCGGTAAATGATTAGGCCAATTCTAGGGCCAAAGTATAGATGAGAAATTCGTCGGATGGAAATTTAGATCAATATCCTACAGGACATATCTCACTCTATATTGTAAAATGAAGTTCAGAACTTCAATTATTTCAACGTAGAACTTGGTTGATTGTGTAAGCACATGTTTTTAAGGCTTTTATTTAATTGCTTCCATGTCTGTCCATCTGTCTATCCATAAACCTCCAAATCAATTTTCAATATACCTATAGAGCCCACATCTAGAAGAATGAAATTTGGTACAGTTGTTCAAACCTAATGGAATCTAAGTTGACAGAATTTCAAACTTCTGGGTGGTCGGCAATGGACTAATTCTAATTTCTAAAGTTAGTTTCAAATTTCGTGATTAATTTTAATATACCTCCGGACCACACAAAAGTTTGTAAAGTTGTAGACTGGCTCAAAACAGCTAACAATGCAAGTTAACATTTCAGACTTCTGGGTAGTCGTTAATGGATTATTTTCTATATTTACTTTCAAATTCTATAATAAATTTTTATAGACTTTTCGACTACGTAGAAGCCCGGTATTTTATAGACTAATTCAATCCTACTAACATTGAAAGTGAACAAATTTTCAGACTTCTCGGTGTCGGTAGTGGTCGGGAATAGACTGGAGAATAGAGAATCTGTATTTTTGTTTTCAAACGGAGGAAAATAGGCGGGGCCATTTCGCTGACGTAATGAGCGGCTTGAGTTCCATTAAATAGGTGACGGGGTTGGCGGGACTGGACGAATTTTTATATTTCATGTCAATTTTTTGTGTCCCCAATTTTTAATATACTTTCAGAAAACATAGATGATGATTCATTAGCGCGCCATCTGTTATGAAAATTCGAAACTATTATAGACGCGTATGATTCTTTTTAAAAATTAAACAACTCTCTACGGCTCTTACTGCAATAAAAATTAATGGGAGGGCCTGGTTCATCAGTGGTGAACTTTATAAAACTTCATAGTATAAACTGGCGAAACTACTGGGAGGGTTCACCACTGATGAGCCAGGCCCTCCTGATAATTTTTCTTTGCAGTAAGGGCAGTAGAAAATTGTTAAATTTTAAAAAGAATGATACGCGTCTATAATAGTTTAGAATTATCAGAAAAAATAGATGTCTAAAATTTTCACAATCACTCAATCCAGCCTAAAATGCATGTATGAAACTTCTGGGTTGTTGGGAATGGGCGACTTTATATATATGTTTCCAAATTTTGTGATCAATTTATAGTATACTTCCAGACAATGTAAATATCTAACATTTTGTACACTAACTCAATCAATCTAGAAACTTAAGTGTATAAAATATGGCCGTGAAATTATGAAAGATACTATAGATAATAGATATACTATAATCATATTTTTATTGAAATTTGACTATGGGAAATGTGCGATAGGCAATAACAACACATAAAGAAAACAAAGAACAATTGATTATATCTCTATCGTGTTTGATAAAATAAGAAATAAAATGAACTATTTAACAAAATATAATTAACGAAACTATAAAATATACAATAAAGATTCTCTCCTGCTTTTACACATTGATAAAATCATTAAGGAATCTAGGGGTAGGTTTGTTTTTACCACTTTTCATTTTAAAAGAAACCTAACCCTAGATTCCTCATTGATTTTATCAAAGAGAATAAAATATAAAATAAAACTATAATGAATAAAATATTGCTTTGAAATTAACATATGAGGAACTATGAAACACATTTTGATAAACAACACAACTATGTATATATAATATCATATTTAATGATAAGAAAATATTGGCATATAAATATAGAAGGAAGAAATAAGTGTAATGCACACGAATATATATTATTAAATATAATATATATATAATATAGATGTGTGTATATCTTGGGTTGCTAATTAGAGTTGGTTCCACGAGTTTCTTTGATATATTTTGAAGATATTTTTGTGAGCTTTGAGAACTTATGTCCAAAACTAATGTTGTGGTTAATTCGGTATCCTCAACTCTACCTTTTATACTGGGGTGACAACCTAGAATGTTTTTACGTATTCTTAAAAGAAGAGGTTCCTCTTTCAATATATGAATATCATACTTCCCGCAACTTTATAATTATATATGTAAATATATGTCATAATTTGTATATAATTGAATGCAACCCCGACCCACTATGTATGTACCATGTATGATTTTCAAAGATTTAATAAAAGAATAAGGTAACTGGAGGAAAGAAAGTAACAAAAGACATAGAAAGTAGATCTAGAGGAGAGCATATTTATTAATAACGACGCAGTTAACCTTCTGACCCCAGGTCCCTGCGAGCTAAGTTTAAACCAACACTTCCTGGAAAAACAGGACGTATCTAGTGACCAGAAGTTATAAATGTTAAAGCTAACACCCAATATTTCCGGCAAAGACAGGACGTATCTAATATCCGTCGAAGTTATAAGCGTCAAGCTACCCGACACTTCCTGACCCAGGCCGGGCGTAACTAACACTAAAGGAAGCCGCCGGCCAATCAGAAGATAGCATCTAAACAGGTCAACCAATAGGGAAAGATCAGGTGATCATCTCTCAACCAATCAGAGAGAAACTGAGTCTTGGTGTTAAATCGAAAAGCAAGAATGGCCAGTTACGTTTTCGCTCTCATAGGAACAACACCTACAGTTGTTCAGTGGCTCTCGCCGAGTTCGGACAGTTGCTCCTTCGCTTCCAACAAGGTAACATCTACTCTAGAGATCTCTCTCTCTCCGCTCATCTCATCTAAATCCAATCATCGCCATGTGATCAACTAATTAATAAGTCAAATCGCTCAACTCTTCTCAAGCTTTCTTCCCTCCAACCCAGTTGCCTTTTATTTTCAAAACAATCACGTGTCCTGATTATTCCTAACTGTGTGCTTCACTTACCACTCAACGACTGCGCTTCAACCCAATCTCACCATTCGCATCCAACAACAAGAAACCCCGCAACGATATTGCCACAGAACGGTTAAGTCGACAGAATTCTACAACAGTATAATACAACAAATATTATAGTGTAATAACAATTCCATCATATTACATATATATATTTTAAATATTATGTAAAAGGCAAAATGTCTGTAAATGTTTTATTTTGAAATAATTCCTTTAATATTTATATAGACATTTCAATATTTTTTGTTTAGATATTTTCTATATACAAAGTATGATCATTTTGAGTTTCGGTACTCGCTAATTAAAAAAAAAAAAAAAAAAACTAAAAAAAACTGAAAGAGTATTGACCGTTTTTATAGAATACTAAAAGATCCAGCTACATGAGAGAAAAATAATTAACCACGTACTATTTTTATTTTCAAGAAATTCCAATTTAAAACAAACTCAGCTTCAGCCGCTCGGCGAAATTTGCGAGTTATCGAGCAACGGGTATGCTTGGAATTTTTTTTCTAATTGGGTAAATAGGTTTCTGAAAGTTTGATAATGATTCAAAAAGCGCTCGGAGAAGAGGTCATTAAAAGAACGACGGCATTTGAATTTAAAAAAAATAGAGAAGGTGTGACGTCAGTATTTGATGAAGGGGAGCACAGACTGTCCACACCGCTGAAAATGTTGAAAAGATAAAAGGTTTTAATCCTGAAAAATCGTTGGATAACAATCAGTGAGCTTTCAGAAGCGACCAACATGCCATTTGGACTATACAAGGAAATCATTAAATAAGATCTGGGTCTGAAAAGAACTGCAAGCAAGTTTGTGCCTGGTGTTAAATTCAGAGCAAAATGAGACACGATTGGAGATCAGTCAAAACATGCTTCATATGTTTGAAAATGATCGGAATTATAAAGATAAAGAGCTAATATAGGATACGAGACATAGGTGTATGGGTACGACCCTGAATCAAAACGCCAGTCTAGTCAGTGGATAGCACGGAAAGAACTAAAACCTAAAAAAAGCTCGAATGTGCAAATCGAAAACGAAGGTCCTGCTTGTAACATTCTTTGACAACAAAGGTTTTGTGTACCATGAGTTTATGCAAGATGGAGTCACAATAAATCAAAACACTTATCTATCCATATTGCGGCGCCTGAGGGAATCGATCAGAAAGAAACGACCAGAAAAGTGGTCCCGTCAAGATCGGTTACTCCATCATGACAACTCACGCCCGCACACAACTCATTCAGTACTCGCTTTTTTTGGCCAAAACAACACCCCTCTCCTACCTCGACCCTCTTATTCTTCAAATTTAGCTTCTAATGACTTTTTCCTTTATCCTAAATTAAAAATAATCATGAAAGAGGGAAGAGGTTTGACAGGGAAGAAGAGATGAGAATAAAATCACTGGACGTCTTTCTTTACAGAGGACGCAGCATGTTTCACTAGTTGGAAGAAAAGATGGAGGCGATGTATTGATGCAGGAGGATCATACTTTGAAAATTTCAACAAATATTTATAATATATTATAATTGGTAGAATAAAGTTACACTACCAGTTCGCGGGAACTTAATGATCATACCTTGTATATTCAACTCTTGATTTTTTTATGTTGTTTGTATATAACTTTAGAATTCAGAAAGAGAGGACAAAAATTAAATAAATAAAAATTAATAAAATAGGTTTTGAATATTTTTAAATTTGAAAATTAACTAAAAAGGAGAAAATTTCGAACTTAACTTGATTTAATATGAAGCAATTGGTTAAAAAAATGTTCAACTAAATATTCACCTAATTATTGCCCGCCGCTTTTATTTGTACTCTGATAAATATACAGAGGGTGTTCACACTTATAGGAAACAAGTTTTATTATAAAATATTAAAAATTAACACCATATTTGAAATTTTTCAAATGTTCTATTTGAAAGCCTTTTTATTTATTTACAGAACGGCACCTAATTTTCCACGATAGCAGACACTTTCTGATCATTGTCATATTCAAAAGATCCCATTCTTCCTTTAGGACTTTCCAGAGCTAAACTTACCTATTTGGACATAATTAAAATATGCGAACAAGATGATATCAACATTTCTAAAAAATGTATTTATAATATTATTCACGACAAAAATATCAAGTTTTTATTCAAAGCACCTACGGAGAAATGGACAAAAGATTATCACCCTATATCTGTGAGAACTCCTGCAACTGTCAAAAAAGTGAACAAATATATTACAAAAGAAAATCCTATGCCACAAAGAGATATAGCCAAATTAATAGGAACATCAGTGTCAACAAAAAATAAAATAATAGATAAAGATTGAGGCCTAAAAGCTACAAAAAACATGCGGTTCACAAATTGTTTCAGAGCCATATTCGTCAGCGACACACTATCAGCAGATATTTTTATAAAAAATTCTTGGCTGCTGATAGATGGAAATTTATTGTTACAAATGACGAAGCATGGGTATATTTAACCGAGTGCGACAGAAAAAGAGTTATATACTATAAAAAAAGGGTAAAAAAATCTAGGTCAATTTGGTTGAAGGAATGTGCCGAAAGTTACCCCAAAGGATTTATGGTGGCATGCGGTATATCATATGAAGGAAAATTAAAAATAAGAAAAGTTGAAAGAAATGCCAAAATAAACTCGGAGTACTATCAAAAAATACATTTTAAAACCTATATTTTTAAATTATATTCCCTCTATCTATGGAAAATATAGCAACAAAGTCTGGTTCCACCATGATAACGCCACAAGTCATATCTCATCTTCAACCCAAGCTTATTTGGAGGATCTAAGGCAAAGAACAGGAATCAACGCTATTCCAAAGAACAGAACCCCTGAAAAATCTCCTAATTTAGCCCCGATGGATTTTTGCATTTTTGGATGCCTTAAAAGAGCACTTGGAAAGAGACACCCTAGGACAATTGAAGGTTTCTGGAAAGTGGTAAAGAAAGAATGGGATCTTTTGAGTATGACCTTGATCAGAAAGTGTCTGCTATCGTGGAAAATCAGGTGCCGTTCTGTGAATAAACAAAAAGGCTTTCAAATAGAACATTTGAAAATTTTCAAATATGGTGTTAATTTTTAATATCTTATAATAAAACTTGTTTCCTATAAGTGCGAACACCCACTGTATTTGTTAAAAAATGTTAAGGGACTTTTATCAAAATTTGGCGCGGTTGAAGACTAGCTATCATTGTGGCAACGACTTCCAGGACTCGAGACATCTACTGCTGGAATGCCCACTCTTCTTTAGTGCTAGACAACAGACAGTAAATAATGTTGTAGATCTATATCAATTTGTGAATAGCAGAGAGAATTATCACAGATTTAACTAATTTTTGCAAATATATTTCTGATTATCTTTCAAACCCCTGAAAAGTTCAGGTTCTTATTGTTTCTCTTTTTATTTTTGATTACTTTTTCTTGTATAACATGCTTATAACTGTTTCTGTTTTAAAAAAATGTAACTCAACGCAATTATCCCTAGCCGGGATATCGCGTTGTGTGTGTTGAAATAAAATTAAATGGCGTTAACTGAATTTTTTGTGCATTTTTAAATAAAAGCTTTAGAACTATTTTTTTATTACTTTGTTTTTACACTTGTCTCTTTCTCATAAATACAAAAAAATAATCAAATATTTATTCAGTGAAATGGAAACCATCTCTTTGTTTTGAGAGACAAAACATAAGTTATATATATATGGCAAAACAAACAATGTCTCGAGTTGAATTCAAACCCTTTTTTATATCATGTGAAACGAATAAATATTATTTTATCCTCTTTTCCTCTTCTTGTACTTCAAATTGGGAACAAAACTATTCACATAGAAGTGTGTCAGAATTCAATGTATTATATCTACAGAAATCGATAACAAATTTCTACATAACATTAATGCATTTAAAAACAAACAGGCATATCCTGACCAGGCTCACATGTGCATTTATAGATGGCAGAGCGCTATCCAATGGAGCAAAATTAAATAAACGTTTATTTAACTTGTTCCGTAATATTTGGCCAACTTAATTTCTTGATAAATCAAGAAAAACTAACCATGAACGCGTTTAGGGCCGTTGGCCTTTGTCAGCGTGGTGTAGACTGTACCTCTACGATCAAATTTTGTTCCCAGAGGCTTCCTGAGAAATCAAGAAATGGGTATTTTGGCCAAATTTTTGTAAATAAGCTTTTCATGTAAAAAATATAATAAAAAATAAAAATATTTTTATTTTTATTGCCTTTTCACATTAATGCATTTGTATGCAAATATGCACATGTATATGCAAAATTTGAATTTTAATCGTAATTCTATATTTACATACCTTAAAATACTCAATCTAGTACACGACATCTTTAGGAAATATTTATACTTAGAAGAAACTCCTGGGAAAGATTTTTGATCTCGAAAGCTTGCGAATACTAATAAATTGGTGAAAACAAATTTAACCAGCCGAAGTATTTTTAATTTAATAACTATGAATGCCAGCCAGGCAGCCTCTATCTTCAGGAAAATAGGTGTCCTTTACTGAAACAAAGAAACTGTCTTTACGTATATTTAAGAGGAATATAAACTTTACGGTATGGGGCGAAGTTAAAGTGTGGTAACGTGTCAAGTAAAAGCTATAGTGTAGTATTTTGCCAAATAATTATAAATATATATATTTGGCGGACGTTATTGACTATTTCTCCGTAAAGAGTTAGAAAAAACAAAACCTCTTCCATTAAAAGATATTACAATCAATCTACATGATGTTTTACCAGCAAACGAAAAGTCAAAAAATATTTTCCACGAAATATTAATCTTCCATAAAAAAGATAATTTATAGTATATTAGATTACATTAATAATTCTGAAAAAATGGACATATACTAAAAGGCAAAAATTATTATTTTGAGGAAAAAACAAAACACCAATTTTCTTCTTATCGCTAATGAAAATGTAATGAAATTTTTATTAAATGAATAAAATTTGTGTGTGATTTCCTTTAATTTATATTTTATTGAACATTTTCATAACAAGACGAATTGCAATTGAAAAACAAATTGGTAATCAAAAAGAGAGGGGTGGAAAATATTGTTACATTTTCAATCCAGTGAAAATATATTGCGTGAATTAATATTTCCATGTATGATTTTTTCTCTGGAACTTTCTGACAGATTGAGGAATATTTAGAATAATAGGTTAAATTATTTTTTTCTAGTTTATTTTTTTTCAGAAGATGGAAATCTACAATTTTGTATGAGGATTCTTTTTTAGTTTTGAAATTAAAAACCAAACAAAAAAACTTACTACTATATATAGACCTGAAGTATTAAATAAAACAAAGAGAGCCTTGCTCATCAGTGTAGAGCCCTGTAGGTCTATGGTGATCTCCATAGTGTACAGATTATGTAGCACAGTCATTGTAAGGTGGGATATTGGTACCCGACCTATGTAGCACAGTCATTGTAAGGTGGGATATCGGTACCCGACCTATGTAGCAGAGTCATTGTAAGGTGGGATATTGGTACCCGACCTATGTAGCAGAGTCATTGTAAGGTGGGATATTGGTACCCGACCTATGTAGCACAGTCATTGTAAGGTGGGATATTGGTACCCGACCTATGTAGCAGAGTCATTGTAAGGTGGGATATTGGTACCCGACCTATGTAGCAGAGTCATTGTAAGGTGGGATATTGGTACCCGACCTATGTAGCACAGTTATTGTAAGGTGGGATATTGGTACCCGACTTATGTAGCAGAGTCATTGTAAGGTGGGATATTGGTACCCGACCTATGTAGCACAGTCATTGTAAGGTGGGATATTGGTACCCGACCTATGTAGCACAGTCATTGTAAGGTGGGATATTGGTACCTGACCTATGTAGCACAGTTATTGTAAGGTGGGAATTGGTACCCGACCTATGTAGCAGAGTCATTGTAAGGTGGGATATTGGTACTCGACCTATGTAGCACAGTCATTGTAAGGTGGGATATTGGTACCCGACCTATGTAGCAGAGTCATTGTAAGGTGGGATATTGGTACCCGACCTATGTAGCAGAGTCATTGTAAGGTGGGATATTGGTACCCGACCTATGTAGCACAGTCATTGTAAGGTGGGATATTGGTACCCGACCTATGTAGCACAGTTATTTTAAGGTGGGATATTGGTACCCGACCTATGTAGCACAGTTATTGTAAGGTGGGATATTGGTACCCGACCTATGTAGCAGAGTCATTGTAAGGTGGGATATTGGTACCCGACCTATGTAGCACAGTCATTGTAAGGTGGGATATTGGTACCCGACCTATGTAGCACAGTCATTGTAAGGTGGGATATTGGTACCCGACCTATGTAGCACAGTCATTCTAAGGTGGGATATTGGTACCCGACCTATGTAGCAGAGTCATTGTAAGGTGGGATATTGGTACCCGACCTATGTAGCACAGTCATTGTAAGGTGGGATATTGGTACCCGACCTATGTAGCACAGTTATTGTAAGGTGGGATATTGGTACCCGACCTATGTAGCAGAGTCATTGTAAGGTGGGATATTGGTACCCGACCTATGTAGCACAGTTATTGTAAGGTGGGATATTGGTACTCGACCTATGTAGCAGAGTCATTGTAAGGTGGGATATTGGTACCCGACCTATGTAGCAGAGTCATTGTAAGGTGGGATATTGGTACCCGACCTATGTAGCAGAGTCATTGTAAGGTGGGATATTTGTACCCGACCTATGTAGCACAGTTATTGTAAGGTGGGATATTTGTACCCGACCTATGTAGCAGAGTCATTGTAAGGTGGGATATTGGTACCCGACCTATGTAGCACGGTCATTGTAAGGTGAGATATTGGTACCCGACCTATGTAGCACAGTCATTGTAAGGTGGGATATGGTACCCGACCTATGTAGCACAGTCATTGTAAGGTGGGATATTGGTACCCGACCTATGTAGCACAGTCATTCTAAGGTGGGATATTGGTACCCGACCTATGTAGCAGAGTCATTGTAAGGTGGGATATTGGTACCCGACCTATGTAGCACAGTCATTGTAAGGTGGGATATTGGTACCCGACCTATGTAGCACAGTCATTCTAAGGTGGGATATTGGTACCCGACCTATGTAGCAGAGTCATTGTAAGGTGGGATATTGGTACCCGACCTATGTAGCACAGTCATTGTAAGGTGGGATATTGGTACCCGACCTATGTAGCACAGTCATTGTAAGGTGGGATATTGGTACCCGACCTATGTAGCAGAGTCATTGTAAGGTGGGATATTGGTACCCGACCTATGTAGCACAGTCATTGTAAGGTGGGATATTGGTACCCGACCTATGTAGCACAGTCATTTTAAGGTGTTATATTCTATAAAGTATTCTATGATATTTAATATTTATTTAAAAGCGAATATTTAGATTATCATCATTCCTTTTTATAGTTTTATTCCTTTTGTAATATTTATTTTACATATATCTTGATTGGTTATTGGAGCGAGAGAGGACCTAGAGGGAGACTGCGGATCACGACCTACGAGGAAGACCAGAATTAATAAACACAATAACTTTGAAAGGTAATTTATTTTTATTTACTTTTATTTATTTACTTTTACTTTTGTTTATTTGCTTTGATATGGAAACTCTCTCGGGAAACGTGTATAGCACCAAGAAGGAAGAAACCAAGGTCGACGACCCTGAAAAGCTGCAAATTGGTGCAACATATATACGAGGTGTGTTCAAAAGGTATCGCGACCTTTGTGTTTTTCAAAAATTATTTATTTATTCATGTATACCTATTTGTCCCCTTCAAAGTAATCCCCATGAGATATTATACACTTGTGCCAACGGTTTTTCCAATCTTCGAAGCACTTCAAAAAATCATTTTTTTTTCTTTTTCAGCTCCTCCTTCGATGCCGTCTTTATCTCGTCAAGCGTAGCGTAACGTCGTCCTTTCATAGGCCTCTTCAGTTTAGGGAACAAGAAAAAGTCACCTGGGGCCAAATCTGGGGAATACGGTGGCTGCGGCATCATTAGTGTGTTGTTTTCGGCCAAAAAGTCGCGCACAAGCAACGATGTGTGAGCAGGGGCGTTATCGTGGTGGAAAAGCCAATTTTTGTTCTTCCACAAATCCGGGCGTTTCTGGCGGATTGCTTCGCGCAAATTGCGCATAACTTGCAGGTAATATTCCTTATTGACCGTTCTACCCTGTGGCAAGAACTGATGATGCACCCCACGCCCCTGCAATCGAAGAAAACTGTCAGCAAAAGTTTCACATTCGACCGAACTTGGCGCGCTTTTTTCGGTCATGGTTCGTGCGGCAGCTTCCATTGAGATGATTGGGCTTTGGTTTCCACGTCATAACCATAAACCCACGCTTCGTCACCAGTTATGACCCTCTGGAGCAAATATGGGTCGTCGCGGACAGAGTCCAACATCTCATTAGCAATGTTCATGCGATGCTGTTTTTGGTCGCAATTGAGCAATTTTGGCACGAATTTCGCGGCGACCCGTCTCATGCCCAAATCATTGATAAAAATCGAATGGCAAGAGCCAATCGATATGTTTAGGTCCTCAGCAACTTCTCTAACGGTGATTCGACGATTGGCCAATATCATTTTCTCCACATAATTAATTTTTTCGTCTGTTGTTGAAGTGCTCGGGCATCCGGCACGCTTTTCGTCGTTCACATCTTCTCGGCCTTCTGAGAACATTTTGTACCACCGATAAACGTTGCTTCGGTCCAAGCTAGCTTCTCCGTATGCCACAGTCAACATTCGGAATGCATCCGCGCACTTAATTTCGTTTTTCACTCAAAATTTGATACAGGTTCTTTGATCCATTTTTTTAATAGGTAAAAATCGAAGACGATTCAAAACACCTGCAAGCAAAGCAGCTGTCAACAATTAAGTGAACATTCAAAATGGCCGAGCTTGTCGGCATAAGTGAGAGACATGAGTACCAACATAAAACCACAAAAAGATCGAAATTCGAATATACGTAACCCGCGAAAATTCAAAATTCGCGATACTTTTTGAACACACCTCGTATATATATCAGGCGTACAGACTTCGGTCTAGGTAGCCCATTATTCATTGCACTACAGTTGCACTAGGAAAGTCCGTGAACAGATAAAAGTTGAGCTAGGAGCGAAAGATGGGGAGATAGAAGATTTCTTACTGGTCTACATGATGGATGAGATGGACCTGGGGTACGACCGACGTGGGCTCACCCAGATGCTGAACTAACTGTCAAGTGACTGTATTTTTGGCTAAAGACGGGGCCTCTTTGTACCTTTTCTGAGAAAGGGGGTTTTGCCTCAGATGTGAGAGGGGCGTCTGGTGACATTATACTGGCGCCGTCCTGACAGCTTCCTCTATCTTTAGATGTTGCTTCGTGGCTTCCATCTATCTCGAATTTAGACGTGTTAGACTTCTATCTCTCTAGCTCAACTCTTAATCTATTACAGAGTTTATTTATTATACTCAGTTTGTACAAATTACATTACATATGATGATGTAATGACACATGTCAATCATGCATATAACCATTTACAGATGTGTTTCTATTATACAACATGAAAATATTGTTATAAGTTATATTCAATATGGGGTTGTTGGTTTAAATTACCATATATATATATATATATATATTATATAAATATTTTCAATTATTTTTAAAATTAAGTAGATTTTAAGGCCATTGGAAGAGCTTTCAGTTCTAACGTTATTAAAGAAAATATAGTAGAAAATCCGTTTCATTTTGCAAGTTGCTTAGAATACTGGTATATTTCCATGATTCATACCCTTTTTCCGATTTGTTTCAATAAAAGACATGCTGGAAATATATATATTGAATATATATTTTGGTTAAATCTGTCTCTAGAAAGAGAGAGAACCGTGAATAGTAAGATACCAAAATGAACAATTTATTTTAATGTTCATTTCAACAATGTGTTGCTAAATAGGCTATTGCCAGGAAGCATTAATTGTTACCACACTAAGGTTACCCCGGGGAAAATAAATTATTTAATTATTCTACGAAACAACTGTATAGGTATGTGATAATTATTACTTAATTATATTTAGAATGCGAAGTTAGTTAAATTAGCAATAATGGGTTGGCATGAGGAGGGTTTCAAAGGAAGGATGTCAGAAAAACATTATTAAACAGGGAGAGATTTAAATAACAAATGTTACACAATGTATATAAAAAGTCAATTTAAATAAATTTACTTGCAAATTATAATTACATTTGTATCAATTTATTATGCATACTTTTGATTTATCCAATTATTAAAGTCCATTTTGGTCATAGAAGCTCTTTGGTAAGTTTCGACTTGAGAACCATGGTGTCAGTCTAGGATCGTAGCTGTTGTATTTATACAGAGTAGATGTGGTACGGACCCATGATAATCATGTTGTTAGCGACTGCCTTTTACTTAGAGGTTGATAGAGAGAAAGAGACGGCTTTTCATACCTTCCCAACTGGTGAAGCTGGGTTTATGGAGGTTCAGCTAGGTCTTGGCGCTTCCCTTCATGTTCATGGCGGCATAACGGACAATTAGGTGTGACAATTAAAATAAGTTTATTGACACCTAGTCAACAGCAAAATGAGAGTTTGGGTAAATTTAGAATAAAATAAAGAAAATATTTACACCAGACGAAGCCCTCTCCGAAGGGACATCTGGATCCTATCAGGAGCTACAAACCGCCTTGAGGGTGGACAAGTCCTTGCCGGAGTTCTTTTCCCCAACATGCTCAATGACAATGTTGGGAAATTCGGAGAGAATTGTCTTGTTTTCAGGCGAGAGTTGCTCGAGGATAAACTCCCTATCAGGGGGGGGGGGGGGGGGGTAAAGAGTCCCTTACACGATGTCATCCCTGTAAAACATTCCCTTCTTATATAGGGGGCTCAGGAAAGATAAATCATTCAGCTGGTCGAGTATCTTGTGTGGCTGATCCTCGTTTTCCTTCTTCATGAGGGTAGAAGTCTCAAATTAGGCAATTAGGTGTGATAAAGGAATCCAATCTCTACGATAGATCTTCTTCGTCATATACTGAGGAATATCTATGTTGGGGTTTAGGACACCTGGGACGGCGCTTACATCTTCACCAATTGTTGCACCAGGTTGCAGCTTGGCAGGTTCGTTGAGTTTTATATAATAAATAGAGAGAGAGATATAAAATGCTAACACAGTAGAGAAAAAGTTTCCTTTATTATACATTTTAATAAAGAAAACTTTTTCTCTACTGTGTTAGCATTTTATAAGTCTTTAAAGAGATATTTTATTTTTCGTTAAATAGAGAGAGAGATTAGCAGAGTTTTATTGACATCTTGTCAATACAGAAGTAAAAGTGCACAGTACGCATTAAATAAGTAATGATAATGAGTGATTTACAATGAAGATGGTTATATTAAAAAATAGATAAATATATGTACAATGAATATTTACATGGCGCCTCAGCCACCACTGCAGAGTTTGGTGGAAGATCGCCAGCGGGACTTCAGCGACACCACGTATTTCGTGATCTACGAATAAAATGTAGATCGAATACTTCGCCGCAGAGAGAGAGATTTGAGATTTAAAATATTTTATTGACCTCATACACAAGTCAATGGTAGTAGTATATAATAATCATAAAAAGAGGGATAAAATAAAAGAGTAAAATATATACAGTTATGTACAGTCGAGGAGATTCCCCCAACGACGGAGAGTCCTCCTCCAGACAGTAAGTCACGTTCTCCCCTCATCTCAAGGCTCAGAAAGAACCTGTGAATTGATGACTTGGCAGATTCAAGGATGGCGTCGTCATCCAGCCCTTGGCCGAAGAGCCAGCCCTGCAGGTCAGGTGGTTGGTGTATGATGGCAGAGAGAGAGAATCCCGTTTCGTTAACTGCACTCTCTGTTAAGGTTGGGCTTAGGAAGAAAATCAGGGGCCTATTGATGAAAAAAAAGTTGCCAATGTGGGAATCGATCCCGAATCGTTGTTATCTAAAATCAATGGAAGGTACCACTACTTCACCAAGCCAATGGTAATATGAAACAAGATTAATAAATAGAGTATGAGTAATTTCAACACAATATCTGCCTACTTGGTGGAAAATAGGTTATCAGCTTCTGTAATAGATAGACCGTACTGGGCAATAAACCTGTATTGTGATAATACAATGATATAAAGAAGGAATAAATCGCATTATATAGTATAAAATAATTCATCTAAATTCCGTATTATAGCCTACTTTTATATTTAAATGTATTTATGAATAATGTAAAATATATTCAAATTCTAAAAAAGAGTGTAGAGTTAACCAGAATATATAAATATAAATTGGGTATTTATTCCACTCCACTAGCAGATACCTTAAATATATTTATAATACTTCCTGATAGAAAAATTATATCAGCCAAATTTTATTTTATTCTCAGGCTTATAGTTCAGTCAGTTCATTTAGAATTCTATGGTTCTGACTAGGTTATGGACGATAAACTATACGGTAATATCACTACTAATAAACTTTTATAATGGATATTTATTTTTGTGAAATCAAACAAATTTCCAACTGTCCTTAATACGATCAAAATTATTAAGAGGGCTTGGCTCATCAGTGGTGACTCTTCTTAGCGGTTACGCTAATTTAATCCAACCTACCGATTTTTAGATCCACAATACTGTATTGGACGATTCTTATCACCTAGAGACTCTGTAGAATGGAGAATTCTGGTTATAGTTTTCAAGAAAAATATGGATCTAAGCCTTTAGGGCAGTAGAATTACATATATATTTTCCCATCGAGCAATGCTATAGAATAGTAGACGTATAGTGACTGCAAATGGGTGGTATTCGAGGAGAGCACGCATGCATCATGAAGGTTGACTTAGAAAAACAGAATTGTTAACATTGTCATCTTTGTAAGCTATGATACCACATGCAGAGCTATATTGTTTTACTTATTCCGAATATACTTGGTATAGGCCATGATAAACATGATGTATAGTTTGCGAATGCTTTTGCTGTAAGTGCACCACATGCCTACACATGTAAATAGAAGTTCGAAATTTTCACTTACAAGGAGCCAGAGCTCATCTTTATTACTTGCAACCACTTTGGGGTTGGATTTGTGCAAAAGTCGGAGACCACTATAAAAAGGTACTTAATGGGTTATTCGATTTAGGGTCGTGCTTGTCGACATGATATACCAGCCTCACTTCACCAATCTTCCTTTAGTTCAATTTAGGTAAAACCTAGAATTCGAGAAAACGCTATCTCACAAAAAAAGATGTATACAGCTCTCACCACGACATACCCTCTCTCATATAAGCTATATATACCTTCTCATTGGAAATCTAACTTCGAATAAATTACTAAACATTTCCTGTTCCAAATTATATTAAAGGTTTCACACATCTGATGACGTAGTTTCACAACTGTGAACTTATAGCTAATTGTTACTTATCTAGAATATAAGGACGGAAGCAAATCGGAGAATGACCTTTGATTCCAAACCAACTTAAAACACGCAGCCAGCATTACAACACGGCTAATAACTAACTATCAAACTAACATTCAACATAATTGACATCAAGTAGGTAAAGTAGATCACATTTTATCTGTGTAAGCATGTGCAAAATGTATTAAATATGTAAATTCTCTAATCTCTTACTTGACTGAGGAAATTCTAATATAAGACTAAACTCTTCTAAACTGGTCACCTAAACGCCACAAAGTGAAACGGATGAAGTTCAAGGACCTCTACACCAGGTGTATGCAATGATTGAAAAAATGAAGTGGCCACGCGCATGCGTCACATGGAATTGTCCGACGAGTATAGTACCCTGGGAGGCTGGAGGGAACCAATTAGCGAACGTTTTGAAATTACATCCATATAGAAAACTATTAAGGCTAAGTATAAAAAAGCATATATAAAAATATGCCTGCATTCATATTGGGATAATAAACTATCTCATTGGTAATGCAATATATGTTCAAAGCGCTATTAAAAACGAAATATTATAAAAATGTTTTCAATGAAAGAAATTCAAAACTTTTATTTTTCATTCTAAAATGCAACAATATTTGTCCTGGAAAGGTTCTACCACTAATGACCCAGACTCTTTGAATATTAAGCCAGTAACTTGGTCTCGCATAAACAATTTTTTGTATTTAGGGTTCCTGGATTTCAAGAGATTTGTTAGGAGAAAGTTCAACTTTTAGTAGAGATTCTAGTTATAAGTATATTTTTATTAAGGTTATAGGTATATATATATATTGTAGAAATACATAAAAAGATCTTCAATTAAAAAGGCATATATTGGATCAAAATATTATTTTATTTTACCAATATTTCAGTTGGCTGAACGCCAACCTTTATCAAGGTATTATAACATATTAATGCCTGTCAAAAACAAACTCAGCGCTACATAACATCAACAGAATTAATTTTTAAAATTATTTTTGCTTATATTCAATGGGGAGAAATATTTATTTTGATTTATACATTTATATATATATATATATATATATGCAATATAATTCCCACACTACTTGTAAATAGTCAACACATTTTTTATTTTTATATCCATATATTTTAATATCCATATCCATATATTTTAATATCCATATCCATATATTTTAATATCTATAATCAAAGAGTAAATAGCCAATGCTTGTATATAATTTTTTGACCAACGACCCGAGGGGTAAGAGGGAGAAAAAAGGAGGTTGAATAATAAACAAAGAGAAAATGGCTGCGTTTCTTTTTGTCGCGTCTATTATTTCTTATATACAAATTTAGAGTTTTAAATTTATAATTATTCAAAGATATACCTTAATACGACAGTATTTAGCCGACAGGATATAATAACCGGTACGTTTTTTCTTTTTTAAAAACTTTATTGGATTTAACCTTTAGCCTACAACCATTCGCCACAAAAATGCCAAAAAGGAAGTCAGATACCGACACTCATTTTTCTGACAGAAACGATAATATGGAATTTAAATTAATGAAAGAACAAATTAATTTACTAACACAAATTATACAACAACAGACGATCTCAAATAAAAATCATATAAGTAAATTCTCTGGCCTCAATCAAGATATAAATATTTTCTTTCGTAACATTGAGGATGCAACGAACGATGAACGAGACAGAAAAAATTTAGTTATTCTAAATTTAGAAGAAGGAGCTAAAAATATATTTTATCGATTGGGCTTAGAACAAGAGACTTATTTAAATATCAAACAGAAACTGTCCACAATCTATATATCAAAGAAGAAGACAACGTTGGAAGAATTGTTCACTCACCAATTGGAAAAGCCAGAAAAAATTAACGATTATTACCATTTTAAGGTTGTGGGTGCATTAGAGAACTCACTTCCAAACAAACAAATTGTTGAAGCACTTACGGCAGGTGTAACGTATGATTTGAAGAAAATGATATACACCAGGAACCCACAGACGCCTGAAGAATGGTTGGACTATGTAAACACCATCCAAAAGCGACCAGTAACTCGAGGACAACCGACACCACAGCGTGGTTTTGGCCGCTGGCAACCCGAATCCACTCCCCCGCCTAGCCAAGGTCATTACCGGCCACAATATGGGCAATTAGCAACTTTTCGTCGACCTGGAGATGGACGTTTTGCCTTTCGCAACTACGCGGATAACACGCTGCCCAAGGAACCCAGGGAACCAGCCACATCGAGCGGACATCAACCCAGATCACAAGGATGTGATCCCTCATCAAGGAAAGGACCAGCATAATGTAAGACTATTCTTCAATTTATCTATTTTCACCTTCAATGTTAAATTTCTTGTGGATACTGGCTCTACCATTAACCTAATATCTTTTGATTATTTGCATAAAATTTTGCCATCAGATATATTTCGAAATATAACTAAATATTCAGTTAATAAGCATTCTAGAATTAATACATTGAGTGGACCAATCCAACCTATATTTTATGTTATTTTACCAGTCAGTTTTTTTAAAAGAAAAGTTAGCTTAAAATTTTATATATTTAATCTACCATATGAAATTGCACTAATAGGATTATATACTCTAAAAAATTAAAAACTAGAATTGACTTCAATAGAAATGTAGTGAGTCAACAAGGCACAAATATTCCTGCTACTCTTTTTTATTTTGAAACAGATTTGGCTTATGTAAATGATGCATACAATGTGATAAATCCAGATAGGAAATATAATATAAACCAACACCTTCATATTGTTAATACACAAATCTTAGATAATCACTGTGCACCTTCAGGAAGTAATCCACTCTATGTTAATCATTTACAACAGACACTTTCCACTCAATCAAGCATTCCAGGGGAAAATAAGTTAACCAGTGATTTAATTGATAAGTATCATAAGATAAACAACTTATTAGACCTTAAGTTAATTAGGTTATTGAAAGAATTTGCTGAAATATTTCCTACAGACCCATTTAAAGTTCCTACCCTACATATCCAACCTGTACAGATTAAACCAAATACAGATAGAGTAATCAGGTTGCGACCGTATAGAATACCATTTACATATAGGAAAGAAATAGATATACAAATCAATGAGATGTTAAAAAATAATATAATAGAACCGGCCATAGGTGAATATGCTTCACCTATTACTCTAGTAAAAAAGAAAAATGGAACATTTAGAATGTGTGTGGATTTTCGAAAATTAAATGAACACATTCCAGTTGATCCCCAACCTATACCATTAATAGAATCAGTGATAGAAAAACTGTCGAAAGCTAAGTATTTTTCCAGCCTTGATTTGAGCAACGCTTATTGGACAGTTCCTATCCATCCGGATTCTCGACCTTATTTAGCCTTCACCACCCACGCAGGAGTGTACATGTTTAAAAGATTACCTTTCGGGCTACGAAGCTCACCACAGATCTTCGAGAGAGCTATTGGACAAATACTTAGAAAATATAACTTCCAATTTCTAGAACACTACTATGATGATTTTATATTTTTTTCTGATAGTTTTGAAGAACACTTAGAACATCTTCGTTTATTCTTCCAACTATGCAGGGCAGAAAATATCCGCCTCAACCTTAACAAATGTCAATTATGTAAGACCTCCATTAGCTTCCTAGGATACGAAATCACACAGGGCACTTATAAACCTCACCTAACTAACACTCAGGTAATAGGAACCATCCAACCTCCGACTAATGTTAAAACTTTACAGTCATTTTTAGGTGTCGTAAATGTATATCATAAATTCATTCCCCATTATGCATAGCTTAGATCGCCTTTAAATATACTTCTTAAAAAGAATATTCCTTTTAAGTGGACTCTTGAATGTCAGAAGGCATTTGAAGATTTGAAAAGCAGCCTAACTGCATCACCAGTTTTACATATCTTTAAAGAAGATTTACCCTGCTTCTTATATTGTGACGCGAGTACATTAGGGATATCCGGAATTCTAAAGCAAAAGGATGAAAATGGAGAAGAACATCCTGTACAATATTTCTCTCGCTCTCTACGCAAGTATGAACAGAACTACTCCATCTCGGAGCTGGAGTGTTTAGCTATCATTGAGTCTATCGAATACTTCAGGGTGTACCTGCTTGGTAGACATTTCACCATTTATTCTGATCACCAAGCTCTGGTCTATTTGAAAAATATTAAAAATCCGTCAGGTAGGTTATTTCGGTGGTCCTTGAGACTCAGCCCATACACTTTTGACATACACTATCTGAAAGGTAAAAAACAACTCGAAGCAGATTTATTATCAAGACAACCATTTTGCGGATTTCTAGAGGCTCAACAATTAGAGGAACACCAGCATCGTGTACCTGAGAAATATCAATCACTCATCAATACTGATGGACTTGCGATTATTACTAAAAAGGGCGTACCCAGAGTAGTCGTACCTGATACACTAAGAAATAAGTTACTCCAGAAAGCACACGAATGGTATAACCATCCAGGAATCACACAACTCACTAGGTTAATCACTAGTCAGTATTATTGGGATGGTATGACCAAAGATATAAATAACTATGTCCGTAAATGCAAAATTTGCCAAATAATAAAACCTCCGAAAGGACCATCATATGGAGAAATGGGTACCTTACCACTCGCGAAGGAACCTTATGAACTTATGTCAATGGACACAGTAGCCGGATTTACTAAGTATGGTGGTAACCGAGCTTATTTACATGTAATATGTGATCACATGAGTCGATACTGTTGGACTTTTCCTAGTAAATCTACCTCTACCCTGACCTATATTCAAATCCTAAAAAGGGTATTTCAGGAAGGTATTCCTAAAAACTTACTGACAGACCGAGCTCCTGCATTTACATCCGCTCAATTTAGAAGGTTTTTAATCTCACAAGGTATAAAACCCTTGTATACCACAGCAAATCACCCACAGTCAAATGGTTTGAGCGAGAGATTGAATGCAACCATAACAGGGAAACTAAAGATACTCCATTTAGAACACCCCAAACAGACATGGACCAAACAGATAGAAAGGGTCACCAGAATCTACAATCTAACTCCACATACAGTGACGGGATTTCCTCCCATCTATTTATTAAAAGGGATAGTCCCTAACAATTTAAACAACCATGTTCAGACATTTCCCGAACTCTCAGAAGCAAGAAGAATAGCATTACAAAAGACCCAAGCAAGGCATAAGGCCGAAAAACTAATGTACGATCAAAAACATAAAAAGATTGATTTTGTACCAGGGGATCTAGTATTGGTGAAAGTTTATAGACATCCGAATACTCCAAAGTTGGAACCTAACTATACAGGCCCATATGAGATCTTGGAAATACTATCACCTCAGGTAGTGCGCATTAATAGACCAAATAGACCTTTGCAGTTACAGACAGAACTTATAAATATAGAAAAACTTCGTAGATATGTGGAAAATATTCCCCATATCACACTTCCTACGGACCTTCCCGACTCTCCTCCTAGACAAAACTATTTTCTATTTCCTTATAGGCACTTCACTACAGATATCTTGGGTGATCCGGGTTCCTCCAGACCAAGGAAATGGTTTCAACCGTTTAACCATTTGGACAACAGTATTTTCACGGATGAAAAATTTTATAAGCCTGATTTTCCAATAACATCCAAACCAACTTTTTCATCAATAGTAAAGCCCACTAAATCCAGTACATTGGTCTTAGACCCTAAAATCAATCCATTCGATAATATGGTGGAAAGTAATTTGGGTGCTACCAAAGAAAAATTACACAGTAAACTTAATCCAAATGCTGATGTCTTTATACCAACAACCTTGGCGACCAAAGAATTTTCAAATTATTTAAATAAAGACTCGTTAATAAATAATGTTATCACACTGTGTACATTTTTGTATAAAACTGTTATATTTAGAATTAAAAATTTTCCATTGTTTTTAATTACCACAATAATATTTTGGATTCTTTATACTCATTTAGCATCTTGTATATACCTTCTTCCTTTATTGTTTTATATCTTGCCTCTACCCATACAAACAAACCTACATATCTCTTATAAAATGTTCTTGATAAAATGGACCGTTAGAATAGTGGAATATATAAATTTGTATATAAATGTAATGTTGGACTATATGAGGCGATATGATAATTTTAATCAAGCTATAAACTCAAATGATATATGACCTTGAATACTTGAATATATTACTTTAAAATGTGAACATAAAAACACTTAATGCGTGTGTGGGTTTAAATAGCTTATAAATATCTTTAGCCACCTTACAATATGCAGAGGCTAGCGCTTATCGTTAGTCGGGTATAACAACCCCGCATACCTCCGTTCGTTTTGTCTGGTGTAGGACAGACAAGATGTAAAGGCCTACAGATATATTTAGGACAATAGTAATAAGTTAAATTACGTATAGCAATACGATAGAAAAACTATAGGATTAGTATAAGCGTTTTTATAAGATAAACTATCGAGGGTTAAAAGAAAAAAGAAAATTTTGGGGTTTTTAAACACATCATCCTCTAAGATATGGTATAACCCCATCGGTTAGTTTCGAAAATCGATGTTCGGTAAAACCTATCCTAAGATGTGCACTTCAAATGTCAGTTCGAATTAGAGATCATCCTTTTTAAAAAAGAAGTAAATTTTGGTTGTAGTGCTTTGACCTATGTACTTCCATTGAGTGAGTCGTAAACTCAATGTGCGAGTATATCATAGGAAAAAGTACACAGACAACGTTATCAAGATGGCGGACCCGGCTGTCGCCGGGCGGACGCTCGCGTTGAACACAATCACCAACTGTCCAAAGTCCCGAGGTGCCAAGTGACGGCCCCCAGGAGCCTCCTTTGGAATGTCCTGCTGCCTAACGTGACACCCTCCCGTCTCTCTCTGGATCGACAGTAGGCTTACTTTATTATTCCTGGAAGAGCATATATTATGACATATGGCCCCGTTGAAGAAGGCTGAACATGGTTTAAGTATATTTAAAGCTGGAGAAGCCAGGAATAGGGATCGTAGGATGAAGAAAGATATGAACATATTCAAAGTGAGCAGTCGTGGCCGAGAGATCTACCATCCGTAGTCTTAGCTTTTTAACCCCGCACTGTTCGAATCCTATCGACTTATTAGATAATAAAGATGTAATAAATAACAGTTTAAAATATCAATAGTATATCATAACCTCGTTAGGATATTTTCAATTCAGAGAAAATTAAAAATTTTATCTAGACTGTGCAGCTACGAATTTCATCTTGCGCACCCCCACGCAGGTTCACTGCAATATAATTCCCACACTACTTGTAAATAGTCAACACATTTTTTATTTTTATATCCATATATTTTAATATCCATATCCATATATTTTAATATCCATATCCATATATTTTAATATCCATATCCATATATTTTAATATCCATATCCATATATTTTAATATCTATAATCAAAGAGTAAATAGCCAATGCTTGTATATAATTTTTTGACCAACGACCCGAGGGGTAAGAGGGAGAAAAAAGGAGGTTGAATAATAAACAAAGAGAAAATGGCTGCGTTTCTTTTTGTCGCGTCTATTATTTCTTATATACAAATTTAGAGTTTTAAATTTATAATTATTCAAAGATATACCTTAATACGACATATATATATATATATATATATATATATATATATATATATTAAAAATAAAGAAGGCATCTCCTGACCACGAGCACATGTGCTTTTATCATATATATATATGTTATATAAAAGTATTATTTAAAATGTTATATTAAGATATTATTTAAAATGTTAAGATATTGTTTTATTTAAAAAAATATATTTCATTAATAAAAATATTCTGTTAAATCGACCGCAAAAGGTCACACTTTGCATATAAAAACTCGTTGTTGTTCTTCCCCGTTGGCCGGCTAAAACCTTTGTACATTATGTAAATAATCTTTTGTTTTCCTTGTTCTACTCGCCTTAAGCCAGACAGTGTTTTTACCAAATTATGTTTATTATATAATCCTAAAGCTCAATTAAAACAATCTCTTATCAAAACTATTTTTAGTAATCATATTTTCAAGATTCAACCACGACTGCATTTCCATTACCATAATCCTCAACATGATCAAAAAACAACAGAAATCATATCTTTTTAAATATAATAATATGGCGTCCGCGAGATTATTAAATATTTGACAATGTTTCAGAGAATAGAATTCACAATTTTATACATGAATATATCATATATTGACCACACAAATGACCCGGCTGTCCCCAAATACTGACAGAGTGGATATTGGCTTAATAAATATTGTCTGAACCAATGTTGATTATGATGTATTAGGAGTATATTATCACACATTACTCTTAATAGTAATAGTAATCATGATGAGAGAGAGAGAGAACTTCACGTAACTAAATTATTATTATTATTATTTTTTTTTACTTATCCCTAGTACACGTGGTACAGGCCATGATAATCATGGTGGGTAGTTAGCGACTGCTTTTACTGTAAGCGCACCACATGTCTACACATGTGAAAAGCAGTTCGACTTTGCACTTACAAATGCCAGAGCCCCGTTTGGTTACTTGCACTCGCTGGTGGGGTTGGACTTTTGCAAGAATCGGGGTCATTGGAGCATTTTTTTAAACAGAAAAAAGTGTCCAATGCGGGAATCGAACCCGGGTCCTAGTGGTCAAAACCAAACGGTTTAACCAGCCTTCCACCGACCCCCCGAATACATAATTATAATCATCATAATCATTTTTTAAAATGAAATATTCCAAAGGCTTGTGTGTTATATTGTGAAAATTTGCACAATGTACTAAATAGCTACTTAATCAACCCCACGTTTTTTTATTTACATGGCTATAAGGTTGTCCCAAAAGTTCGTGTTTTACTTAAAACGTTGTTTTTCTTATTATTTGACGATGAATATTATTACAGCGAATACATAATAATACATAAGGCAAATACGTTATACATAATACAAAGACATACATAATGGTGAATAATATTGGGATTTACATTTTTTGCAAGTGTTCACGAACTTTTGGGACAACTTGTAGTAGTATTTTCAATGATGATCAGAATTTACTGAAATATTTGTCACCATTTTTAGGATCAAAATACGCGTTTTCTCCGTTGTTTGGATAATTTCCATATGTTAGAGCCGGGGGAATTTGATAGTTATTTTTTACAGACTGAACTTTATATCTGTGTAAATAATTTTCTTTCAGTTAGATTAATTAT
>CP092866.1:61372896-61397538 GCA_030710605.1 Cordylochernes scorpioides
TTTGGGTAATGTAACCTTTTATGTCTAATGATAGGTTCCAGGATAAAAATTGTTCAGGTATTAAATACTTATGTAATAATTTATAATTATAATATAATCTTGTATGATCCATTTTTTATAAGTCCTGCTGAATTAATTGTTCAGTTTTTGTAAGAAAAATCCCTAGTAATTCGTTTTGAATGGTCTCATAGTCGATAGCATTGTTTGTCCAGGCAAGGTCGCAGTGGTGGTAAATTGCTAAAATAGTCCTGTAGAGTCCAATAGGTTTTCCTATATTTATGGATATTTCTCTTAACATATTCCAGCATATCTTGGGAAACCTATGGTTACTCATTCATTGTAATCTTAAAAGGTATTTCATGGTTAATTTAGTGGCGTTTAGTGTAAGTGATATTCTACCCGTTTCCAGTCTAACAATATAGCCAGGGGTATATATTGGTAAAATGAGAAGACTTTTAATAAAAATATTTTGTAATTGTTCTATAATATTTTCATTGTCAGCTGTCCAAATCGGCGCAACATACATTAATAGATTTAAAATATATATATTAATAAATATATACATATATATGGGTAAATATGCAAATTAATTTCAAACCAAAACTTATTTTATTAGTTAATAAAAGTAAAAAAGAAGTCTTTCAATAAATAAATAACGATAAGTTTGTATTTTTTTCTAGAAAGAGCGAGCTTATTAGTAACAATAAAAATAAATCGTTTATTATTAATTATTTATTGAAACATTGATAGAAAGCCAAAAACTTACTTAAACCAACTTTTAGAGTTATTTGAAGGGGAAAAAATAATATATATTTACATATTTATTTATTTCCGATATCCGAAAGATAGGAAAATGTTTGTTGCACGTACATATTTACGTCTGTTTCTCTCGTTATCTCTGCTGTCACCAGACAAAACATCTGTGGGGGATTGCATTAGGCCTATCGACTGCCAGAAACATTTATTGCCCTCAAATATTCCGCAGAGAATTCTTCCTATATATTCTGAAAATGTATATTTTATCCTTGAGAATTTATATTTAGATTTCAATATCTTTGTGGAATGCGAAAATAGAATATTTGTTCCATATGTATATATGATATTGAGATAAATTCTTTTTGAAGGAAGTCAAGAATATATATTGGAGCAGTTTCGACAGAATATATTGCGATATCTTCTATTTGATCTTCTATATCAACACGATACTTTCAAGTTCAATTTATTCATTCAACACAGCACAGCTATATATTCTATTTTAAATTATATATATATTCCATATATGTACATGTGTACAGGCCATGATAATCATGGTGGGTAGTTAGCGACTGCTTTTACTATAAGTACATCACATGTCGACAGATGTGGAAATCAGTTTCCCATTTGTACTTACAAGAATGACAGAGTCCCTTTGGTTACTTAAAGTCATTGTTGGTGTAACTCCGCCTTTGCCGGTCCCAAGCCCGGATGAAAAAGGAGGAGGGGGAGCAGTAACAAGCTCGGTAAAAAACCTGGGTTCAGCTGACCCGGCTGATAGTACCCAGTAAGGGTTCCTGATCCAGGGATACAGGATGAGCAGCGTTTGTACTCCATGTTAGGAGCGGCTGCACATGGCGTCTGTTCCTCATGTTAGAGGCGGCCATTTCTTTTGGAGCTAAGTCAGTGGCCTGCCACTGAGTAGTGCTCCCAGTCTTAACGACAAAGGCAGACGCATTCTACTTCATCCAGTGTGAAGATAAGAAAGAAGAAGAAGATTGTTGGTGTTGGACCTTTGCAAGAGTCGGGGTCATTGAAGCAATTATATCTTCAGAAACAAGAGAGAGAGAGATTGAGATTGATTGAAACTTCTTTATTTCAATGTCATATAAGATTATCTATGGTTAAATACAAGAGAGAGAGAGAGCCCAAGGTAGGATTTGATCCCGAGTCACGGCTGTGGAAAATAAAGGTTGGTTGAACTCAGGTAGTTCTAGGATGAAGTTTATCTGGTCTACAGTCCTGTATAAAATACGGAAACGATTTCACTCTTTAGTCTTTATATATATTATATATATAAACATTTATAATAAATATATATTTAGTCTTTCTATTATATATATAAATGCATATTTATTTGAATATTGTGCAATCCAAATGGAATTATTAATTATTCGGCAAATATATATATATTTTGAATCAAAAATGAAATAAGACATTATGTTAATTACAAAAATCCAATATCCCACTTGTCTGTACGCCTATCTTCGTCAGAGTATTTCCTTTACTAGCGAAATATTTTTTTTTTGTAATTAATAAAATGTTTTATTCTATTTTTGATTCCCCAAAAATAATCCGCTTAATTAATATATATTTAATATATATATTTAATATATATATAATATTATATTTATATATACATTATATATATATATACAGTAGAACCTACCTATAAAGGACACCTAATTGCAGAGCCGAAGTGTCCTTTAGGGAGAGGTGTCCTCTTACCGGAGAGTTTCTGAATAGTAAAAATGGTAATTTTGCAATTGAAAACTGTCTTTTGTGGAGAGGTGTCTGCTAAAGGTAGTTTCTACTGTATATATATTTAATTAATTACAAGAGTATATGCATCGAGCAACCTGCTAATATTCTATAAATCAACAAGTATGGCCGTCCAGCCCATCCTAACTTACATGGAGCTACAGCCTATGACATGGATGTCTTTGGATCTCCAGGTCCATTCATCTATCACGTTAGAAAGTATACATATTTTTTCAATGCGTCAATATAATGTCCCTTTTGTCTGCTTAGCTTATATTTACCTGTTGATTACATTGGTTTATAACAATAAGAGTCGCCTCTCCCGTCAAAATAGACGTTAAAACATGACACCATCTATTGACTGTCTCCGCAAAATAGCGGATTCAGGTCGGTGACAAAGCCACAACATCAGCTTTGGAAAATATGAGAATCGCCCACCTGGAGACCATGGTTTCGGTCTAATGGCCTTTGTCAGTCCAAAGAAGGCTTTTTTTAACGAGATAAACAAGAGATCACAAATGAAATATTTACAATTTGACAAAGAGAAGTTTAGCTGAAAAAATGGGTAAAATAAAAAAAGTTTTGTCAGGAGGTTAATGATCTATAACAATAAGGGTCGCTTATCTTCTGTCAAAATGAACATCAAACATGACGCCAACGACATTTAAATATGTACCAAAAAAGTCACCTCTCCATTTATATGTACCGCATCATAACATTGCGTTGTTTTCATCACCCTAGTAATCACACCAGTTTGGAAAATTAATACAAAAGCCAACCAGTATTAATGGTTACGACCCTCATCAGTACAGGGACGGCTTCGATTTCGCAAAATCCTTCGAGGGAATTTATGAAATCATTCTGATTGGTTAAAAATATGTTTGAACTGGTGAGTTTTGCAAGAATGATTATCAGGCTAGAATACAACATAAGGTTGTGAAACAAGATATTCATGTTCTAAAAAAAAAATGTATATTTCCTTTATAAAAGCTTTTATTTATCTTGATTCCAAGTCTGTCTGTCCAAATTTTTTAGTCAATTTTGAATATACTTAAAGAGCACCTACAAGTCTGCAATTTGTCTACAGCTGGTCTTTCTTAGCCTGCCTCGTCCTTTATGTAGAAACCCTAGACGCCTGAAATATATGTATGTCATGATTTAAAACCATGGGATTGTTGTAAATAATCCAGATAGCTACTACCACATATTTCACCACGTGACTGTATATAACTTGTTATTTACTGCAAATAGTAAGCATTAAATAACATCAATCTGTACCGAGTAAGAATCTAATAAAGTATAGCAACTGTACAGATAGAAGGAATGGAGAATAACAAGAGAAAATTAAGGCTAAAACTAATCAGGCCTAAGTGAGAATAAGAAAGTAGGCCTATCGAGCCCAGTCCAATTTTTACGAGGTCGTGGCCTTCCTGGATGATGTAACTTTCCCCCCTGTTTACGTCAGAAAAGGGCAGTGACCTGCTTGGACCCAGGGAAGCTATAAAAGGAGGCCCCAAGCCTCAGTTAGTTAGTCAGTCTTTCAGTCTTCAGTTTTTGTTTCAGTCCTCCGCGTAGGCCGCTCCTAAAGAGGTAACCCTTTCCTACCTCCTCGTCCCATTCCTTCTTGACGTTCAGACGCTTCTTAGTGGAATCTCTGTTTGTTTATTTCACCTTTGGCCCAGCTGTGTCGCCTTTCACCACGACTGCACGGTAGAGGTGACATCGAGGTTCGTCTAGCATCAGGTAACACTGGTCCCAGAGGTCCCAAGATATCACATGTATGTACCTCTACAGACCTACATAAACCTAAGTATAAGCTTATGTCCATAGGTTCACTGAACACCCCTAACCTGCCTTCCATAGAAAATGCAGGGTATATAACAAAACCAATCAATCCAATAGTAGAGCTGTCTGGAGATTAATTTGCGAAACCACTAAGAGGGTTAACCACTAATGAGCAAAGCCCTCTCATTCAATAACTTTTATTATTGCAGCAAGGTCTGTAGAGATAAAATTTGATATTATTGAAAATAAACAATTTGCCGGAAAAATTTAAATGCTACAAATTTTATCGATAGATGACATTTTAACTTATGAATACAGTTTGCTAATATAGATTTGTTATGAAACCACATTTGTGGAAGAGCTTTGCTCGATGCAATTCCTTGTAAGCTTATGTCCATAGGTTCACTAAACACCTCTAAGCCACCTTCCTTAGAAAATGCAGGGTATATAACAAAACCAATCAATACAATAGTAGAGCGGTCTGTAAATTAATTTGGCGAACCCGTTGGGAGGGTTGACCACTGATGAGCCAAGCCCTTTCAATCAATGACTTTTATAATTACAGTAAGGTCTGAAGAGAGATAATATTTGATTATTAAAATAAGAACATTAGGCCTACATATACTAAAATAGGAAAATACAGAGAGGATTATGATGTATATAGTTGTTCATTTGTTTTAAATAAATATTAAATTGATGTATATAGTTGTTCATTTGTTTTAAATAAATATCAAATTGATGTATATATTTGTTTAGTTGTTTTGCATATTTTTCATCTGTGAATTAATCTCATAATTTGGTCTATGAGAATAAAAATATTGGACCAGTGACCAAAACAAACTGTAAATAGATCGCTTAATGTTATATAGTTAGTATAGAGAATTGTTAGGCAGGATATATATTTAAATGTTATGCTTGTGTAATTTTAATCTTAATTGAATAAAATATATAAATTATAAATGTGTTATAAATCTTAAAACCAAGCATTAAAACAACTGGCGACGAGGAAAAGCAGATTTTGTAAAGAAAAAAGAAATTGAATTGTGAAAAGAAATTATTCTTTAAATATGTCTTCAGGTATGTTTGAAAAATTTGACGAGAATTTAGAAAATGTTGAAAATTATATATATCGCTTGAAGCAATTTATGCTGATTTCTAAAACAAAGGAAGATTTTAAGACGCCATTTCTTATTTCAAGCATCGGACCTAAATATTTTGGTATCTTGCGAAATTCGGTTTTTCCGGAGGAAGTTGATCAAGTTCCCTTTGATAAATTATGCAAGATCTTATTGAAACATTTCAATCCAAAAACCAATATAATATATGAAAGATTCATATTTCAGAAAATGGATCAAAAATCAGGCGAAACAATTTCTAAATATATAATACGCCTAAAAGAACAGGCTCAAAGGTGTAACTTTGCAGATTTTTTGCAGGAGTCCCTACGAGACAGATTTGTGGCGGGCATTATTGATACATCGACCCAAAAGAAACTACTACAGGAAGAAGGATTAACTTTTGAGGGAGCATTAGACATCGCTCTGTCTGCGGAGTCAGCAGATCATGACCTACACAACATCAAGAGATCCGAAAATGCCCATCAGTCCCCACAGCATCTTCATGCCATCAATAATCCCTGCAAACACTGTGGTAAGAACAACCATCTACACTATAATTGTTTTTTTAAATCAGCTAATTGTAGAGTTTGTGGTAGAGTAGGGCATATTTCTACAATATGTTATAAAAAAGACGGTTCTGCCCGTAAATTGCCCAGAAATTCTAAAAATACTTTTAATAAATTTAAAAAGCACCCTAATGATAATAATCCTTCGGGATATCAAAATAATTTATCATTGAATAATATAAATTTACATCCTCCTTTGACTGAAACAGTATATGTAAATAATATAAAATTTTTGGCTGAAATTGATACGGGTGCAGCCATTACTACATTAACTAAATATGTGTACTTTAAATATTTCAAAAATATTAAATTAAATAAATGTAATACAGTCTTTACAGGCTATAGTGGCTCTAAAATACCTATTTTGGGCAAGGCTAAATTTAATATAAAATTAAGAAATGTTTCTAGAATCATTGAAATACTAATAACTAATTTAAATTGTTCTAAATTTCTCTTGGGAAGAGATTTCCTTAATCTTTTCAATATTTCATTCAATTATTTGCATAAATTGGACTCTTTTAATATAGATTCACTTTTAAATGATTATGAATCCATTTTTGAATACAAATCTGGCCCTATTAAAGGTATCAAATGCCATCTTGATGTGAAGGCTGACTTTATCCCAAAATTTTACAAATTCAGACAAGTTCCTTTTGCATTAAAACAACTTGTGGAAAATGAAATTGATAAATTGGTTGATTTGAATATTTTGTCTCCAATAGATAAAAGTGATTGTGCTTCACCACTTGTTTGTGTTGCAAAACCAAATGGCCAAATTAGACTTTGCGCTGATTTTAAAAAGAGTTTAAATCCTTACTTAGAGGATGTCAAACATCCTATTCCTAACATAGATTCAGTCTTGAGTAATTTTCAAGGAAAGAAATTATTTACTAAATTAGATTTGTCAAAGGCTTACCATCAAATTGAGATGGATGATATTTCAAAAAAGTATTTGGTTGTCTCCACTCACAAAGGTTTATATAAATATAATCGTTTGGCCTTTGGTATAAAGACTGCTTCTGAAATATTTCAGAAGACAATGGAATCCTTCTTCTCGGGAATCAATGATGTTTACATTTATTTTTATGATATTCTTATTGCATCAGAGGATTTGGAAAGCCATTTAGATATTCTTAAGAGAACACTTAATATTCTTAAAGAAAATAATTTTACAATAAACAAAAATAAGTGCTTGTTTGTTAAAAATGAGATTGAATATCTTGGACATAAAATTAATGAATTTGGTATATACCCCTTGAAAGACAAGCTAGCTTGCATAAAGAATTGTCCAGTTCCTAAGAATATAACTGAATTAAAAAGCTTCCTTGGATTTTTGTCATTTTATAGTAAATTTTTGCCAAATCTTTCAGATTTAGCACATCCTTTATACAACCTATTAAAAAAGAATGTGAAATGGTCTTGGAATGCTGGGACAGATAGATCCTTCAATTCCTGTAAAAATGCATTAGATGAGACCACATGCTTATCGCATTATTCCCTAAATTTGCCTTTGATTCTCTCTTGTGATGCAAGTCAGGTGGGAATAGGAGCAACCCTTTCACATTTGAAGGATGGGGAGGAAAGGCCTGTGTGTTTCATTTCCAGAACTTTAAATGTTCATGAAAGAAAATATTCTCAAGTTGAAAGAGAAGGACTTGCAATTGTCTTTGCAGTAAATAAATTAAAAAATTACCTTTTTGGTAGGAAATTTACCATTTATACTGATCACAAGCCCTTAATAACTATTTTTGGAGATAAAACAAATTTGTCTCCACTCATTGCAAATAGACTTCATAGATGGGCTCTAACTCTTTCAAATTATAGTTTTGAAATTAAGTATAAAAAAGGAAAGGATAATATTATTCCAGATTTCCTTTCTAGATTTCCAGAGTTTCAAGAGAATAATTTGGAATATAATGATGGGAGTGGTGAAATTTTACTCTTAAATACTTCCATCATTGACCATGTTCTTGTGGCTCATGAAACACAATTAGACAGGACTTTATTTAAATTGTATAAAATTATTGAGACAGGGGAGTTACCCTCAAGTCCCAATGATGATCTCATTCCTTATTTAAAAAGGATTGATGACTTTACCGTTCTCCAAAAATGTATTTTTCTGGAGAATAGAATGGTTATCCCAAAAAGTCTACATGAAAGGGTACTTCAATTATTACATGAGAGCCATGCAGGAACTAATAAAATGAAAATGATGGCACGTTCATCTATTTGGTGGCCCGGCATGGACTCTTCAATAGAAATAATTACAAAAAATTGCAGAACTTGTCTTTCTAATGAAAGTTTGCCTCCTCAAAGGACTGAGAGTTGGCCTAAATATGCAGGACCATGGAGGAGGGTTCATATGGACTATTTCAATTTCAAAAACAAACTGTTTTTACTAGCAGTAGATTCATTTTCTTCATGGGTTGAAGTTTCTGAAGTACCATCTACCAGTGCATATTTTTGTATAAATTTTATGAGAAATTGTATTGCTCGCTACGGATTTCCACAAGTAGTGGTTTCTGATAATGGTCCTCCTTTCTTTAGTAGTGACTTTGGTGATTTTTTGTCTAAGAATGGCATATCCCATGTGACATCTCCCCCATATCACCCAAAATCGAATGGACAGGCAGAAGTCTCTGTAAGAGAGGTAAAGAAATTGCTAAAAAAGCAATTATATGAAAATGAGCAGGTGGAACTAGATTTGGCTCTGTCCAGGGCTTTGTTCTTTATAAGGACCGATGTAAATATTAGGAAAGGGACATCACCTGCGGAACTCTTTCTTGGAAGAAAGATCAGATCAAGACTTTCGGTGTTGTCAAAAGAAGAAGTAAAAATCTCCAAAGTCAATGGTCAATATGTTAACAGTAAATTTAAAGTGGATGAGACTGTGAAGTTTAGGTGGATTACTAATGGGCATCCCTCTTGGTATACAGGAAAGATAATTAAAATACTAGGAAGGAATGTTTATTTAATAAAACAAGGTGACAGTAAAAAAAAAGGTTCATCAAAACTACATTAAAAAAATGTTGCCTGGTAAATCACATCCCACTAATATGAATGATGCTGAACGTGTGCCAACTCCAATCTCGGAGGAGAAAAGTGTTACAACCCCCAGGTATCCTCAGCGGGAGCGCAGATGTCCGCAGAGATATGGAGAGTAAATAAATAAATAAGGGGGGCCAAGCCTAAGAAGGGGGAATTGATGTATATAGTTGTTCATTTGTTTTAAATAAATATTAAAATGATGTATATAGTTGTTCATTTGTTTTAAATAAATATCAAATTGATGTATATATTTGTTTAGTTGTTTTGCATATTTTTCATCTGTGAATTAATCTCATAATTTGGTCTATGAAAATAAAAATATTGGACCAGTGACCAAAACAAACTGTAAATAGATCGCTTAATGTTATATAGTTAGTATAGAGAATTGTTAGGCAGGATATATATTTAAATGTTATGCTTGTGTAATTTTAATCTTAATTGAATAAAATATATAAATTATAAATGTGTTATAAATCTTAAAACTGTTGAATAAAGGAGGAAGATAGGAGAGGGCACTGAACACCGGAGGATTTTTATTAAACCGATCACGGTAAGATAACACAACTAACTAACTAACAACGATATTCCATCCATATATACACCGCAACACACCACAGAGTAACAGGTCACTGGTCAAAACAATTATATCATGAAATCCGAGAGAATTGCCATTTTAACACTTCCTCTCAATTCATCAGATTTCTACATTTCAAATCCAGTGACGTGTTTTTCATACAAAAACCTTGGTAGGCCTTTAGTAAGGATGTCGGCAACATTTTCTTGGGTTGGTGTGTGGACGACCTCGACAAGTCCATCGCTGCAAATGCTTCTGATGAAATGCCATTTGATGTCAATATGCTTAGTTCTGGCATGATAAACCGGATTCCTCGCCAGCTGTTGAGCACCCTGGTTATCCGTCTTCAGAACAGTCGGTCCATTCAGCAATTCACCAAATCCCATCTCGTCCAACAGCGCTCTAAGGTAGACTGCCTCCTTTCCTGCTTCACAAAGTGCGATGTACTCAGATTCTGTGCTCGAAAGAGTGACAGTCTGCTGCTTCTTCGATTCCCAGGCTATTGGACCTCTTGCCAAAAAGTAAACAATTCCCGTATGAGATTTTCTATCCACGAGGTTTCCACCCCAATCAGCGTCGGCATAACCATGAAGAGCCTCATTTGATTTTCTGTAGGTAATCCTCAAACATGAGGTGCCTTTCAAATAGCGGAGGACACGCTTGGCAGCATTCCAGTGCTGTCTCCTAGGATCATTACTGAACTGTCCCAAAGCACTAACTGCATAGGCTATATCGGGCCTTGTCGACACTGAGAGATATATCAATGATCCAATCAGTGATTGGTATTCTACCTTTTTCACTGGCTCATTCTCACCTTCTATAGATGAAATTTTTGTTAACTTGGAGTTCGAGTCCATGGGTGTAGAAATAGGCTTTGCCTCTTTCATTCTATATTTCGCCAGAAGTTCTTCAATATATCTCTCTTGATCTATGGATATTGAACCATCCTCTTTCATTTGTATCCTTATACCCAGGCAACAATTTATCCCTCCAAGATCCTTTATTTTGAATAGTCTTTTCATACTTTCTTTAAAGGATTTCAACGTGTCTTCTCTTTCAGCCGCAATTATCAGATCATCAACATAGATTGCCACCAGGAGAATACCTTCATCATGCTTGATATAGACACAATTGTCAGATTGAAGTTGCTTCAGTCCCAAATTCTTCAATTCAGTGTCAAGCTTTTCATGCCAAACTATTCCAGCTTGTTTTAACCCATAAATGGCCTTCTTGAGTCGACATACCTTCTCTGGATATTTTCTTGAGACGAAGTTTTCCGGCTGTGTCATGAAAATTTCTTCTTTAATTTCTCCATTCAAATAAGCAGATTGAACGTCCATCTGATGGAGTATCAAGTTGTATTCAACAGCCAAGGCTAAAAACATTCTAATAGTACTTTGGCGCACTACTGGGGCAAAAGTTTCCTCGTAGTCTATTCCGTACTGCTGTGAATAGCCTTTTGCTACTAGGCGAGCCTTATGGCGCTCAACAGAACCATCACTATTGCATTTCGTTTTGAATACCCATTTGGTTCCTATGATGTTTCGATTCTTAGGGGGATCAACCAATTCCCAAGTTTTGTTCTCAATCAAGGAATCAAACTCTTCCTCCATTGCTTTCTTCCAAAAATAAGAATCCCTTCCTGACAGCGCTTCCTCTGCGTCTTTTGGATCTGGCAAGTATTTCGCCTCTAGAAGTTCTTGCGTTGACAAATTGGCTGTAGGGTACTCCTTTCTTGGTCGGCCAGGTTTTCCTGTTCTAATATATCTTGGTCGTCCTCTTCCTCTTCTTGAAATGACCACTTCACTTTCTGACGGCTCGTCCACTAAATCAGACATCTCTAGATCCGATTCACCTTCAATTTCAGTTTGTGATTTAGCTTCGGACGTGCTTCCCTTTTCTTCAACTAGAGGAATTTCCTTGACAAAAGGATCTTTTTGTGGACTAACATCAATTTCAATGACTTCATTCCGAATTCTTGATAATTCTGGTTCAATAAAACGTACATCTCTACTTTTTATAATTGTACGTGTACCAGGCTTCCAAAGTCTGTATGCCTTAGATTCTGTGAAATAGCCTATTAACTTGTATTACTCACTGCGAGGTGCGAATTTAGATCTATTCGGCCTATTATTCACGGCAAACGATTTACTTCCTATAATTTTTAAATGAGAAACTACAGGTTTTCTTTTGGTAAATAACTCATGTGGAGTTTTACAATCGTTATTTCTCGGGCATCTATTTCTGATATAAGTTGCCGTGTGTATTAGTTCAGCCCATAAAGTTTCAGGTAAATTACCTTCGATCATGAAACACCTAGTCATATCTAGTAGAGTTCTATTCGCTCTTTCAGCTACACCGTTCTGTTGAGGTGTATATTCGACAGAGAGCTGACGTCCTATACCTTCTCCTTCTAGGTAATCTTTGAACTCTTTGCTAAGGTATTCAGGCGCATTATCACTTCTAATACATTTCAACCTTTTTCCGGTTTGCTTCTCAGCATAATTTTTGAATATTCTAAATCCTTTGAATACTTCACTTCTTGATTTCATTATAAATGTAAATATGAATCTCGAAAAATCATCAATAAAGGTTGCAAAATAAAGGGCGCCACCCAATGATTTTGTTCTCATGGGACCACAAATGTCAGTATGAACCAGCTCCAGTGGTTCCCTTGATCTCGTAAAAGACTCTTTCTGAAAAGGTAGCCTTGTTTGTTTACCTTTCAAACAAACTTCACAGGTAAATTTTTTAACATCAAAATTTGGCAGGCCGTAAACTATATTTTGCATTTTTAGCTTTTTGAGATCTTGCAAATTTAAATGGCCAAATCTACTATGCCATTTTTCGTAATTTTTCTCTCCAGCTATGCAAATTTCTCTTGTCGCTAATGCCTTAGGACAATTAATTTGACTTAAGATGTAAAGTCCATTCCTTTCATAGGCCTGTATGCAAATTTTTGTATGCAAATTCACTATTTCAGCCTTTCTGAACTTGAAATTTACAATATTATATTTGCCCGTATACACCTACTGATGGAAAACAAATTGCCGTTCAATTCAGGAACAAACAACACGTCCTCCAAGGATAAGGTTACAGGTCCGTTTTTACCCGAACATTCCAATTTTACCTTCCCCTTTCCCAGAGCTTCAATGAATCCACCATTGGCAAGTGTAATTTTCACTGGTGCAGTCTCCTCAAAATGATCGAATGAGTCTCTTGAGCTGCACATGTGGGCAGTTGCGCCACTATCCAGACACCATTCATTTGCGCCAAGTTTGCTCAAATATTTTGTCCCAAAGGACGCAACCATTTCATTTTTAGGGTTCCTGGACTTTCTTTTTCTGCAGTCGGCAGCTTTATGCCCCTTTTTTCCACAGAAGTGGCAGCTAAATGGGAATCCCTTTGGTTTGGTTTTGATGTGCTGGGAAAATTCTTTCTTTCTGGGTTTCCAAGGAAAGCTTGTTCGGTATTAGTTGTGCCGTTCAATTGAGTTTGCCTAATTTCCTCCTCCAGCATTTTCACTTTTAAAGCCTCAAAGCTAGGCAGTTCGTCCCTAGTTTCAATGGCAGTTCTAAAACCCTCATAACTCTCGGGAAGGCTACACAACAGAAGGATGGAAAGGAAGTCTTCTGGGACTTGAGCATCCATTTCACTCAGCCTGTCAGCTAAACTGCTGAACTTGTTAAGGTAGTCCTGCAGCCTTTCATTAGGATTCATCTTCAAGAGGATCAACTGTTTCGTAAGGAAAACCTTAGTTGCAGGCCCTTTTGGCTGATGCACTTTATTTAAAATTTTCCATGCTTCTGCAGAAGTTGTGCATTTTTTAACATGTATTATTTCTGGAGGGCTCAAACTTAGGACTATAGTAGCCAGCGCCTTCTGGTCGTTCTTCTCCCATTCGTTGGATTCTACTTCGGTTTCAGGCTTGATTCTTATGCTATTTGCATATTCCCAAAGGTCGGAATGGATAAGAATCATTTTCATTTGCATCTTCCATGTTTCAAAATTTTCAGAATTTAATTTTTCTATTTGATAAAGGCTTGACATTTTGAATACTTTCTTGATGCTATAATTTCTTTAAAGTAATCCTGGGCCCATAACCTGTTGAATAAAGGAGGAAGAAAGGAGAGGGCACTGAACACCGGAGGATTTTTATTAAACCGATCACGGTAAGATAACACAACTAACTAACTAACAACGATATTCCATCCATATATACACCGCAACACACCACAGAGTAACAGGTCACTGGTCAAAACAATTATATCATGAAATCCGAGAGAATTGCCAATTTAACAAAAACCAAGCATTAAAACAGATTAGTATGGCCCCTGCGCAAGGATGACACGCAAAATCGTGAAGCGTTCCAGGGAAAAGTTTGAATATTTTTCATTCACATTCTCTCAAGCTTTCGGGCAAGAAATCCCTTCTACAGGAGAAAATATTTTACATTGAAACCCCAATAAAATAAGAGTCAAAATCAAATAAAATTCTTTGAGTGTTTACAGTTGTTTCAATGCAGAATCAATGCGGGCCTCCATTGCTCGATAAACACGCGCAATGAAGACCCGCGTTTATTCTGCATTGAAACAACTGTAAACACTCAAAGAATTTTATTTGATTTTAATTATTATTCAATTGGAGATTCAATGTAAAATATTTTCTCCTGTATATAGAAGGGCTTTCTTTTCCAAAAGTTTGAGAGATTTGTAAAAAAAATATTTGAAAAAGAAACTTTTACCTGGAGGCTTAATGTTCTTATGTTAATATTGATTCAAGGATTATTTTTTTATCGAATAATATTTTATATTATTATTAAAATACATTGCCAGAAAAATATATTTGTTACATATTGATTATAAATATTTGCTCCATTATATTGGAAATAGAATTATGAATTATAAGAAGTAAATTAATATATTGATTTTTGATAGATTTTCGCTCTTATAATTTCCCCCAAGGAAGGTTTAGATAGGAACATTACTATTTGGATTCCTTCCGCATTTGAAGTCTTGAACAATCGCTGAAAAACAAGCCGCAACTCCCAACAGATTCCGAGTTGAAATATTGTCACACATAAGATTTAAAATGAAGTATACGATAAATAGATTAATTTATATAATACAGCCATCCCGACCACTCAGAAGTCTGAAAAATTGTACACTTGCTTTGTTAAATATATATTATTTGAATAAAAAGGCATATATTGTATAAAAATATAATTTATTTTACCACAGATTTAATTCCTTTTTATTAAAGATTTATTTAGGGATTGCTCTATTTTCAAAAAATATATATTGGGTTGTAAAAAGAAGTTCTTTCAGTTTTTGTATCCCTTTGTTTCATAACGGTTTTGTTGTTATACCGTAAAGTGTTTATATTCTTTAAATAGTACTTGTTCTGCTCTACAAACGTGTATTATTTGTTTTTTAAAAACCTATTTTTTTTTTCAGGCTTGAAAATAGAATATCCAGGGGGCAAAAATCCACATTTTCGACATCTGTTTTTCTCCGATTTTCATCGAGGTCAAAAAGCAGCCGGAGCAGCTCGGGGCATATATATAACATATTTGCTTTCGCACGTACGGGCGTGCTTAGTGACCATTTGAAAGCTAAATAACGAAAGATATTTGAAGCATTCCTTACCCGGAATTTTTTCAAACTTAAAAATACACTATTATAATCTCTACTATATTCAAAGATAAGATATTTCATAAATCCTTTAAAAACACGACCTAATAAAATGCATTTTGAACACTATTTCTATAATATTGTGTTGAAGATTTGGAGATCATAAAAAATTAATGGCCGTTGGTTAGATTTAAGAGGAATTGGCCGCTTTTCAAGTTGGTATTTTAAAAGAAAAGGATTAAAAGGCATTTCAGTTTAAATCACATTTTACGTTTCTATCAATAATCAATAATGTTAATCAGCTCACTTCGAACTCTCTACAGAATCTCCATAATTCCATCCTACAATAACACCATTAACGAGACACTTTGTGGAAATAAGTTTGTTTTTAATCCTATTTATTCTCAGTATTTCTAACTATGGAATCCCATTAGTGTGTTTCGAGAAATTGAAACGTCTTTTAATAGCGGAGATTAATTTGTCATCCTATGAAATGATTTTTATTTTCAGTTGATGTATTGTGGCTTTATACAGTGAAACCCAGCTATAGCGGTGAGAACGTTACTGAATATTTGGTAGACTGTCACCATGATTGAGTATGGCCATGGTTGACTGTAGACATGGTGGAATGCAGCCATGGTTGACTGTAGCCATGGTTGACTGTAGCCATTGTTGACTGTAGCCATTGTTGACTGTAGCCATTGTTGACTGTAGACATGGTTCACTACAGCCATTGTTGACTGTAGCCATTGTTGACTGTAGCCATTGATGACTACAGCCATTGTTGACTGTAGCCATGGTTGACTGTAGCCATTGTTGGCTGTAACCATTGTTGTCTACATCATTGTTGACTGTAGCCATTGTTGACTGTAGTCATTGTTGAATGCAGCCATTGTTGACTGTAGCCATGGTTTAATACTGCCATTGTTGACTACAGCCACGGTTGACTGTAGCCATGGTTGACTGTAGCTATGGTTGGATACAGCCATTGTTGACTACAGCCATTGTTGACTGTAGCCATGGTTGACTGTAGCCATGGTTGACTGTAGCTATGGTTGACTGTAGCTATGGTTGGATACAGCCATTGTTGACTGTAGCCATGGTTGACTGTAGCCATGGTTGACTGTAGCCATGGTTGACTGTAGCTATGGTTGCATACAGCCATTGTTGACTACAGCCATTGTTGACTGTAGCCATGGTTGACTGTAGCTATGGTTGGATACAGCCATTGTTGACTACAGCCATTGTTGACTGTAGCCATGGTTGACTGTAGCCATGGTTGACTGTAGCCATGGTTGACTGTAGCTATGGTTGGATACAGCCATTGTTGACTACAGCCATTGTTGACTGTAGCCATGGTTGACTGTAGCCATTGTTGACTGTAGCCATTGTTGACTGTAGACATGGTTCACTACAGCCATTGTTGACTACAGCCATGGTTGCCTGTAGCCATGGTTGACTGTAGACATTGTTGACTGTAGACATTGTTGACTGTAGACATTGTTGACTGTAGACATTGTTGACTGTAGCCACGATTGACTGTAGCCACGATTGACTGTAGCCACGATTGACTGTAGCCATGGTTGACTGTAGCCATGGTTGACTGTAGCCATGGTTGACTGTAGCTATGGTTGGATACAGCCATTGTTGACTACAGCCATTGTTGACTACAGCCATTGTTGACTGTAGCCATGGTTGACTGTAGCCATTGTTGACTGTAGCCATTGTTGACTGTAGACATGGTTCACTACAGCCATTGTTGACTACAGCCATGGTTGCCTGTAGCCATGGTTGCCTGTAGCCATGGTTGACTGTAGACATTGTTGACTGTAGACATTGTTGACTGTAGACATTGTTGACTGTAGACATTGTTGACTGTAGCCACGATTGACTGTAGCCACGATTGACTGTAGCCATGGTTGACTGTAGCCACGATTGACTGTAGCCATGGTTGACTGTAGCCACGATTGACTGTAGCCATGGTTGACTGTAGCCACGATTGACTGTAGCCATGGTTGACTACAGCC
This sequence comes from Cordylochernes scorpioides, assembly GCA_030710605.1. NCBI lineage: Eukaryota > Metazoa > Arthropoda > Arachnida > Pseudoscorpiones > Chernetidae > Cordylochernes > Cordylochernes scorpioides. The sequence goes on from CP092866.1 coordinate 61,390,162, forward strand.
ATGGTTGACTGTAGCCACGGTTGACTGTAGCTATGGTTCGATACAGCCATTGTTGACTACAGCCATTGTTGACTGTAGCCATTGTTGACTGTTACCATTGTTGACTACAGCCATTGTTGACTGTAGACATGGTTGACTTTAGCCATTGTTGAATACAGCCATTGTTGACTGTAGCCATTGTTGGCTCTAACCATTGTTGACTACAACCATTGTTAACTGTAGCCATGGTTCACTGTAGCCATGGTTGACTGTATTTAAATTAGAGATTTGTCTAGGAGTGTGGCGAAATTTAAACCCTCAGCTCGTTGGTAGTTAAGAATTAGTTTTTGAACGATCATTTAAGATCACAAGGGAAGCTGAAATGATAACCTCTGATCCCAATTTCAAACCAACCTTGATATATGAGCCAAGACGTGTCAATATACGAGGTGCCGATAAGCGGCAGTGGCAATATTCTGCTATGAAGCAGCATGAATCAATATTTCCAGAAAAACAATACATTACAATAGTAGAATTTGGCAAAACCACTGATGGGGTTTACCACTGATAAACCAAGCCAGCTCATCTAGGAATGATTATTGGATCTTAAAAGATCCCTCAGTAGTAGCTGTCGTGATGTACACGACCTTTCCTGCCTCCGTGATGGTCCTTGCCGTTATCATCAGTGAAGGTGATGGCATACCTTTCCAATATTTTGAGATTAGAGGTAATATGAATGCTAGCACAAACATTAATGTCCTGGAAACCGTTGTGTTACTAATATTCTAGCATTATTATAAGAAAGTATTATTAACAAACATAATGCAGTAATATTATCATTACATTTTATTATCCCACAAAAATGGCAACTTAGCCTGAAATTTGGCTATTTTCAAATTCTTGGTTCTAATTCCTTCCAGATATCATTTTTATATCACAAAATATGTAAATATTTATTGGGTTTTTAAATAGCCTATAATTTAAGCTGCAACTTTATCTATACAACACCTACTTGTGTAAAATATAACAATTTTTTATTAGAAGTTTCAATGGAAAAGAGTGAAGGTGTCTTTTGAACCTTTCCCTTTTTATATTTGCTGCTCGAGTGAAAGTTTCGCAGAGAAAATATTGTTTTTGGCCATCAGACAAGGTGCATCAATATTATTATTTTTCTGTGAACCCAAATAAATAAATTAGATTAGTACTTGGTTAATTTTCATTTTTCTTGGTTGAAAATGCGAGAAAAACATCTTCCAGACTTAACTCCATATACTGTTCATATTTTAACAGATTTTTATATATTGAGGGAAAAACTTAAAGGAACAAATAAATATGTAGGATGGTTGTTGATGTGCTGTGTTGGTGTGGCTTGTGGAAAGGCTGCTGATAAAATTATAATTAAAATTAATTTATTTAAAGCAAGAGAGAAATTATAGAGAGAAAAGAAACAACGGTTGGAGTAACGACCGTTGGAGTTAGCCTACATGTTTACCGCTAAATCCCAGCGTCTCTGATGACGTCCCACGCGCATGCGTAGTGAAGTGTTGACGCCCGCGCATGCGTTGAAGCAAAGTGTAGTCGCCACACTACTCCCCCTCCAGTAGGATCTTTCCAGCGATCCTATGCAATCTTATTGGCTTGTTAAGTTCGGGTCTTGGGAAAACATCGGTCCTTCTGATGTGAAAGCAGGCTTGAGGCGGTCGATTGACACCCACGTGGATCTCTTTTTAATTTTCAGTTTGTAAATTTTGGGTTTCCTAAAAAGGACTTCATATGGACCGTCGTATGGGGGGCTAGCGGTGGCAATATCAGGTCCCGACGTAGATAGACATGGGAACATGTCTCGAGTGGCTTGGGCACGTAAACGTGGCGGTTCCCATGTGGTTTGCTTGGTGCAGGTTTCAGAGATGCCATGGCGCGCTTGAAGTCCTCCAGCCACGGTTCGGTAGGCGAGCTTGCAGAGGGGGGTGTCCTCGAAAAATGTTCCTGGAAGGGGTAGGGGCTTCCCATAGACCAGCTCAGCGGTTGTGGTGTTGAGATCTTCCCTTAGCGACGAACGAATCCCTAGGAGCACCAGGGGAAGTTTCAAGGACCAGCTCGTGGAATCGTGACAGCGAAGGGAGTCTTTCAGCTGTCTGTGGAATCTTTCTACCAGGCCGTTTGCTGCTGGGTGGTAGGGTGATGTCCTTATTCTGTTGATTCCCAGAAGCCGTGTCAACTCACCGAAAAGTGCTGATTCAAACTGCCTGCCTTGGTCTGTAGTCACTTTTGCTGGCACGCCAAAACGAGATATCCAGACCGATAGGAAGGCATTTGCTACTGTTTTGGCGGTGATGTCCTGTATGGGTAGGGCTTCGGTCCACCTAGTGAATCGGTCGACGCAGGTGAATATGTACCGATAGTTTTCACTCGGTGGTAATGGTCCGACCAGGTCAATGTGAACATGACTGAACCTTCCGTCTGGGGGACTAAACGACTGAAGGGGCGTTCTTGTGTGTCTAGCGGTTTTGGAGACTTGGCAGCGGTGGCAGGCGCGAGTCCAAAGTGCGCAATCCTTCTTGACGGCCGGCCAGACGTAATGGGCGGTGACCATCCTTGTAGTAGCTCGTACTCCGGGGTGAGATAAGTTGTGGTATGCAGAAAAAATTATGCGGCGACAGGGTGCGGGTACGAAAAGTCTGGGTTTTGCTGTTGAAACGTCACAGTACAGGGAAATGTTCGTTTCTGGGATTTGTACTTTTTCCAGTTGTAGTGAGCTGCGGTTTTCCGATGTCAAGAGAGCTTGTAGCTCCTGGTCTACTGCTTGCGCTTCGGCGAGGGATTTCGGGTCATAAGGTTGGTGGTGGGAGATGGGTTCCACGCGTGACAGGAAATCTGCAGGTACATTTTCACAGCCCGCGATGTGGCGGATGTCGGTTGTGAATTGCCCGATGAAATCGAGGTGTCGACATTGGCGCGGTGAGGCCTTGTCCAGATTTTGTTGAAAGGCGTATGTGAGAAGTTTGTGGTCCGTATAGACCGGAAATTGTCGCCCTTCCAAAAAAATGCCTGAAATGCTTTATAGCCAAGTATACCGCCAGGAGTTCTCTGTCGTATGCGCTGTATTTTCTTTGTGCAGCGTCTAGTTTCCTTGAGAAAAACGCTATTGGTTGGAAATTGTTGCCAACTTGCTGGTGAAACGCGGCGCCCACAGCAAAATCCGAGGCATCTACCATAAGGCAGAGAGGCGCTTCTGGAAAAGGATGGTGCAAGAGGGCAGCGTTGGCTAGTTGAAATTTGCACTGGTCGAAAGCCTGGAGTGCTGTTGGGGTCCATTGGCAGGATGCGTTCTTGCGCCCTTCGACCATGGCGTGGAGTGGTGCCTGAGTACTAGCGGCATTGGGGAGGCAGCGCCGATAGAAATTTAACATACCCAGAAAACGTCGAAATTTTCCGACAGTATCAGGGATTGGGATGTCTTTAATTGCTTGTACTCGCTGAGGGTCCGGCGAGATTCCAGCGTTAGTGATGATAAACCCCAAGAATTTGACTGAAGGTTGGCCGAAGGTGCATTTGGTTTCGTTGATCGTCAGGCCGTAGTCTCGAAGGCGACCAAAAAGTTGTTGAAGATGGGATACATGTTGATATTCTGAATCGGATGCGATAAGCACGTCGTCAATGTAGGCATATGCAAAATCCAAACCTTGGAGTACTTCGTTGATGAGCCTTTGAAAGGTTTGGGCTCCGTTACATAGGCCAAAGGACATGCGGGGAAACTCGAAAAGGCCGAAAGGCGTAATAACGGCAGTCTTAGGGATATCTCTAGCTTCCACGAGCACATGGTGGTACGCTCTAACCAGATCGATAGTAGAAAATATTTTCTTACCATGCAGATGCGATGCAAAGTCCATAATGTTAGGGACTGGATATCGGTCGGGGACGGTAGCGGCATTCAGTTTCCTGTAGTCTCCACATGGTCGTAGCGAGCCGTCTTTTTTGGGTACTAGGTGGAGAGGGCTGGCCCACGGTGATTTGGATGGACGACAGATGCCTTTCTCCATCATGAAGGCGAATTCTTTCTTTGCCGCGGCGAGTTTGTCCGTGGGGAGTCGTCGCGGTTTTGCTGCAATCGGGGGGCCCTTTGTGACGATATGATGAGTCACTGAGTGACGGGGAGGGCTTTTTACAAGATTCTGACTAGTGAGCTCTGGGAATTGTCTGAGTATTCTGGAGTAAGGCGAATTGGCGAATGTAAGGTGAATGCTAACAGCGGGGGAAGGGGAAACTTGTCCAATGGAGTGAAGGAAAGATACTGGGTCGCTCAGCCGGTGATTACGCAGGTCTACTGTCAGCCCGTAATGTCGGAGAAAGTCTGCGCCGATGATGGACACGCCGACGTCGGCTATGATGAAAGGCCAACGGAATAAACGTCCGACACCGAGGTCAAGCTCAAGATGTCGTTCCCCGTAAGTGTGGATGATAGATCCGTTAGCTGCGAAAAGCTGCCTGTGCGAGGGCCTAGCGTTTTTTACTGGTGGTGGAATCACTGAGACTTCGGCTCCGGTGTCGACCAAAAACAAATAGGCGCTGCGTCGGTCCGTAATGAAGAGCCGGCGAGTAAGGCCTGCGCCGTCAGTGGCTCCTACTGACGGCGGGCGTATTCGTTTCCCTGGACCTTGAAGTTGTATGGTTGAAGGCACTTCCTAGCTTGCGCTCCAAACTTCATATGGTACCAGCAAGTTCCTGCGTTTCCCTTTTTGTTGTGGGGTGGGTATCTATCGTTCGGATAGCGATTGTGTGGGGTGTCCATGGATGACTTCAAAGCTTCGATTTGCGTATGCAGGTCTTGGATTTGCGTCATCAGCTGTTGGTGGGCTTCCGCGCTATGACCTGTGCTTGGTTGGTCCACTGCTGAGACCGTTGGCAGTATGGCTTCGTGTATGTTGTCTGCCATTTCCGCCAGCTTACTCAAACTTGTTTCAGAGGATGCTGCGAGAGCGGCCCTTATGTCCTGAGGTAGGCGTCGAGTCCACAGCATTTTCAGTGCTGTATCGGAGAAATTTCTTCCTGCCTGATGTTGCATCGCGGCAAGGACTGTTGATGGCTTCTGATCTCCCATGGGACGCCCATCCAGAACCTGTAAGATTTTAGTTTGTTTTGATTGACCGAGTCGTTGGAGAAGGCCTGCCTTCAGCGCATCGTATTTACCAGAGGGTGGGGGGGCCGTTACGATGTCCGCGACGTAAGTAAGGGTTGGCTGGTCTAGGCTCGTTACCGTTGCTTGGAATTTAGTTTCGTCGCGGGAGATCTCTGCTAGACCGAAAGCGGCTTCTAGCTGGCTTATCCACAGTTCAACGTTGTTGGGCCAGAATGGTGGTGCACGGAAAGCGAATCTTGATATTTGGGAGGGTGCCGTGGATGTTGGCCCTTCCGCATGTTCCGTAGTTGCGTCTTGCATTCTGGGGCTGTTGAAAGTTTCGTGGATGAAATAAAAAAATATATAGAAGTGTGATTAAAATAACTTTTGCATCACGTCCGGCTCACCAATTTGTAGGATGGTTGTTGATGTGCTGTGTTGGTGTGGCTTGTGGAAAGGCTGCTGATAAAATTATAATTAAAATTAATTTATTTAAAGCAAGAAATTATAGAGAGAAAAGAAACAACGGTTGGAGTAACGACCGTTGGAGTTAGCCTACATGTTTACCGCTAAATCCCAGCGTCTCTGATGACGTCCCACGCGCATGCGTAGTGAAGTGTTGACGCCCGCGCATGCGTTGAAGCAAAGTGTAGATTCCACAAATATATACACAAACCAGACAACTCAGTTTGGTAACCGAGTGGGAAGAAAACATTTTAACACACTCTTATTCACTCCAAAAAATATTTTTAGTGCGATTTCAAATTGTTAAAGAAACACGTCTGTAAATTCTCTTTTAGTGTGTCAACAGTATAAATGTAATATGGATCAGTAATTGATGTGCATGAAGAAGTTCAACGTGCCATGTAGAAAAGAGTTTATCTAACAAACCTACAAGGAATTGATCAGAATATTTCGAGGATTTATGGATTTGGTGGAAAGGATTTGTGAATTTATTGAAAGGGATTTGTGAGCCACTCAGATATTGTTTACAGTAACAGGAGGTCAATATCTTGTCAAACACTCTTCAGTCTCCCTTGCCAACACTCAAATATATTTACATATTTATTTACTAGAAAAATGGTTTGGTCAACAATTGACCAACCTATATAATATTTGTCAGGGATTTATATAATAAATTGTTGCATCAATTTTAATGCTCCCTACATTTATTGAAATGTACATTATTTAGATTATCATTTTTATAGGTCCATTCCTTTTTATAATTTCATTCCTTTTGTAATAATTTATTGTATATATATCTTGATTGCTTATTGGAGCGAGAGAGGACCTAGACCAAGACTGCGGATTGCGACCTTCGAGGAAGACAACGAATAAATAAACGCAATAACTTTAAAATGTAATTATTTTTTATTTAATTTTATTTATTTGCTTTGAATATGGAAACCCGCTCGGGAAACGTGTATAACACCAAGAAGGAAGAAACCAAGGTCGACTGCAAAGCTGCAACTTGGTGTAACAATATATATTGTCGCAATTAAAGAGATTAGAGACTACTGAGTTATCTTAGCGGGTTTTATTATTAAATTAAGGCACCAAGTGAGAGTGAAGTCTTCCTCATAACAATCCAGAGAAGAAAAACCCAGTTATACAATTTACATATAATTTTTATATAACACATCAAACTATTAAAGATATTTATTGAAACAATTTTGCGACAATATTTTATCAATGAAATAAGAACAGTGGGTAATTGTTCAAAAGATGGCGCTCTTATATGATGTAATTAATGATTTATTTTTATAATTATTTAATTTTTCTCTCTTCCTTTATATATCATATCACTACATACACTATCTCTCTTTCTCTATATGATAATATGATTAATTATAACAACCAGTAATTACATGATAACATTTCAAATTGTTTCTATATTTATGTAGCATCACACTCTACTTCCAATAATATAATTAATATATATATATCTCATCAGATTTATTATCTTGAAATATGCAACTATATCAGACTAAATTGCATACCGATTAGTTGAAACTCTGACAGCGACTCCTTCCAAATCTAACTGTATACCGCGGCCAAGTTTCATTCAGTTGGATCAAACACCATGGAAACGTATGCTGAACAAACAAACAAACAATCATTTATTATTGAAAAATACATTTTACAATTTTACCCGACGATGGTATTGATGTGAAAAAGAGGCACCTATTCAATTAACAAAATGTATTAAAATAATGTAGAGTTGTCCTATTGTTGGTTTGCGCGGATTTCAATTACCATTCAATTCAGAGGTTTTCGTGCAA
>CP092866.1:61397638-61414025 GCA_030710605.1 Cordylochernes scorpioides
GATCATTGTTTACTTATCCAAGTGCACATAGTACAGGCTTATGATAATTATGGTGGGCAATGAGCGACTGCCTTTTACTGTATATGACACCACATGTCTACATATGTATAGAAATCAGTTTGAATTTTGCATTTACAAGGGACGATAACTCCGTTTGGTTACTTTCACTCTTTGGTGGGGTTTGACTTTTACAAGAATCGGGGTCATTAAAGCAATGATTTTTTCAGAAACAAGAGAATAGACATATTTATAATAGAGAATGGTAACAGTATTATAAAGACAGATAGGATGATAAATGTAAAATAGAGAGAGAGACACAATTAGAATAAAGACAAATAGGATGAGACAATTTCTAATAGATAACGGTAAAAGTAGAATAAAGACAGATATTGGATGAGACAAATGTATAATAGACAGAGACTGGTAACAGTAATATAAAGACAGATAGGATGATAAATATAAAATAGAGAGAGAGACACACAATTAGAATAAAGACAAATAGGATGAGACAATTTCTAATAGATACCGGTAAAAGTAGAATAAAGACAGATATAGGATGAGACAAATGTATAAGAGACAGAGACTGGTAACAGTAAAGACAGATAGGATGACAAATGTAAAATTGAGAGAGACACAAAATTAGAATAAAGACAAATAGGATGAGACAATTTCTAATAGATACCGGTAAAAGTAGAATAAAGACAGATATTAGATATAGGATGAGACAAATGTATAATAGACAGAAACTGGTAACAGTAAAGACAGATAGGATGACAAATGTAAAATAGAGAGAGACACAAAATTAGAATAAAGACAAGTAGGATGAGACAATTTCTAATAGATACCGGTAAGAGTAGAATAAAGACAGATATTAGATATAGGATGAGACAAATGTATAATAGACAGAAACTGGTAACAGTAAAGACAGATAGGATGACAAATGTAAAATAGAGAGAGACACAAAATTAGAATAAAGACAAGTAGGATGAGACAATTTCTAATAGATACCGGTAAGAGTAGAATAAAGACAGATATAGGATGAGACAAATGTATAATAGACAGAGACTGGTAACAGTAATATAAAGACAGATAGGATGACAAATGTAAAATGGAGAGAGAGAGACACAAAATTAGAATAAAGACAAATAGGATGAGACAATTTCTAATAGATACCGGTAAGAGTAGAATAAAGACTGATATAGGATGAGACAAATGTATAAGAGACAGAGACTGGTAACAGTAAAGACAGATAGAATGACAAATGTAAAATAAGGATGATAGATTGGTACAAACGAATATGAAGACAGCATATTTGACAAATGGAATAGAAAACAACATGTGAGAAAATTTGACAAGAAAATATAAAGAAACAAAATAGTGCCTTTACATGAAAGACAACATAAAATATATATGCGAGATAAATTACTATTTTTTGTTATTGTACGATGCAACTACAAATATAAGTTACTTTTGGGTAAATCTATTTTTTTGAATCACACACACTTCAAAAAAAAAAAAAAATCAAATTCTATAATTAAGAAAAATATAGTGAATAATTGCATGGTAACTATTTCATATATTCGAATAAATAATCTAGCAAATATTTACTTACATTTTCAGAATATTAAATGAATACAAAATATTTTACTTCATTTTTGACCAAACATTATTTTTTTCAGAAAAAAAAAGTCGCGCATTAGAAAAAGCAGATTCTCCTGGTAAAAAAAGGTTAATTTCACTCTTCCTAATCAACCTGTGATTTATGAAGTGGTGATAAAAAGAGATTATATAATTTAGAATCCGCTTTTTTACCAACGCTATAAGTAATTATGAAAAACTAACCAATCAAATCCCGAGGGAAACTCCTGAAAGGTGATTGGAAGAAAGAGAGAAAATACATTTGCAGCCATTCCTATTTTAAACAATTTATTCCTTATTTTCCAACCCATTTATTTCAACTTAATATTCCACCCGTTCCTGGAGGTATCACGGTGAGAATTTTATATATCTTTAGAAAAACAAAACAATCCCATAAATGTAACGTATAGATTTTCCCTGTGAAATATAACTTGTGTTCATTTTTTTACAGAAAAATTTAATGAATAGATGCAGCCGTTTCTCGATTTAAAAGCAAGCCACAGTGGAGGTACTCTAATAATTCTTTATTTAAAATTCGGTTTGGGTTTTAATACAAGATTTTTAAGCATCGTTTGTAAGCTAGTGAAAACTTTAACTAAAACTATTTATTTAATATTTGTAGATACAGGTAAAATATACTTTGAGACTATTGAGACAATAAAGTAAATATTAAAATTATTTATTGCAATTTTTGCTTTAATCTAAACAAATTATAATATATATTATAGAAAAAAAAAGGAGGGGGGGGGGGAGGAAGGGGTGGACTTTAAAATCTTACACCCGCCAAATCTTTACAAACTACAGTAAAATCTCGTTATAGCTATCGCCCAATGGTACAGAATTTTGGTTCACTATTGATGGATATATATATGAAATATTTGTTTATACGGAGGGTGTTTCCTTTCAAATGAAACGATTTAAAACGTCCGTTAGAACTTTATTTTTCGAACGTGAATTTTTTTCATGTGTTCTATGTGCTTCCCCTTCTTCTTGGCTATCTCCCTGCATCGGACTTTCCAAGCTGCGAACACTTCCTTGACTTTGGAGAGCGAAACATTCGACCACTCCTCTTGTGCGGCTTTCCAAAGAAGGAAACAGTTATAGCGTCATAGTGAAAAAGCAAAAAGCAGAAGGACTAGATGTTGGCAAAGCTACAATATGTAGGGTAGTAAATGGCATCGGAAAGAAAAGGGAAGCTGAATCCAATGGGCAAAAATTTCAAGTCGATCGACCACGTCCGGTGCGGACCCCCGCCACGGTTTCCAAGGTAAAGCGGCTAGCAACTACTGAAAATCCACCATCTCAGCGCCAACTTTCCAGAATGTGTGGAACATCGCTAAAAACGATAAATAACATCATTCACAAAGATTTGGAACTGGATACCCAACGAAAAGGCAAGGTTCACAAGCTCACCCCTTTCCACATGAAAAACCGTGCAACGAATGCCCGGAAGCTCTACGAGGAACACCTGGCCGGTTCCAGATCGGAATATACTGCAACATTGGACGAAGCATGGATGTATGTGACGTATTGCAATGGAATCCGGAAGATCTGTTACATCAAAAGAGGCAATCAGGTCCCGGATAATTGGGTTCACCAATGCTCCGAAACTTTCCCTAAAGGTTTCATGGTTGTCGGGGTAATGACTGGCCGTGGAGTCCTTCCGCTCATAAAGGTTCCATCGAAGGTGAAGGTGAACTCAGAATTCTATATAGAATGCGTTCTGAAACCTGTCATCGAACAACTGAAGGACCTTTACCCAGGGGAAATGGACAAAGTGTTCCTTCATCACGACAAAGCCTCTTCCCATACCTCCAACAAAACCCAACAGTTCCTACAAGAAATGAAGGACACCCTAGGCCTAAATTTTATCAGGAACTCGGACATTCCAGTGAAGTCTCCCGACGCCAGCCCACTGGATTTTTACGGGTTCGGTATGTTGAAACAACGGCTCTTCAACCGACGTCCCAAAACTGAGGCCGGACTTTGGAAAGCCGCACAAGAGGAGTGGTCGAATATTTCGCTCTCCAAAGTCAAGGAAGTGTTCGCAGCTTGGAAAGTCCGATGCAGGGAGATAGCCAAGAAGAAGGGGAAGCACATAGAACACATGAAAAAAATTCACGTTCGAAAAATAAAGTTCTAACGGACGTTTGAAATCGTTTCATTTGAAAGGAAACACCCTCTGTATATCTACACACACTCTATCCAAAAGTTCACCACGAAACCTACAAATATAAAATAATAAAATATTTTTTTTGTGACATATATTTTATTAGAAAAAATTAAATATACGTATTCTAAATTATATGTAAATGAGAAAATAGACTAATATATTGCTAAGCGCGCTACTATAAATTAGTCTAACACTTTAACAGGTATCTCCTGGGTGGTGTGGAGATTCTTTACGAAAATATTCATGGTCTGGTGATGCACGGGCTTCTTGAGGGGGTGAGAAATTTTAAATTGTTTAAAAACGAGATAAAATTTCCATAACAACTTTTCGAAAAGAGAGACCAAAACAGTGTCAAAGACAATTTTTCACACAGTAAGCCATCAACTCAATTATGCTGTAAATGATTCGTGGATTTTTTAACAACAGGTTATCGGTCCAATAGTTTGTCTAGCGAACATTTGTTAAAACAATTCTCTAAAAACTTATTTAAAAAAAAAAAGATATATTTTGATAATTTGAAACTCGTAAATTTGAATCTCTCGATATATTGTTATCATCGTCACAATGGGGGCGCTGCTTGCGAGTTAAATCTACAAATCTGCAAATAACTCTAAGGATATTCAAGATATTCAGGAAATTATTTTTCAAAAACCTTCCCGGTGATATACCTAATAATATCCCAAAATTTCACGGCGATTGGATGTATGGTTTTTGAATCTATAGAGTGCAGACAAACAGACAGACATTCAATTTTATATATATAGATAGATTCACTCTTCATTGTTGGCTTTTTATCTTACATTCATTCTTCATTGTTGGCTTTTTATATTACATTCACTCTTCATTGTTGGATTTTTATCTTACATTCATTCTTCATTGTTGGCTTTTTATATTACATTCACTCTTCATTGTTGGCTTTTTATCTTACATTTACTATTCATTGTTGGCTTTTTATCTTACATTCACTCTTCATTGTTGGCTTTTTATCTTACATTCATTCTTCATTGTTGGCTTTTTATCTTACATTCATTCTTCATTGTTGGCTTTTTATATTACATTCACTCTTCATTGTTGGCTTTTTATATCATATAGAAAATCAGTTTTATCTAGTGAACATTTTTTCCCGTGTCACATTGCCGTGTCATCCTGAGATAATCTTACTTTTGATAAATAATGTTTAAGATAACAAACTTAGTGATAAGAAAACTTGTTATCATCGTCACAATGGGGGCGCTGCTTGCGAGTTAAATCTACAAATCTGCAAGTAACTCTAAGGATATTCAAGATATTCATGAAATTATTTTTCAAAAACCTTCCCGGTGATATACCTAATAATATCCCAAAATTTCACGGCGATTGGATGTATGGTTTTTGAATCTATAGAGTACAAACAAACAAACAAAAAGACAGACAGACAGACATTCAATTTTATATATATAGATTTTCCCAATGATGTTTTAGATGTTTGAATTTATCTGAATCAAATTTCTGGAAAAAATGAAACTTCGATGTGGTGTAGGATCAATGCTATATAACATTGTCAATATTTTCCTTCCCAGTGCAAAAGACTGTATTTTCGTGAAAATCTAATTTCTACAAACACCAAATGGAAAATGAAACATATTGAGAGGATCTGGCTCATCATTGGTGATCCATTTTCCCAGTTACGTCATTTTAATCTACCAGACCTCTATAATTATCATATTGTCTACTAGAGTCTGTCATACATCAATAATTTCTATAGTTATCAAATTTTAAAATGTGTGTCGATGTGTAATATTATCGATTTATCCGTAGTCCGTTAAAATTGACTATTATCGAATGAGATCAAGAGTGAGATATATCATCCTAATGTAAATATTTTTAGAATATAATATAAATATGGTAATATATAAGAACTTTGAAATTAAATTAATTCTTGACAATTACAGATAAAAAGATAAAAACCATATAGATATAGTGGCATAACGCACCATCTATCCATGATGTTAGAAACTATTTGAGCGCGAAAAAAAAAAAGAAAAAACACATTTCTACTGCTCTTTCGGCGATGAAAAAATATTGGGAGGGCCTGGCTCATCAGTAGTGAACCCTCCCAGCGATTTTTCCAGTTTAATCTTTCAGACCGCTCTAATATTGCATTGGGGGCTGTATTGTTTACATATCAAGTACTGAAAATCCGAAACAATTATAGACGCGTAGGGTTCTTTTAAAAATTAAACAATATCTACTGCCCTTACTGCAATGGAAAAATTAATGGGAGGGTCTGGTTCATCAGTGGTGAACCCTCCCAGCGGTTTCGTCAGTTTAATCTACCATACCGCTGTTATATTGCATTTTTTTCGGTTTTCTTTTTATAGTGATACTGATACTAGACTCTTTTGGAATGGGTATTTTAGATGAACTATGGACATAAGCTTTGAGGACAGTAGAAATATATACAATTATAAATATGCAATACATCATAATATCAAGTATTATTGAGGAATTCTTGGTAAATGTATATAAGGAATTATGGAGTCAGTTTGGTAAAACAACTGTACTTTGTGTTTATCGTCAAAATATAAATTTAAAAAAGTGTAAAATCTAATATGAACCATTTTATTAGAAAATGATAAAATATAAAAAGCATCAGACATACCAACAAGGTCTCCAGAGATATGTAAGATAGAGTATATTTTCCTTAATTTTTCACCCAATATCTGTATAATTTAAATGATGATGGGGATGATGATAAAAACGAAATGGTATTTACAAGCTAGACGCAAACTATTTTGAAAAGCGTCTCGTTAACCTAATCTAACTATTTAGTTTTAACTACAGACTCTACCCACGAATGGAGGATTTTAATAACTAACTTGGTGATCAATTTAACGACCCTTTATTTAATCAGACGATGTGATGTGGAGATAAAAAATACTCAGAAGTTCGGGGGATCATAATGGAAATATTCACTTTAGTAAATTGTTGGTTGTCTCTCATTTTCTGGGAAAACATTGCGTGGTACTATAGGAATTTAACGATATTGACTCTTGAGATTAAATATGGTGTGTTCTAAAATTTATATAAGTAATTTTGACAGAAAACAAGTTTATAATTAAAGTGTATATTTTATTTATCGGTTCATAAAATACACTCATGAACAAACCTTAAGGAAGTTGTACCTTTAAGCATGTATGTATATCGAGATTCAGACAATTACTCTGAAAGATATTTGATACAACATTAATCTTTGTAATACAATATAATGCGGCTTATGAGTGAAGAACGACATTTGAAAATTATCCCCCATGTGTTTATTTTGAACGAAAAATCGAAATTTATTTTAAGGAGATTTAGGAATTTATCATTACTCTTCACAATTCATCCTTTTATACTTCATTCCTAAGGTTAGAAATAATCGTTATTTCTCTTTAAAATAAATTTAGATTTTTTTGTTCAAAAGAAACACATGCGGAACAAATGTCGTTCTACAGTAATCTTTATTGAAGACATGAGATAACCGGCGTGAACAAAATTGCCTCTGTCTTCTAAAAAAAAAAAAAAAAAGACGACCAACGATTTTGAAGATTTTCTAATTTCTTAAGTTTTTTTCTCTCTCTATGAGCGTATATACAGTACAGCACAAGAAACTTAATCTTGGAAGCTTCATTTATTTTATAATAGTATAGGGTTATGTTTATGAAATAACTCATCGGGTAAATGACTATCTGGACAGTAAACTACTGTCAATTACCTGGTTGTGTAATTTCATGTTTTGTCAGAATTAGCCGCTTATATCAGGCAATTTACCATCATGGACCTTTATTCCTCGCAGTCTTTTGTAAAGATTTATGTTAAAAATATAGTCCATGACCCGTTAAAGGAGGGAATTGAGCGATGTATCACCGAAAACGGTCATGGAGAATGAAGGAATAGGTATGTGCTAGCAAAGCCATGGAGGCTGTTTACCCGATATGTTATTACACACACAACAACCTATACTGTATACTTTCTAAAACAATAAAGAATCACAATTTCAATTAATAAACCCATGTTTCTTATAAAAATACTCCTTGCGTGAATTTTGGGACATAATGCTAAAGTTATAGTGTGCTCTATCTTTTATAATTCAGTAGCAGTATGGACATTCATCTATAGTGTCAAATCTTACTTCTTTATGATACGCTAAGACTAAATATTTTACCGATAGCTAAAAGGTGTTTATTTGGGAATTGAATGCAGAAGAGAACAATGCCCACTGCATGTACAGTATTTGAAATTATCTAATATATTTTTACTCTCTCTCTCCAAGCAGCTTGTCTATTTCCACTAGACACCTCAACCAAGAATTCCACTAAATCGCCATCTATATAAGGACAAAAGGCAATATAGCGATGTGCTAAAGTTATTAGTAAATGTTTTTATTGTGTTGGAATTAAACATAAAATTAATAGATCAAAATTTGTTCAAATATGCGTTATACCAATCTTCATATATATAATGATTTGCATGAAACCCATCATAAGCGTTTTAAAATATGTAAAGCGAGCGTCATATTTTGTATTTACATATTACTATCTAAATATGTAAGATATATACAAATTTCCATTAATAACCTTTCTGTCATTAAAAAGATCATTTTATTGTTTATAAATTGTTATATAGAATATCATTATTGTAGGTTGAAATATGAATAATTCAAGACTCATTAGAGCCCTCAAAATATAATTCACGACATTTCCTTAACCCCAACTTCCGCCTTTTTCAGGATAGAAAGTTTATATCAGAATGAACTCTGAATCATTTAATGTTAGAAAACTATCAATCACATTGATTATCATGATGATTGAGCTCTTTTAATTGTATTTCATCTAAAATCGGTACCATCCATCAACAATGGTATTCTATATACAAGAAAATTCCAGTATATCTCTACAAATTAGGATAGCTCATGATAGAAAGGTGCAATCCCACAG
This sequence comes from Cordylochernes scorpioides, assembly GCA_030710605.1. Lineage (NCBI taxonomy): Eukaryota > Metazoa > Arthropoda > Arachnida > Pseudoscorpiones > Chernetidae > Cordylochernes > Cordylochernes scorpioides. The sequence goes on from CP092866.1 coordinate 61,406,408, forward strand.
TATTCCTGACAAAGCCCCAAATAATGCAATTTTATGTGACAATATTTGAGCCATCTTTGAGTGCAGTCAAATTACCAAGTGTAAATAGCCACGGTAACTACAAAGTTGACGTTTTATTTGTATTATCTCAAATATTTATTGCAATTTTAATTCACCTTCAATGTAAACCTGTAAATTGAATATAAATAGTAAACCAACAGTAAAATGTAAATACATATTTACATGTTACTGTTGGTTTACTATTTATATTCAATTTACAGGTTTACATTGAAGGTGAATTAAAATTGCAATAAATTTTTGAGATAATACAAAATAAAACGTCAACTTTGTAGTCACCGTGGCTATTTACACTTTGTAATTTGACTGCACCCAAAGATAAATATAAATAGTCTGTTTATAGAATAATAAATATTTCACTAAATAGGTTTTCCCTATGAGAGATGTGACTCACAGCTTGCTAATCTGGTTGCCACTGACATAGATCTGACATGTTTCTGTCAAGGATTTATTATAAGTCTTGGGAGTTTGTCCTTATTAGATTTGCGTTTCTATGCGTTGTCGTCTATACGGACATCGTCTTCTTGGAGGGTGGAATTTTAGAGTAATTCGAGAAAAATATAGTTCACAGCACCCATGGCCTCAAGATCTGCTGGCGATATTCAGTTTGTCTTCCATAATCTACCCAGCATCTCCACCGTCACGTAGATATTATGAAAGACAAACCCTTCAGAATGAAACGGCGATTTATTTAATGCACAAAAATAGATTAAATAAAACCTGAGAGTCATTAAAGAATGTTTACAGAGAGAAAGGGATTGAAACTACTTTATTTCAATGTTCATATAAGATTAAATGAGGTTAAATACAGAATCGAATAAATGTGAATGAATAAGATTAAATAGGGATAAATAAATTTATAATATAAAATTGATAAATATACATATACACTGGTGTCCAAAAAATAAGAAACCTTTGTTTTTTAATGATATGTTTTAAAATATACAACGCTAAAAGCTAAAAAAAGTAATTTAATTAGGTATTTTAAGTCGTAGAATTTATTTATAGCAACCATTCGATTCGGTAAAATTGAAAATATGCAAATATTTGCTTGTCTTTATAAGTGTGCTATTTGGCGTGTCGTTTACCCCATCTAAGAATTGTCCAATTATAATTTTATTTAATCCTTAGTTAATTATGAGTTTACGAAAAATATCATCAGATGATTTAAAATGGAGAGCTGTTAGAAGAAAGGAGGCAGGGCAATCACAAGTTGAAGTAGAAAAATGGCTAAATGTGAATAAATCTGTGGTTAGCAAAATATGGAAACAGTTCATTGAGACAAGAACCATCAAAAGAAAAGAAGGTTCTGGTATAAAAAAGAAAAACAGCTACCTCTGAAAACCGTTATCTGGTCGTAACTGCCAAGCGCCATAGGGAGATGACAGCTATTCAACTCTCTAATGAACTCTCAAGTGCTACTGGAACGAGAATTTAAAGACAAACTGTTTACCGAAGGCTTCACGAAGGTGCTCTTTATGCAAGACGACCAATGGTCTGTATCCCTTTAACCTCTGCTCACAGGAGAGCCCGCTTGAATTGGTGCTTGGAACATCACGCCTGGACTCATGATCAGTGGGCCAATGTTATCTTCAGTGACGAGTCAAGATTTAGTTTAAACACAGATTCTCGACGAGTTTTCATCTGGAGGGAGCCTGGAACCCGCTATCATCCCAGTAACATCAAGGAAATAGACAGTTTTAGAGGGGGCAGTCTCTTAGTCTGAGCTGGCATCAGTTCTAGCAGACGCACACCCCTCCACATTTTTTCTGGAGCCACTTTAACTGCCCAAAGGTACAGGGACGAGATACTTGAGCCCTATCTAAGACCTTATAGAGATCAAATTGGTCACAATTTAATTTTTATGGACGATAATGCTCGTCCGCATAGGGCTAGGCTAGTCAATGAATATCTCCAGAGTGAGAATATTCGAAGGATGGATTGGCCAGCCAGATCTCCGGACCGGAATCCAATAGAGCATGTGTGGGATGCTCTAGGGAGGCGTATTGGAGCTCGTCACCCCTCTCCCAGAACCCTCGTTGAGCTAAGAACTGCTCTATTGGAAGGGTGGGGTTTACTACCCCTGGACCTCCTCCAAAGCCTGGTAAACAGTATGAGGGCGCGCTGTGAGACCTTGATAGCTGTTAGAGGTGATCATACTCCCTATTGATATCTTATTTCTTTAAGATCTGGAACATTAGCTTTGGGTATGTTGGTAATAATTTGAATATTTCATAATTTCATTTTTTTTTCATATATCTAGTTAAATTCTCCATAGTTTAAACTATTTGTATACTAAATTTTATATTTGTTAATAAATTAGTTTTTGAGAAATTTCAATATTGGTTAAGTTTCTTATTTTTTGGACACCAGTGTATATAAAATATATACAAAGTCTTCATTGGTAGCGCCCACCGCGGAAAAGACTCCGCAGAGAGTACTATAATTATTATATATAAATATTAAAAAGAAGTTGTACACAAAGTAAGAATATTTTCTATAATATCTTCTATATATATTTAATCAATGTTTGTATGTTTGTTTGTTTGTTTGTTTGTTTGTATGTATGTCCGGTATACAAATTCGCAGTAGTTCTCTAATTCAAACCAAAATTTCCATACATAGGTAAAAAAATACGGGGAAGACGATAGGCTATTTAAAAAAATATATAATTCAATTATTAAAGCTATATATTCAAATTATTCTACTTAGCTCACGAACAGCGCCCTCTATCAACGATTAAATTATGCTGATGCAAACAAATATATAATGCTAATAACAAACAATTATAACAAAAAATATTATCTAAATATATATCACTCGGGTAGATATGCACACGGGTCAATCCCGGGGCGAAGCCCGGGTCACCCGTCTAGTGTACTATAAAGTAGCGTTAAAAATTAGTACCAATTTTTAGATTGTAAATTATATAATGAAAATATAATTTCTTTGGAAAAGTTTGTGTTTGTACCTGAGTGTAGACTTATATCCACAATTTGTAGATATGTTTCCAGATAATTGTACAATTTTTCATCGCTCCGGAAGAGATTCTCTCACTTCCTGTCATTAGCCACGGCTGACATTTGGCGTTGATCGAACCCTCCAATACTCTGCTACATCGATACCGTGTCTCCCGTGTTGGAACCAGGGCTATTTCTCTTTCTCTTGCCATAATCTCTTATCTGATACCCAACCTACCATCCCCAAGCAACAACAACCCTCTCGGATCCCTTCATTCCTGAAATATCAAGATATATCGCCCCTTCCTCCACAAAATAATGTACACAGTCGATTTTTGACAATTGACAATTAAAATAGATTTCTTGACATCTTTCAATACACGCAAAAGTGCACAGTATAGACTACTTAAAAGATATAAATACTATGTACATGTACCGCTGCAGAGTTTGGTGGAGAATCGCAAGTGGGTCTCCAGCGATACAACGTATTTCGCGATCTACGAAGAATACGTAGATCGCGTACTTCGCCGCTGAGGAGATGGTGATGGCATGGTCCTCGAGATTTTTGATGTCGATTTTAGACTTTAAAGATTTACAGTTTTTATTAAAGTGAAAACATCAGGAGTCTAGGGATACGTTTCATTTTGAAAATTTCAATTAAGATCTCTAGCCTTCATGTTCGAAAGTTATAGATATGAATACAATTTTCAAAAAAGAAACTTATATCCCCCTTCCCCTATGGAGCCTGATAATTTCACTTTAATATTGATACAATGAATTATTTTTATTGAATTATGAACAGTTTATAAAAATTGTGTGAATCGATTGATTGGCCCCTAACTTTCACAAGACAGATTTCACCATTCAGAGCGTACGTTGAATTGTAAAGTCGAATATCTTTATTAATGATATGTGACGTATTTATAGTCGCAATTTCCTACCCCCAATGCTAATGGCCTGAACTAGTTTATTATTTGGAATATTATATTAATAAAATAAACAGCACGACCCTATTGCGACAGCTAGATGTCCAACAGATAGGCACCAAGTCCGAAGATTGAATGAAGAAATGGCGGTGGGCACTGCAGGAGTTCGGATTATGTATAGATGGGGAATGGTGCTTGTACAATTTCCCACACAAGTCTCTTGTTAAATATCTGGTTGAATCCTTGTTATGTGAGAAATTGTCTCTTCTTACTACAAATGTTTACTTTCATATAGGTTCTAACTAGGTGCCAAGGCCTGCCCTACCTTCTCATTTGTAACAAACACAAATAAAAAATATTACAATAGCTAAATCTAAACAACTAAACTGGATAATTAGTAAAATGGATATATTCTAGAAAAAGGTCACAGCCAAGTATTAAATATTTTAAACTATTACAGAAATGGGGAGGAACAAAATCATTGTTCCATTTTATCAGTTCCGCCTTCTCTTTGTACCGTCAAAAATCAATTCTCGTAAAAACCACATTGATGTGCCGTGGAATTGCTCCAGATTTCCATACCGATGTCATACATCCGGGTTTTATTGTTCCCCACAACCCTATCCTGGCTTCTTCATTTAACCGCAGTGATTGAGGCTCTAGGCTCGGGGGGTATTGGGAACATCAAATTTACATATTAGAGTTTTATAAAAAATATCGCTATTCACACAAAGAGTTTACCTTCACTATAAATGAGGCGTATCTTGAATATTTACGAATTTATTTTCAATTCGCAATGTTTATTAAACTGTCGATCCCATTTATCAAGACAAACGATTTTGTGTGGATATATATAGTAGAAGATCAAGATCATAAATATACTAATTTGAAAAATGATTGTCTACGTAAATCAATATATTTACATTTCTTCTTTCATCACAGTTACTGTATAGAAATATCTCATACATCCTTTCAACATTAAATTGTTTTGGATTACATAAAAGGGCATACCTGGATCTGTAAAGAAAAAAAAAACATTTTTTTTCTTAAAATATTTCGAGAGATTGCCCCCTCTTTATCAATTTATTGCACAGTGAATTTAATTCACAAATTATTGTACATCATATGAAAACAAATTTGTCATTGGTCAAAAATAATTATTGAAAATGATACATAAAAAAATTAATAATAATAATAATATAATAAAATATTTTGAAAATTAAAGGCTTTTTAGTAATGCAGTATTTTATAATGTTTTTGAAACAAAATTTAAGGAAATAAAAATAAGAAACAAATTAAGTTGACTGCGATTATTAGAAAAAAATTAAGTTAAAAGAGACAAATAAGGTTCGGGGATTTCTTCGTATCTATTTACACTAGCAGGGTCCTTCATTGATGCTATGGCCTCCATGGTGGAGCATGGTCTCCGATTGGGACATCAGCCAGATTGGGAAAATACTTCCACTATTTACAGGGGCATCCAGAACTCGCACCAGAGGAAGTTCCTGGAGGCCATAGCATCAATGAAGGACCCTGCTAGTGTAAATAGATACGAAGAAATCCCCGAACCTTATTTGTCTCTTTTAACTTAATTTTTTTTCTAATAATCGCAGTCAACTTAATTTGTTTCTTATTTTTATTTCCTTAAATTTTGTTTCAAAAACATTATAAAATACTGCATTACTAAAAAGCCTTTAATTTTCAAAATATTTTATTATATTATTATTATTATTAATTTTTTTTATGTATCATTATCAATAATTATTTTTGACCAATGACAAATTTGTTTCACTATGATGTACAATAATTTGTAAATTAAATTCACTGTGCAATAAATTGATAAAGAGGGAGCAATCTCTCGAAATATTTTAAGAAAAAAAATGTTTTTTTTTTCTTTACAGATCCAGGTATGCCCTTTTATGTAATCTTAATTAATGGATCGCCTTTTGACTCAAATTAAATTGCTTGTTTTGATAAAGAGGACCGTAATATCTACTACATATATATATATGGAAATATTATATATATATCGATCGCCATAAAATCTTGATAAAGGTGAACGTTCGGTAAGCGTACATACAAGGTGCGTTCATTAATTTCCAGGACTGGTTAAAAAATAAAATTAATAAAAAAGCTGAAGAAAAAATTTTATACAGAGTTAAATATTGGACATTCGACCACACCTGAGTGATAGTACGAGTCTCGTGGCGCACGCGCCGATCTAAAAATAGAACAAAACAACTTCCTTGTAAGGTTCGCATTTTTAATTTTAAAATGGCCATTTTCGAAGAGCAGAGAATCTGCATTAATTTTTGTTTTAAATTGAAAAAAAGTGCTGCTGAGACGTATGAATTGATTAAAGAAGCTTTTGGCGATGCAGCTTTATCCCGTTCAAGAACTTTTGAATGATTTTCACGCTTCCAAAAGGTCGGGAAAAGGTAAACGATGATCAGCATACTGGGCGTCCAAGATCATTTCGTTGCGAGGAAAACAAGCTCAAAATAAAGGAGTTAATTAAATCTAACAGAAGAATTATCTTCAGAGACTGGACTATCTGTTTATTTGGGGATAATGAGGTGCTTAAGGGAGGCAGTGCGCCTTAAAAGACCTGAAAGATGGCAAAACAATGACTGGATACTTCACGTCGGTAATGCGCGGCCGCACACAGCCCATGTTGTTTTGCAGTTCTTGGCCAAGCATTCAACCATACAGATCCCTCATCCACCCTATTCCCCCGACTTAGCCCCCAATGACTTTTTCCTCTATCCTAAATTGAAAATGAACTTGAAAGGACGGAAATTTGACAACGTTGATATGATACAAGCTGAATCGAAGGCAACCTTGAGGAACCTCTCAAAAAGTGATTTTATCTCCTGCTTCGACAATTGGAAAAAAAGATGGAACGGGTGTATTGAGGCAGGAGGGGCATATTTTAAAAAATATTAAATTAGTTTTTTATTTGTTTTATTTTTTCAAAGATACAGAGCAGTCCTGGAAATTAATGAACGCATCTTGTATTTAAATCTGCGCGTTTTGTGCAGAAATGATCAAAATATGAGAGTTGCTAAGTGCATTTAATAAATACCTAAAATGCATCTATAAACGTAGAGATGCTTTCTGTATATTTTTACTATTATGTGATATAGGTATAGATATAGGTTTATTGATAGCAAAATGGGATTTGAATCTACTTTAAATTTTAATGCAATTTCCGCGCTATGGGGAAAGTCTTGCACTAAATGTTGGGAATTATGGCCTCAAATGCATATCGATTTCTCTTCTAGATATTACTGATTATGCAAATTAGTTTATCTTGATTTGCATGCCAAACCTTTTAATCGAATCATTTCCAACCATTGGCCTCCTGTGGAAGCTAGTAAATCCAAGCAATATTTGCTTTAGTAGGACGTGAATAAATTTACAAATTTTAATCTACATAAAGTTTAGGTATTGGAAATATATCGTATGGAGTAATAAAACGGTAGCCATAGTAGTAGCATTGGATTTTATATCCGTCCATAGTCCACGTGCCATACTGTATTAGAGCTAGTCGCAAACTCTATGCACAACCGTATCTGTAAGAGAAACAAGTATCAATTACCATATCATAATTTGTATAGTGTGTCCCTAACGAACGTGCTCAGTACAAGAAGGAGAATCATAAAACTTAATGAC
>CP092866.1:61414125-61492284 GCA_030710605.1 Cordylochernes scorpioides
TCTTAAATGTCACTCTTCAAGATATTTTATTTACAATTATCCACACAAGGAGACGGTCAACTAATGAATTTTACTTAAACCTCCGAGCTGTAGAAACTCAATCTAGATTTCAAAAGTTGAATATTTGAAGAGGCAATTTCCCCTTGTGTGGTCGAAACAAAAAATTAAAAATGTTGAAAGATTTGAATAAACTTTGCTGGAACTAATAATGAAGGAAATTGAGTTGTCAGGTTGGTTTAATATAAATTCTGGAGAGGGACAAGAGTTCTCAAGATGCACAAATTAAGAACCACTTATGACAACTTTTAACATATAAATATTTAATATAGTTTTAAAGGGAAACCAAGAGAGCTTTCCATCAAAGTCATCCTTCTACTAACTTATATGTAACAATTGACCAAGTGTCAATAAAATATTTTGATTTATCTAATGGCTTATTAAGGATATAAGAGAATATTTTTAAAACTTACTCATTTTCCTAATAAAAAATATACTAAGTGTCAATTTTTTGAGTTTTCATAGAACCATCAATAAAAATAAAATTCACATAGAATAATAAGCGCTCATCAGGATCAAAATAATTTATCGAAATCTATTATTTCGACGTGTCGGATCACCCGCCTTCCTCTAAGGATAGAACTCAGCAAAACCATCTGTGGAAGTTTTAAATGGATTGCTTTTTCTTTCGGCTGCTTTAATGCAATAAGTAAACACTTTTTATCTGATTCGGTGTGTGTATTTCTTCATTATTCAGTATTTATCTAATGATTTATCCATTAATTATACCTATATGCAATAATTTTTATTTTTTATAATCAATTTCAATTATCTGAATTTCTATGAATGGCTTTAAAAATTTTACGGACATTTTTTGCTTTTGTCTTTGGTTTTTACCAGTAGTCCTCGTACTTATATATGGTAATTTCTTTCCCTGTTGGTTCTCTCTCGTGCTGCTTTTCAACACTACCTAGGTGACGTATGCACGGTTCTTTTCCTCTCTGGAACCTTGGCGGGAGGTAATATGCTACAGCTTTACCGGCAGACTGGCTCTATTAAACAGTGTCAAACATGATAAAATGTTTTGAAGTTAATATTTAATTCAATATTAAATCAAATATCGATACTGAAGCCTAATTTACGGGTATCACTTCTTCCGTTAACGATTAGACAATTTTGTGTTTTGGTTTATCGAATTTCTCGGTCGCATGTGCGATGATTTAATGATCTACTCTGATCGTGGTGTGTTTTATTTTCTACTATAGCTCTATCTCTTTCTCAAAGGTAAAGGTAACGAGTTTAGATATCAAACCTGAACTTTCAGGACACAACTGACGGTCGACTTTACAGATTGGTTTGTTCTATAAAATAATTATCAACATAAAATAATTTTTATAGCATGTATATGTATATATTATATAGATTACATTCCATTAGGTAAAATTTTGTAAAAGTGTAATTACATAACATGCTAACATATTTATGAGGTATTGGATAATCTGCTTACAAAGTAAATATTCTCTATAGAGATTTACTTTATAAAATTTGCTATCAACCCATCTCCATGCTAGTTTATTCCAGGTGTTACTCCATAGATATCTTAATTAGCCAATTAGAATATTAATTCTGTGTCATTAAGTTTTATGATTCTCCTTCTTGTACTGAGCACGTTCGTTAGGGATACACTATACAAATTATGATATGGTAATTGATATTTGTTTCTCTTACAGATACGGTTGTGCATAGAGTTTGCGACTAGCTCTAATACAGTAAGACACGTGGACTATGGATAGATATAAAAAACAATGCTACTACTATCGCTACCGTTTTATTACCCCATACGATATATTTCCAATACCTAAACTTTATGTAGATTAAAATTTGTAAATTTATTCACGTCCTACTAAAGCAAATATTGCTTGGGTTTACTAGCTTCCACAGGAGGCCAATGGTTGGAAATGATTCGATTAAAAGGTTTGGCATGCAAATCAAGATAAACTAATTTGCATAATCAGTAATACCTAGAAGAGAATTCGATATGCATTTGAGGCCACAATTCCCAGAATTTAGTGCAAGACTTTCCCCATAGCGCGGAAATTGCATTAAAATTTAAAGTAGATTCAAATCCCATTTTGCTATCAATAAACCTATATCTATACCTATATTACATAATAGTAAAAATATACAGAAAGCATCTCTACGTTTATAGATGCATTTTAGGTATTTATTAAATGCACTTATCAACTCTCATATTTTGATCATTTCTGCACAAAACGCGCAGATTCAAATCTGTGCGCTTACCAAACGTTCACCTTTATCAAGATTCTATAGTGATGGATGTATATAAGAATTCCACATATATGTATAATGTATATATGTAATAGATATTACGGTCCCTTTATCAAAACAAACGATTTAATTTTGAAAGGATGTTTGAGATATTTCTATACTGTAACTGTGAGGAAAGAGGAAATGTAAATATAATGATTTATAATATGATGCACTAGCGCGCCATCTGTTATCAAAATTCAAAATTAATTTAAAGGCGTAAGATTCTTTTTGAAAATAAACAATTTCTACTCCCCTTACTGCAATGGAAAATTTTAATGGGAGGGCCTGGCTCATCAGTGGTGAAACCTCCCAGCGGTTTCGCCAGTTTAATCTACCATACCGCTGTTATATTGCATTTTTGGAACTTCCTTCTGTAGTGATACTGTTGTTAGACTCTTGGAATAGGTATTTTAGAAGAACTATGGACATAAGCTTTGAGGACAGTAAATTACAAACATTTATAAATATATAATATGCTTCGAACAATCGCTCTTCCGCAAATATCAAATTGTTTCTTTTATTAGAACATTTATAATATTATGCACTAGCGCGCCATCTGTTATCAAAATTCTAAATTATTTTAAAGGCGTAAGATTCTTTTTGAAAATAAACAATTTCAAAAATGCAATATAACAGCGGTATGGTAGATTAAATTGGCGAAACCGCTGGGAGGGTTCACCACTGATGAGCCAGGCCCTCCCATTAATTTTTCCTTTGCAGTAAGGGCAGTAGAAATTGTTTATTTTCAAAAAGAATCTTACGCCTTTAAAATAATTTCGAATTTTGATATTGATTTATGTAGACAATCATTTTTTTCAAATTAGTATTTTTATGATTTTTATTTCCTCGTAGCTACTATATATAGTATATATCCACACAGAGTCGTTTGTCTTGATAAAGGGGATCGTCTGTCTGATAAACCTTGCGAATTAAAAATAAATTCGTAAATATTCAAGATGCACCTCATTTATAGTGAAGATACACTCTTTGTGTGGAAAGCGATATTTTTATAAAACTCTAATATGTAAAGTTGAGGTTTTCAATAAACCGAGCCTAGAGCCTCAATCACTGCGGTTAAATGAAGAAGCCAGGATAGGGTTGTGGGGAACAATAAAACCCGGATGTATGACATCGGTATGGAAATCTGGAGCAATTCCACGGCACATCAATGTGGTTTTTACGAGAATTGATTTTTGACGGTACAAAGAGAAGGCGGAACTGATAAAATGGAACAATGATTTTGTTCCTCCCCATTTCTGTAATAGTTTAAAATATTTAATCCTTGGCTTTGACCTTTTTCTAGGATATATCCATTTTACTAATTATCCAGTTTAGTTGTTGGATAGATTGTAAAATATTTTTTTATTTGTGTTTGTTACAAATGAGAAGGTAGGGCAGGCCTTGGCACCTAGTTAGAACCTATATGAAAGTAAACATTTGTAGTAAGAAGAGACAATTTCTCACATAACAAGGATTCAACCAGATATTTAACAAGAGACTTGTGTGGGAAATTGTACAAGCACCATTCCTCATCTATACATAATCCGAACTCCTGCAGTGCCCAGATACCGCCATTTCTTCATTCAATCTTCGGACTTGGTGCCTATCTGTTGGACATCTAGCTGTCGCATTAGGGTCGTGCTGTTTATTTTTATTAATATAATATTCCAAATAATAAACTAGTTCAGGCTATTAGCATTTAGAGCAGGAAATTGCGACTATAAATACGTCCCATTTTATTAAGAAAGATATTCGACTTTACAATTCAACGTACGCTCTGAATGGTGAAATCTGTCTTGTGAAAGTTAGGAGCCAATCAATTGATTTACAATTTTTATAAACTGTTTATTATTCACAATAAAATTAATTCATTGTATCAATATTAAAGTGAAATGATCAGGCTTCATAGGAGATATAAGTTTCGTTTTTGAAAATTTAAATCAGATCTATAGCTTTCGGACATGAAGGCTAGAGATCTTAATTAAATTTTTCAAAATGAAACGTATCCCTGGACTCCTGATGTTTTCACTTTAATAAAAACTGTAAATCTTGAATGTCTAAAATCGACATCAAAAATCTCGAGCACCATGCCATCACCATCTCCTCAGCGGCGAAGTACGCGATCTACGTATTCTTCGTAGATCGCGAAATACGTGGTATCGCTGGAGACCCACTGGCGATTCTCCACCCAACCCTTCAGCGTTGGAAGAGGCGCAATATTCATTGTACATAGTAATTATCTATTTTAAATAGTCCATACTGTTCACTTTTGCGTGTATTGAAAGATGTCAAGAAATCGATTTTAATTGTCAATTGTCAAAAATCGACTGTGTACATTATTTTGTGGAGGAAGGGGCAATATATATTGATATTTCAGGAATAAAGGGATCCGAGAGGGTTGTTGTTGCTTAGAGATGGTAAGTTGGGTATCAGATAAGAGATCATGGTAAGAGAATAAGAGATAGCCCGGGTTCCTACACGGGAGACACGGTATCGATGTAGCAGAGTATTGGAGGGTTCGATCAACGCCAAATGTCAGCCGTGGCTAATGACAGGAAGTGAGAGAATCTCTTCCGGAGCGATGAAAAAGTGTACAATTATCTGGAAACATATCTACAAATGGTGGATATAAGTCTACACTCAGATACAAACACCAACCTTTCCAAAGAAATTATATTTTAATTATATAATTTGCAATCTAAAATTTATACTATTTTTTAACGCTACTTTATAGTACATATTATAGAAAATATTCTTACTTTGTGTACAGCTTCTTTTTAATATTTATATATAACTAGCGAACCCGGCCACGCGTTGCTGTGGCTAAATTGTAATATGTTAAATTAACATTATACTAAACTATTCAGTAAAGTAAAGTTAATATTCACTTATAGAGATAAAATGTTTTAGCCGATCTAAAGCCCTACGGGATTGAGAAAGGAACGTTACGTTAAAATTTGAAAGTGATTTTTATATATATAGATAATATAGCCCTTCATTGTAATCATTGATTATATTCACTGCATTAATAAATGTCAGTGAACGCGTTTATTTGTATTGTTTTTTGTGTTCGAGATATTCGAATAGAACGTTCTCACATTTTCTGTAAAATATTTATATATGCACAAACACAGAATATAATCACTATGTCCTAATTGCGCTATAATTATTGTTATAAATATTATTCTAAAATAATTCGCCAGAAATCGTCCTGATAGTATACCAAACAACCTCCCAAAGTTTCATGGCAAACATCTAAAATAAAATAATACTTTCAATTCTTTGCTACAATATTAAAAAGAGGGGTGCTTAGGTGTTTAAAAATGTAAAAATGTGCTCTAAATAGTATTACATAGAGCCTTCATAACAAACATTTTTAAAATAAACCAATAAAAATATAATAATGCTGTAAAAACAGACCTTGCTACAATATTATAAAAGAAATGAAAATAAAAAAAGACACCCACGCTGAGCCTCGAACCTAGGTTTGTTACAAATATTATTAAAAAATTGTTTATGTTAATTTTTATTTTTAAAAGCCTACATTTTAAATAAAATAATATTTTTAATAATATAAAAGAATACAATAATATAAAAGAAATGAAAAAAAAAAAAAAACACCCACGCTGAGCCTCGAACCTAGGTTGCGGGGGCACGAAGCTGTGTACCTAACCTATAGGCTAAGCTTGACGTTACAAATAAGCTCATGCGAGGCTATTTCAGGCCAAACGTCTACCGCGAGGGGGCGTTGATTGCGAGTGAATTTACGTTTTTCGTAAATAAAAATGCAACGTATTAAAAAATTGTTTATGTTAATTTTTATTTTAAAAAGCCTACATTTTAAATAAAATAATATTTTTAATAATATAAAAGAATACAATAATATAAAAGAAATGAAAAAAAAAAACACCCACGCTGAGCCTCGAACCTAGGTTGCGGGGGTACGAAGCTGTGTACCTAACCTATAGGCTAAGCTTGACGTTACAAATAAGCTCATGCGAGGCTATTTCAGGCCAAACGTCTACCGCGAGGGGGCGTTGATTGCGAGTGAATTTACGTTTTTCGTAAATAAAAATGCAACGTATTAAAAAATTGTTTATGTTAATTTTTATTTTAAAAAGCCTACATTTTAAATAAAATAATATTTTTAATAATATAAAAGAATACAATAATATAAAAGAAATGAAAAAAAAAAAAAACACCCACGCTGAGCCTCGAACCTAGGTTGCGGGGGTACGAAGCTGTGTACCTAACCTATAGGCTAAGCTTGACGTTACAAATAAGCTCATGCGAGGCTATTTCAGGCCAAACGTCTACCGCGAGGGGGCGTTGATTGCGAGTGAATTTACGTTTTTCGTAAATAAAAATGCAACGAAAGGTTATTTCTAAAGAGTAATTAGCCAGAAACCATCCCGGTAGTATACTAAACATCTTCCCAAAGTTTCATCACGATTGGTTGAGCGATGTAGAAGATTATCACGAACGGACGGACGGACGGACGGACGGACCAACGGACCAACGGACCAACAAACATCCATTTTTATATATATAGATTGTTATGGTACTCTCTCTCTCTCTCTCTCTCTGCGGAGTGTTTCCCGCAGTGGGCGCTACCATTGAAGACTGTATATATTATATATATATATTAAAAATGGCATATCCTGACCAGGAGCACATGTGCTTTACAGAAGGCAGAGCGCCATCTGGTGGAACAGAAATCAACTAAACATTGATTTAGCCTGTTCCCTGATATTTGGCCAACCCAATTTCTTGATAAATCAAGAAAAGCCATTCACGAACGCGTTTCGCGCTTTTGGCGCTTCAGGTTTTATATAAATATTAATTTATTTTTGTTCATTAAATAAATTACCGTGTCACTCTGAGAGGTTTGTCCTTCCTAATATCTACGTGATGGTGGAGATGCTGGGTAGATTAGGGAAGACAAACTGAATATCGCCAGCAGATCTTGAGGCCATGGGTAGTATGAACTATATTTTTCGCGAATGACTTCAAATTTCCACCCTCCAAGAAGACGATGTCCGCATAGACGACAACGCATAGAAACGCAAATCTAATAAAGACAAACTTCCAAGACTTATAGGAAATCCTTGACAGAAACCTGTCAGATCTATGTCAATAGCAACAAGATTAGCAAGCTGTGAGTCACATCTCTCATAGAGAAAATCTATTTAGTAAAATATTTATTATTCTATAAACAGACTATTTATATTTTATACACTGTGAACATTCCTTGTTGCTTCTCTGGTAATTTATAAGTTTTAATTTGTTTTTGCATCAAATAAATGGTCGGGTAATTCAGATGTTTGTCTTTCCTTATTTTCAAAGTGAAAACATAATTAAACACTATTTCTACAGGCCATATACTGCAATAAAAAAACTGAAAAAATAGCGGAACCACTGGCAAGGTTCACCACTGATAAGCCATGCCCTCCTTTTTAATTTTCTATTCATTGTAGTATAAAAGGGGTCTGCAGTATAGAGAGATAGTTTATTAAAAGGCGATTTAACGTGTCATATATTATATATAACGTGTTATATATAAGAAATGAAAACGTTTATGCACGAATGTTTCTTTAAAACATAGAACAAACTTCTACTGTCCTTACTGCAAAGAAAAAATAATGGGAGGGCTCTTGGCTCATCAGCTCATCAGTGGTGAATCCTCCCAGCGGTTTCGCCAATTTAATCTACCAAACCGCTTCTTTAGAGCTCTAATACTTTATTGGATCATGTTTAAAAGAGAGAGAAACAATCGTACTTAAATCCCCCCAGCATTTAAAATTTGTCGTTAAAAATAGTACAAATTTTCATTAAAAGTGGCGCTAGATTGATTATGAATTTCAAGATAATATCAAAATCGTTATACTCTTTCTGTACTATAATTTATTTTTATTTTAAATTAACTCACTGAAAATGTATGTATCTATATTTTTATAATTTCTTCTAAATTTTCAAGTCAATAATTACCCTCCTTTTTTGTATTAGGAATAGAATTGTTCTGCATTATTTCTTCAATCACAAATATACAGCGAATCCGAACAAATTGTGAATTGAGGTTGAAAATATTTGGAAAGGCTTGGGTCATCCGTAGTAACCCTT
The DNA here is from genome assembly GCA_030710605.1 of Cordylochernes scorpioides. NCBI lineage: Eukaryota > Metazoa > Arthropoda > Arachnida > Pseudoscorpiones > Chernetidae > Cordylochernes > Cordylochernes scorpioides. Next base: position 61,422,574 of record CP092866.1, read on the forward strand.
TTCACACATTTTTCATCAATTCAATCTCTCAGTTACGATCAAATGTTGCTGTGTACTTTGCTTCTATAGTCTGCAATTGTGTAATAGATTTACATTTTACTATTGGATTACTATTTATCTCACTTTACAGGTGTTACATTGAAAGTGAATTAAAATTGCTATAAAATTTTGAGATAATACAAAATAAAACTTTAGCTTTGTGGTCACTGTGGCTATTTACACTTGGTAAGTTGACTGCACCCAAAGATAGTTCAACTATTGTCACATAAAATTGCATTATTTGGAGCTTTGTCGTGAATACTGTGGGATTGCACCTTTCTATCATGAACTATCCTGATTTGTAAAGATTTTCTTGTATATAGAATACCATTGTTGATGGATGGTACCGATTTTAGAAAAAATGCATTTATTAGATCTCAATTATCATGATAAGAGCCATGATTGATGGTCTTCTAAATTAAATGATTTACAGAGTTCATTTTGATATAAACTTTCTATCCTGAAAAAGAGGCGACAGTGGGGGTTTACGAAACGTCGGATAATACATTTTTGAGGGCTAATGAGTCTTTACTCTTAATTCAACCTACAATAATGATATTCTACATATTATTGTATTAAGCAATTTACAGTTTCTTTCAAGATTGGATTGTGTCTGACCTACTATTTTTGTTCTATTATTTACACTGAGTGCAATTTTTAATTAACAAACAATAAAAATGATCTTTTGAATAACAGAAAGTTTATTAATGGAAATTTGCATATATCTTGCATATTTAGATAGTAATATGTAAATACAAAATATGACGCTCGCTTTACATATTTTAAAACGCTTATTCATGCAAATCATTATATATATGAAGATTGGTATAACGCATATTTGAACAAATTTGGATCTATCAATTTTATGTTTGATTCCAACACAATAAAAACATTTACTGATAACTTTAGCACATCGGTATATTGGCTTTTGTGCTTATATAGATGGCGGTTTAGTGGAATTCTTGGTTGAGGTGTCTAAGTGGAAATAGACAAGCTGCTTGGAAAGAGTAAAAATATATCAGATAATTTCAAGTACTGTACATGCAGTGGGCATTGTTCTCTTCTGCATTCAATTCCCAAATAAACACCTTTTAGCAATCGGTCAAATATATAGTCTTAGCGTATCATAAAGGAGTAAGATTTGACACTATAGATAAATGCCCATACTGCTACTGAATTATAAAAGATAGAGCACACTATAACTTTAGCATGATGTCTCAAAATTCACGCAAGGAGTATTTTTATAAGAAACATGGGTTTATTAATTGAAATTGTAATTTTTTATTGCTTTAGAAAGTATACAGTATAGGTTGTTGTGTGTGGAATATTATATCGGGTAAACAGCCTCCATGGCTTTGCTAGCACATACCTACTCCTTCATTCTCCATGACCGTTGGGCGCCACCAATGAAGACCTTGTATATATATATTTATATATATATGTATATTTATCAATTATTTTATCTATTTATATATATTTATTCATATATCTATCATTATTAATCTTATTTATTCATTTTATGTATTTAACCTTATATAATCTTATATGGACGTTATAATAAATCAGTTTCAATCTCAATCTCCATGACCGTTTTCGGTGATACATCGCTCAATTTCCTTCTTTAACGGGTCATGGACTAAAATTCTAACATGAATCTTCACAAAAGACTGCGAGGAATAAAGGTCCATGATGTTAAATTGCGGCTATAATTCTTATAAAACATGAAATTACACAACCAGGTAATTGGCAGTAATTTACTGTCCAGATAGTCATTAACCCGATGAGTTATTTCATAAACATAACCCTATACTATTATAAAATAAATGAAGCTTTCAGGGTTAAGTTTATTGTGCTATACTGTATATACGCTCATAGAGAGAGAAAAAAACTTAAGAAAGTAGAAAATCTTCAATATTGTTGGTCGTCTTTTTTTTTTTTAGAAGACAGAGGCAATTTTGTTCACGCCGGTTATCTCATGTCTTCAATAAAGATTACTGTAGAACGACAATTATCCCGCATGTGTTTCTCTTGAACAAAAAATCTAAATTTATTTTAAAGAGAAATAACGATTATTTCTAACCTTAGGAATGAAGTATGAAAGGATGAATTGTGAAGAGTAATGATAAATTCCTAAATCTCCCTAAAATAAATTTCGATTTTTCGTTCAAAAGAAACACATGCGGGATAATTTTCAAATGTCGTTCTACAATCATAAGCCGCATTATATTGTATTATAAAGATTATTGTTGTATCAAATATCTTTCAAAGTAATTCTCTGAGAATCTCAATATACATACATTCTAAAAGGTACAACTTCCTAAAGTTTTGTCGATGAGTGAACCGATAAATAAAATATACTTTTAATTATAAACTTGTTTTCTGTCAAAATTACTTATATAAATTTTAGAACACACCATATTTAATCTCAATAGTCAATATCGTTAAATACCTATAGTACCACGCAATGTTTTCCTACAAAATGAGAGACAACCAACAATTTACTAAAGTGAATATTTCCATTATGATCCCCCGATCTTCTGAGTATTTTTTATCTCCACATCGTCTGATTAAATAAAGGGTCGTTAAATTGATCACCCAGTTAGTTATTAAAATCCTCCATTTGTGGGTAGAGTCTGTAGTTAAAACTAAATAGTTAGATTAGGTTAACGAGACGCTTTTCAAAATAGTTTGCGTCTAGCTTGTAAATACCATTTCGCTTTTATCATCATCCCCATCATCATTTAAATTATACAGATATTGGGTGAAAAATTAAGGAAAATATACTCTATCTTACTGATGAGCCAGACCCTCCCATTAATTTTTTTCATTGCAGTAAGGGCAGTAGATATTGTTTAATTATCAAAAGAACCCTACGCGTCTATAATAGTTTCGAATTTTCAGTACTTGATATGTAAACAATACAGCCCCCAATGCAATATTAGAGCGGTCTGAAAGATTAAACTGGCAAAATCGCTAGGAGGGTTCACTACTGATGAGCCAGGCCCTCCCAATATTTTTTCATCGCAGAAAGAGCAGTAGAAATGTGTTTTTTTTTTTTTTTCGCGCTTAAATAGTTTCTAGCATCATGGATAAATGACGCGTATGCCATTATATATCTATGGTTTTATTATTTTATTGTAATTGTCAAGAATTAATTTTATTTCAAAGTTCTTATATATTACCACATTTATATTATATTTTCAAAATATTTTAATGATATATTATCATTATATTATGATGATATATCTCACTCTTGATCTCATTCGATAATAGTCAATTTTAACGGACTACGGATAAATCGATCATATTACACATTGGCACATTTTAAAATTTGATAACTATAGAAATAATTGATGTATGACAGACTCTAGTAGACAATATGATAATTATAGATGTCTGGTAGATTAAAATGACGTAACTGAGAAAATGGATCACCACTGATGAGCCAAATTCTCTCAATATGTTTCATTTTCCATTTGGTGTTTGTAGAAATTAGATTTTCACGAAAATACAGTCTTTTGTACTGAGAAGGAAAATATTGACAATGTTATATAGCATTGATCCTACACCACATCGAAGTTTCATTTCTTCCAGAAAATTGATTCATATAAATTCAAACATCTAAAACATCATTGGGAAAATATTATATATATATATACCTTTTACTATTCTATTTATATAAGTTAATCACAAGGTGAAATATAGACAATGTTTGAAATCATAGAATACTCAAAATCATATTCAATTTAGAACTTAAATATACAACACCCACAATATAACACTATTGAACCGATAACCTGTTGTTAAAAAATCCACGAATCATTTACAGCACAATTGAGTTGATGGCTTACTGTGTGAAATATTGTCTTTGACACTGTTTTGGTCTCTCTTTTCGGAAAGTTGTTATGGAAATTTTATCTCGTTTTTAAACAATTTAAATATTTCTCACCCCCTCAAGATGTCCATGCATCACCAGACCATGAATATTTTCGTAAATAATTTCCACACCACCCAGGAGGTACCTGTTAAAGTGTTAGACTAATTTATAGTAGCGCGCTTCGCAATATATAGGTCTATTTTCTCATTTACATATAATTTAAAATACGTAAATTTATTTTTTCTAATTAAATATATGTCACGAATCTTTTATTATTTTATATTTGTAGGTTTCGTGGTGAACTTTTGGATAGAGTGTGTGTAGATATATAAACAAATATTTCATATATATCCATCAATAGTAAACCAAAATTCCGTATCATTGGGGGATCGCTATAACGAGGTTTTACTGTAGTTTGTAAAGACTTGGCGGGTGTAAGAATTTACGGTCCACCCCTTCCTCCCCCCCCCCCCCCTTTTTTTTCTATAATATATATTATAATTTGATTAGATTAAAGCCAAAATTGCAATTAATAATTTTAATATTTACTTTATTGTCTCAATAGTCTCAAAGTATATTTTACCTGTATCTAAAAATATTAAATAAATAGTTTTAGTTAAAGTTTTTCACTAGCTTACAAACTATGATTAAAAATCTTGGATTAAAATCCGAACCGAATTTTAAATAATTATTAGAGTACCTCCACTGGCTTGCTTTTAAATCGAGAAACGGCTGCATCTATTCATTAAATTTTTCTGTAAAAAAATGAACACAAGTTATATTTCACAGGGAAAATCTATACGTTACATTTATGGGATTGTTTTGTTTTTCTGAAGATATATAAAATTCTCACCGTGATACCTCCAGGTCGGGTGGAATATTAAGTTGAAATAAATGGGTTGGAAAATAAGGAATAAATTGTTTAAAATAGGAATGGCTGCAAATGTATTTTCTCTCTTTCTTCCAATCACCTTTCAGGAGTTTCCCTCGGGATTTGATTGGTTAGTTTTTCATAATTACTTATAGCTTTGGTAAAAAAGCGGATTCTAAATTATATAATCTCTTTTTATCACCATTTCATAAATCACAGCTTGATTAGGAAGAGTGAAATTAACCTTTTTTTTTTACCAGGAGAATCTGCTTTTTCTAATGCGCGACTTTTTTTTCTGAAAAAATAATGTTTGGTCAAAAATGAAGTAAAATATTTTGTATTCATTTAATATTCTGAAAATGTAAGTAAATATTTGCTAGATTATTTATTCGAATATATGAAATAGTTACCATACAATTATTCACTATATTTTTCTTAATTATAGAATTTGATTTTTTTTTTTCGAAGTGTGTGTGATTCAAAAAGATAGATTTACCCAAAAGTAACTTATATTTGTAGTTGCATCGTACAATAACAAAAAATAGTAATTTATCTCGCATATATTTTTATGTTGTCTTTCATGTAAAGGCACTTTTTGGTTTCTTTAGATTTTCTTGTCAATTTTTCTCACATGTTGTTTTCTATTCCATTTGTCAAACATTCTGTCCTCATATTCGTTTGTGCCAATCTATCATCCTCATTTTACATTTGTCATTCTATCTGTCTTTACTGTTACCAGTCTCTGTGTATTATACATTTGTCTCATCTTATATCTGTCTTTATTCTACTTCAACCGGTATCTATTAGAAATTATCTCATCCTATTTGGTTTTATTCTAATTGTGTCTCTCTCTCTCTCAATTCTACATTTGTCATCTTATCTGTCTTTACTGTTACCAGTCTCTGTCTCTTATACATTTGTCTCATCCTATATCTGTCTTTATTCTACTTTTACCGGTATCTATTAGAAATTGTCTCATCCTATTTGTCTTTATTCTAATTTTGTGTCTCTCTCTCTATTTTACATTTGTCATCCTATCTGTCTTTATATTACTGTTACCAGTCTCTGTCTCTTATACATTTGTCTCATCCTATATCTGTCTTTATTCTACTTTTACCGGTATCTGTCTATTATAAATTGTCTCATCCTATTTGTCTTTATTCTAATTTTGTCTCTCTCTCTATTTTACATTTGTCATCCTATCTGTCTTTACTGTTACCCAGTCTCTGTCTATTATACATTTGTCTCATCCTATATCTGTCTTTATTCTACTTTTACCGGTATCTGTTAGAAATTGTCTCATCCTATTTGTCTTTATTCTAATTTTGTGTCTCTCTCTCTATTTTACATTTATCATCCTATCTGTCTTTATAATACTGTTACCATTTTCTATTATAAATATGTCATCTCTCTTGTTTCTGAAGAAATCGTTGTTTTAATGTCTTCGATTCTTGTAAACCTCAAACCCTAACAATGAGTGAAAGTAACGAAACGGAGTTCTCGTCCCTTATAAATGCAATATTCAAACTGATTTTTATACATGTGTAGACATGTGGTGTCATATACAGTAAAAGGCAGTCGCTCATTGCCCACCATAATTATCATAATCCTTTACTATGTGTACTTGGATAAGTAAACAATGATCTTGCCCGAAAACTTCTGATTTGAATGGTAATTGGAATCCGCGTAAAACAATAATAAGACAACTCTACGTTATTTTAATACATTTTGTTAGTTGAAGAGGTGCCTCCACATCAATACATCTTCGGCCAAAATTAGAAAATGTATTATGTTAATAATAAACGATTACAATTACAATTATTTTATTTCCAAAGCGCTATATCCTGCAAGGGGTACTTGCGCCAAACAATGATAATCTAAATAATGTACATTTCAATAAATGTAGGGCGCATTAAAATTGATGCAAACGATTGTTTGTTTGTTTGTTCAGCATACGTTTCCATGGTGTTTGATCCAACTGAATGAAACTTGGCCGCGGTATACAGTTAGATTTGGAAGGAGTCGCTGTCAGAGTTTCAACTAATCTGATGAGAGATATTAATTATTTTATTGAAAGTAGAGTGTGATGCCACATAAATATAGAAACAAATTGATATATCATCATGTAATTACTGGTTGTTATAATTAATCATATTATCGTATAGTTAAAGAGAGATAGTGTGTATAGTGATGTGATATATAAAGGAAGAGAGAGAAAAGTAAATAATTATAACAATAAATCATTAATTACATCATATAAGAGCGCCATCTTTTGAACAATTCCCACTGTTGTTATTTCATTGATAAAATATTGTCGCAAAATTGTTTCAATAAATATCTTTAATAGTTTGATGTGTTATATAAAAATTATATGTAAATTCTTCAACACACTAGAATTTTTTTCTCTGGATTGTTGTGAAGAAGACACCACTCACTAAGTGCCTTAATTTAATAATAAAACTCTAAGATAACTCTGTAGTCTTTAATCTTTAATTGCGACAATATATATTGTTACACCAAGTTGCAGCTTTGCAGTCGACCTTGGTTTCTTCCTTCTTGGTGTTATACACGTTTCCCGAGCGGGTTTGCATATTCAAAGCAAATAAATAAAAGTAAATAAAAATAAATTACCTTTTAAAGTTATTGCGTTTATTTATTCGTTGTCTTCCTCGAAGGTCGCAATCCGCAGTCTTGGTCTAGGTCCTCTCTCGCTCCAATAAGCAATCAAGATATATATACAATAAAATATTACAAAAGGAATGAAACTATAAAAAGGAATGGAACTATAAAAAGGAATGGAACTATAAAAATGACAATCTAAATAATATGTTTTAAATAAATATTAAATATCATAGAATATTTTGAATAGATGTAGGGCGCATTAAAATTGATGTAACAATTTATTATATAAATCCCTGACAAATATTATATAGGTTGGTCAATTGTTGACCAAACCATTTTTCTAGAAAATAAATATGTAAATATATTTGAGTGTTGGCAAGGGAGACTGAAGAGTGTTTGACAAGATATAGACCTCCTGTTACTGTAAACAATATCTGAGTGGCTCACAAATCCCTTTCAATGAATTCACAAATCCTTTCCACCAAATCCATAAATCCTCGAAATATTCTGATCAATTCCTTGTAGGTTTGTTAGATAAACTCCTTTCTACATGGCACGTTGAACTTCTTCATGCACATCAATCACTGATCCATATTACATTTATGTTGTTGACACACTAAGAGAGAATTTTCAGACGTGTTTCTTTAATAATTTGAAATCGCACTAAAACTATTTTTTGGAGTGAATAAGAGTGTGTTGAAATGTTTTCTTCCCACTCGGTTACCAAACTGAGTTGTCTGGTTTGTGTATATATTTATTTGTTCCTTTAAGTTTTTCCCTCAATATATAACAATCTGTTAAAATATCAACAGTATATGGAGTTAAGTCTGGAAGATGTTTTTCTCGCATTTTCAACCAAGAAAAATGAAAATTAACCAAGTACTAATCTAATTTATTTATTTGGGTTCACAGAAAAAAAATATGATGATACTAATATTGATGCACTTTGTCCGATGGCCAAAAACAATATTTTCTCTGCGAAACTTTCACTCGATCAGCATATATAAATAAGGAAAGGTTCAAAAGACACCTTCACTCTTTTCCATTGAACTTCAAATTAAAAAAAATGATAAATTTTACAAATAGGTGTTGTATGGATAAAGTTGCAGCTTAAATTATAGGCTATTTAAAAAAACAAATAAATATTTACATATTTTGTGATATAAAGATAATCTAGAAGGAATTAGACCCAAGAATTTGAAAATAGCCAAATATCAGGCTAAGTTGTTATTTTTGTGGGATAATAAAATGTAATGATAATATCACTGCATTATGTTTGTTAATAATGCTTTCTTATAATAATAATGCTAGAACATCATTCACAACGGTTTCCAGGGCATTAATGTAGGTGTCAGCGTTCATACTAACTCTATTCTGAGAGAATTGGAAAGGTATGCCATCTTCTTCACTGGTGATAACGATAAGGACCATCGGGGAGACAGGAAATTTTGTGTACATCACGACAGCTACTACTGAGGAGTCTTTTCAGGTCCAATGATGATTCCTAGTTAGGGCTTAATTCATCAATGGTGAACCCCATTAGTGGTTTTGCCAAATTATTCTCCGACCATTCTACTATTGTAATGTATTGAAGGGGTGCAGCAAAGAAGATGAAGAAAATATGTGGGCAAGCCAAGAAAAGAAGGTATGCAGGGCCCCCCTCCACAAGTAAGTGTTTATTGACAGATTCCAGAGGAGGGGGGGGGGCAGACAGACAGTCCAGCTGGTGCCGTAGTGAAGGAAGGAGCCGAGATAGCGGTCGGCCTGAAGGGGGTTTGTTCGCCGAGAGGACATCGCAGTCTGAGTGGAGAAGTCGTCTGGTAACAACGATATCTTCGGCAAGAAGAAGACGGCGGAGAATTACCTCCGGGACGTGTGGATGATCCTACAAGGCGGTGTAGTCCAGGCTGCGCGTTTATTGATGCATGCTGCTTCATAGCAGATTATTGCCACTGCCGCTTATCGGCGCCTCGAATATTGACACGTCTTGGCTCATAAATCAAGGTTGATTTGAAATTGGGATCAGAAGTTTTCACTTCAGCTTCCCTTGTGATCATAAATGATCGTTCAAAAACTAATTCTTAACTACAAACGAGCTGAGGGTTTAAATCTCGCCACACTCCTAGACAGATCTCCTATTTAAATACAGTCAAACATGGCTACAGTCACACACAACCATGACTACAGTTAACAATTGCTACAGTCTACCATGGCTACAGTTAACCATGGCTACAGTCAACCATGGCTACAGTCACACACAACCATGACTACAGTCAACAATTGCTACAGTCTACCATGGCTACAGTTAACCATGGCTACAGTCACACACAACCATGACTACAGTCAACAATTGCTACAGTCTACCATGGCTACAGTCAACCATGGCTACAGTCAACCATGGCTACAGTCTACCATGGCTAAAGTCAACCATGGCTACAGTCACCAACAACCATGACTACAGTCAACAATTGCTACAGTCTACCATGGCTACAGTCAACCATGGCTACAGTCACACACAACCATGACTACAGTCAACAATTGCTACAGTCTACCATGGCTACAGTCAACCATGGCTACAGTCTACCATGGCTAAAGTCAACCATGGCTACAGTCACCAACAACCATGACTACAGTCAACAATTGCTACAGTCTACCATGGCTACAGTCAACCATGGCTACAATCACACACAACCATGACTACAGTCAACAATTAGTACAGTCAACCATGGCTACAGTCACACACAACCATGACTACAGTCAACAATTGCTACAGTCAACCATGGCTACAGTCAACCATGGCTACAGTCACACACAACCATGACTACAATCAACAATTAGTACAGTCAACCATGGCTACAGTCACACACAACCATGACTACAGTCAACAATTGCTACAGTCAACCATGGCTACAGTCAACCATGGCTACAATCACACACAACCATGACTACAGTCAACAATTAGTACAGTCAACCATGGCTACAATCACACACAACCATGACTACAGTCAACAATTGCTACAGTCAACCATGGCTACAGTCAACCATGGCTACAATCACACACAACCATGACTACAGTCAACAATTAGTACAGTCAACCATGGCTACAGTCACACACAACCATAACTACAGTCAACAATTGCTACAGTCAACCATGGCTACAGTCACACACAACCATGACTACAGTCAACAATTGCTACAGTCAACCATGGCTACAGTCACACACAACCATGACTACAGTCAACAATTGCTACAGTCTATCATGGCTACAGTCAATTATGGCTACAGTCAAATTGTTTAATTTCAAAAAGAATATTACGCCTTTAAAATAGTTTCGAATTTTGATAACAGATGGCGCGCTAGTGCATCACAGTCAACAATGGCTACAGTCAACCGTGGCTGTAGTCAACAATGGATACAGTCAACAATGGCTACAGTCAATCATGGCTACAGTCAACAATGGTTGTAGTCAACAATGGCTACAGGCAAACATGGCTGTAGTCAAGAATAGCTGTAGTCAACCATGGCTACAGTCAACCATGGCTACAGTCAACAATGTCTGTAGTCAACCATGGCTACAGTCAACAATTAGTACAGTCAACCATGGCTACAGTCACACACAACCATAACTACAGTCAACAATTGCTACAGTCAACAATTGCTACAGTCAACCATGGCTACAGTCACACACAACCATGACTACAGTCACACACAACCATGACTACAGTCAACAATTGCTATAGTCAACCATGGCTACAGTCACACACAACCATGACTACAGTCAACAATTGCTACAGTCTACCATGGCTACAGTCAATTATGGCTACAGTCACACAAATTGTTTAATTTCAAAAAGAATAATACGCCTTTAAAATAGTTTCGAATTTTGATAACAGATGGCGCGCTAGTGCATCACAGTCAACAATGGCTACAGTCAACCGTGGCTGTAGTCAACAATGGATACAGTCAACAATGGCTACAGTCAATCATGGCTACAGTCAACAATGGTTGTAGTCAACAATGGCTACAGGCAAACATGGCTGTAGTCAACCATGGCTACAGTCAACCATGGCTACAGTCAACCATGGTTACAGTCAACAATGTCTGTAGTCAACCATGGCTACAGTCAACAATGTCTGTAGTCAATCATGGCTACAGTCAACAATATCTGTAGTCAACCATGGCTACAGTCAACCATGGCTACAGTTAACCATGGCTGTACTCAACAATGTCTGTAGTTAACCATGGCTACAGTCAACAATGTCTGTGGTCAACCATGGCTACAGTCAACCGTGGCTACAGTCAACCATGGCTACAGTCAACCGTGGCTGTACTCAACAATGTCTGTAGTTAACCATGGCTACAGTCAACAATGTCTGTGGTCAACCATGGCTACAGTCAACCATGGCTACAGTCAACCATGGCTACAGTCAACCATGGCTACAGTCAACCATGGCTACAGTTAACCATGGCTGTACTCAACAATGTCTGTAGTTAACCATGGCTACAGTCAACAATGTCTGTGGTCAACCATGGCTACAGTCAACCGTGGCTACAGTCAACCATGGCTACAGCCAACCGTGGCTGTAGTCAACAAAGGCAACAGTCATCCATGGCTGCATTCAACAATGGCTGCACTCTACAATGGCTACAGTCTACTATGGCTACAGTCAACCGTGGCTACAATCACAATCGTGACTACAGTCAACCATGGCTACAGTCAATCGTAGCGACAGTCAACATAGGCTGCATTCTGCCTTGGCTGCAGTCAACCATGGCTGCATTCCACCATGTCTACAGTCAACTATGGCCATACTCTATCATTGTGACAGTCTACCAAATATTCAGTAACGCTTAACCGCTATAGCTGGGTTTCACTGTATAAAGCCACAATACATCAACTGAAAATAAAAATCATTTTATAGGATGACAAATTAATCTCCGCTATTAAAAGACGTTTCAATTTCTCGAAACACACTAATGGGATTCCATAGTTAGAAATACTGAGAATAAATAGGATTAAAAACAAACTTATTTCCACAAAGTGTCTCGTTAATGGTGTTATTGTAGGATGGAATTATGGAGATTCTGTAGAGAGTTCGAAGTGAGCTGATTAACATTATTGATAGAAACGTAAACTGTGATTTAAACTGAAATACCTTTTAATCCTTTTCTTTTAAAATACCAACTTGAAGAGCGGCCAATTATTCCTCTTAAATCTAACCAACGGCCATTAGTTTTTATGATCTCCAAATCTTCAACACAATATTATAGAAATAGTGTTAAAAATTCATTATATTAGGTTGTGTTTTTAAAGATTTTATGAAATATCATATTTTTGAATATAGTAGAGATTATATTAGTGTATTTTTAAGTTTGTAAAAATTCAGGGTAATGAATGCTTCAAATATCTTTCGTTATTTAGCTTTCAAATGGTCACTGAGCACGCCCGTACGTGCGAAAGCAAATATGTTTTATATATATGTCCCGAGCTGCTTCGGCTACTTTTTGACCTCGATGAAGAGCGAAGAAAAGCAGATGTCGAAAATGTAGATTTTTGCCTCCTGGATATTCCATTTTCAAGCCTGAAAAAAAATAAGTTTTTAAAATAATAAATAATACAGGTTTGTAGAGCAGAACAAGTACTATTTAAAGAATATAAACACTTTACGGTATAACAACAAAACCGTTATGAAACAAAGGGATACAAAAACTGAAAGAACTTCTTTTTACAACCCAATATATATTTTTTGAAAATAGAGCAATCCCTAAATAAATCTTTAATAAAAAGGCATTAAATCTGTGGTAAAATAAATTATATTTTTATACAATATATGCCTTTTTATTCAAATAATATATATATAACAAAGCAAGTGTACAATTTTTCAGACTTCTGAGTGGTCGGGATGGCTGTATTATATAAATTAATCTATTTCTCGTATACTTCATTTTAAATCTTATGTGTGACAATATTTCAACTCGGAATCTGTTGGGAGTTGCGGCTTGTTTTTCAGCGATTGTTCAAGACTTCAAATGAGGAAGGAATCCAAATAGTCATTCTCCTATCTAAACCTTCCTTGGGGAAAATTATAAGAACGAAAATCTATCAAAAATCAATATATTAATTTACCTCTTATAATTCATAATTCTATTTCCAATATCATGGAGCAAATATTTATAATCAATATGTAACAAATATATTTCTCTGGCAATGTATTTTTTTTTAATAATATCAAATATTATTCGATAAAAAAATAATCATTGAATCATTATTAACATAAGAACATTAAGTCTCCAGGTAAAAGTTTATTTTTCAAATATTTTTTTTTACAAATCTCTCAAACTTTTGGAAATGAAAGCCCTTCTACAGGAGAAAATATTTTACATTGAATCTCCAATTGAATAATAATTAAAATCAAATAAAATTATTTGAGTGTTTACAGTTGTTTCAATGCAGAATAAACGCGGGTCTTCATTGCGCGTGTTTAACGAGCAATGGAGCCGCGCATTGATTCTGCATTGAAACAACTGTAAACACTCAAAGAATTTTATTTGATTTTAACTCTTATTTTATTGGAGATTCAATGTAAAATATTTTCTCCTGTAAAAGGGATTTCTTGCCCGAAAGCTTGAGAGATTTGTAAATGAAAATATTTAAAAATAAACTTTTCCCTGGAACGCTTCACGATTTTGCGTGTCATCTTTGCGCAGGGGCCATACTAATCCTCTCTGTATTTTCTAATTTTAGTATGGAACGCTTCACGATTTTGCGTGTCATCCTTGCGCAGGGGCCATACTAATCCTCTCAGTATTTTCCAATTCTATATACAGTTACGAGCGTCATGCGTTCTTAATAATTTTTCATCTCTGTCACCGTTTGCTTTTTTTTTTTTGGAATGGCGCTCTCCTATTGGTTGGCTACGATCACGCCACCTTTGCCCCCCCCCCACCCCCACTCGCTTCTGGGGCCTGGCTTATCAGACAGTAAGGACAGTAGAAATTGTTTATTTTTAAAAAGAATCATACGTGTCTATAATAGTTTCGAATTTTGATAACAGATGGCGCGCTAATGCATCATTCTATATACAGTTACGAGCGTCATTCTCCATCAGTCATCTCTGTCACCGTTTGCTTTTTTTTTGGAATGGCGCCCTCCTATTGGTCGGCTACGATCATGCCACCTTTGCCCCCCCCCCCCCCCCATCATGCCCCCCCCCCCCCCCACCCCCACTCGCTTCTTCGTTTTTGTAACTATTGTGTTGGAGCGGGTCGCTCCTTAAATAAATGCATATATTAGTTAATAACTAAATGGAATCCTCTCTTTCTTTTTCCCAGTAAGAGACGCCTACGGAAGCCAACCGTACAAAGACAGATAAAGCACATAGGCTATAGTTATTAACTAACATATGAATTTATTTAAGGCGCCAATTTATAATTGTAACAAATAGTATTTGAATCAAAACATTCAATCGGGTAAAACACGGGCGTTGCCCGGGTCATTCGGCTAGTTTTAGTATATGTACCTCCGAACAAGCGTTAACTTTTCCCTGTAGGCCTAATGTTCTTATTTTAATAATCAAATATTATCTCTCTTCAGACCTTACTGTAATTATAAAAGTTATTGATTGAGAGGGCTTGACTCATCAGTGGAAAACCCTCTCAGCGGTTTCGCCAAATTAATCTCAAGATAGCTCTACTATTGTATTGGCCTAGGATTGTTATATACCCTGCATTTTCTAAGGAAGGTAGCTTAGGGATGTTTAGGGAACATATGAACATAATCTTATAGGTCTGTAGAGGTACATACATATAATTTCAAGGTATTGCATCGAGCAAAGCTCTTCCGCAAATATGGTTTCATAACAAATCTATATTAGCAAACTGTATTCATAAATTAAAATGCCATCTAGCGATAAAATTTGTAGCATTTAAATTTTTCTGGCAAATTGTTTATTTTTAATAATATCAAATTTTATCTCTACAGACCTTGCTGCACTAATAAAAGTTATTGAATGAGAGGGCTTGGCTCTTTAGTGGTTAACCCTCTTAGTGGTTTCACCAAATTAATCTCCAGACTACTGTTGTATTGGATTGGTTTTGTTATATACCCTGCATTTTCTAAGGAAGGTAGCTTAGGGGTGTTTAGTGAACATATGGACATAAGCTTATTGGTCTGTAGAGGTACATACATTTATTTCAAGATTAATGGTTTCAGACGTCTAGGGTTTCTACATAAAGGACAAGGCAGGTTAAGCGAGGCCAGCGGTAGACAAATTGGAGACTTGTAGGTGCTCTTTAAGTATTATAAAAATTGACTACAAATATTTTGGAAAGACATGGAAGCAAGTTAAATAAAAGCTTTTGAAAATGCGTTTGCCAGGATCCGAACAGAAAATGTTCTCAGCCATAAATCAGACGCGTTAGCCATTGAGATAAACTATGTTCCAAGTGTTTTAAATAAAATTCTATATTTAGCATATAATCATTACTTAATATATGCGTTAGAACATGGCATTATGTTTTACACCTTCGGAAAAATACTTAAAAGTGGTGACAAAGGAAATATACCTTTTTTTAGAACATGAATATCATGTTCCCACAACCTTATGTTGTATTCTAGCTTGAAATCATTCTTGCTAACTCACCAGTTTGAACATATTTTTAGCCAATCAGACTGACTCCATAAATTCCCTTGTAGGATGCTGTGAAATCTAAGCCGTCCCTGTACTGATGAGGGTCGTAGCTCGAAGCCATGGTATACAGGTTGTTGTATTTTGTATTAAATTTCCAAACTGATGTGATTACTAGGGTGATAAACACATTGTGTCATGATGCGGCACATATAAATGGAGAGGTACCTTTTTTTGGTACATAATCAAATATAGATAGCGTCATGTTTGATGTTCATTTTGACGGAAGATAAGCGACCCTTATTGTTATAGATCATTAACCTCCTGACAAAACTTTCTTTATTTTACCCATTTTTCCAGCTAAACTCCTCTTTGGCAAATTGTAAATATTTCATTTGATATCTTGTTTATCTCGTTTAAAAAAGCCTTCCTTGGACTGACGAAGGTCATTAGACCGAAACCATGGTCTCCAGATGGGCGATTCTCAGTTTTCCAAATCTGGTGTTGTGGCTTTGTCACCGACCTGAATCCGCTATTTTGCGGAGACAGACAATAGATGGTGTCATGTTTTAACGTCTATTTTGACGGGAGAGGCGGCTCTTATTGTTATAAACATATGTATCAACAGGTAAATATGAGCTAAGCAGACAAAAGGGACAATCTATTAACGTATTCAAAGAGTATGTATACGTTCTAACATAATAGATAAATGGACCTGGATATCCAAAGACATCCCTGTCATAGTGTGGAGCTCCTTGTAAGGTAGGATGGGTTGGACGTCCGACACTTGTTGATTTATAGATTATGAGCAGGTTGCTCGATGCATATATATACTCTTGTAATTAATTATATATATACAGTAGAACCTCCCTTTAGCGGACACCTCTCCACAAAGGACAGTTTTCATTTGCAAAATTACCATTTTTACTATTTTACAACTCTCCGGTAAGAAGACACCTCTCCCTAAAGGACACTTCGGCTCTGCAATTAGGTTGCC
The DNA here is from genome assembly GCA_030710605.1 of Cordylochernes scorpioides. Classification (NCBI taxonomy): domain Eukaryota; kingdom Metazoa; phylum Arthropoda; class Arachnida; order Pseudoscorpiones; family Chernetidae; genus Cordylochernes; species Cordylochernes scorpioides. The sequence continues at coordinate 61,439,607 of CP092866.1, forward strand.
TTTACAGGGAGGTTCTACTCTATATATACTGTATATAACTGTATATATAAATATATAATTTTATATATATTAAATATATATTAATTTTTTTAAGCGGTATATTTTCGGGGAATCAAAAATAGAATAAAACATTTTATTAATTACAAAAATCAAAAATCTCGCTAGTAAAGGAAATACTCTGACTAAGATAGGCGTACAGACAAGTGGGATATTGGATTTTTGTAATTAATATAATGTTTATTTCAATTTTGATTCAAAATATATATATTTGCCGAATAATTAATAATTCCATTTGGATTGCACACAATATTCAAATAAATATGCATTTATATATATAATAGAAAGACTAAATATATATATTTAATATAAATGTTTATATATATAATATATATAAAGACTACAGAGTGAAATCATTTCCGTATTTTATACAAGGCTGTAGACCAAATAAACTACAACCTAGAACTACCTGGGTAAAAGTTCAACCAACCTTTATTTTCCACAGCCGTGACCCGGGATCAAATTCTACATTGGGCTCTCTCTCTTTTGTATTTAACCATAGATAATCTTATATGAACATTGAAATAAAGAAGTTTCAATCAATCTCAATCTCTCTCTTGTTTCTGAAGAAATAATTGCTTCAATGACCCCGACTCTTGCAAAAGTCCAACACCAACAATCTTCTTCTTCTTTCTTATCTTCACACTGGATGAAGTAGAATGCGTCTGCCTTTGTCGTTAAGACTGGGAGCACTACTCAGTGGCAGGCCGACTTAGCTCCAAAAGAAATGGCCGCCTCTAACATGAGGAACAGACGCCATGTGCAGCTGCTCCTAACATGGAGTACAAACGCTGCTCATCCTGTATCCCTGGATCAGGAACCCTTACTGGGTACTATCAGCCGGGTCAGCTGAACCCAGGTTTTTTACCGAGCTTGTTACTGCTCCCCCTCCTCCTTTTTCATCCGGGCTTGGGACCGGCAAAGGCGGAGTTACACCAACAATGACTTTAAGTAACCAAAGGGGCTTTGTCATGCTTGTAAGTACAAATGGGAAACTGATTTCCACATCTGTCGACATGTGATGTACTTACAGTAAAATCAGTCGCTAACTACCCACCATGATTATCATGACCTGTACACATTTACATATATGGAATATATATATAATTTAAAATAGAATATATACCTATGCTGTGTTGAATGAATAAATTGAACTTGAAAGTATCGTGTTTGATATAGAAGATCAAATAGAAGATATCGCAATATATTCCGTTGAAACTGCTCCAATATATATTCTTGACTTCCTTCAAAAAGAATTTCTTTCAATATCATTTATACATATATGGAACAAATATTCTACTTTCGTATTCCACAAAGATATTGAAATCTAAATATAAATTCTCAGGGATAAAAATATACATTTTCAGAATATATAGGAAGAATTCTCTGCGAAATATTTGAGGGCAATAAATGTTTCTGGCAGTCGATAGGCCTAATGCAATCCCCCACAGATGTTTTGCCTGGTGACAGCAGAGATAACGAGAGAAACAGACGTAAATATATCTTATGTACGTGCAACAAACATTTTCCTATCTTTCGGATATCGGAAATAAATAAATATCTAAATATATATTCTTTTTTCCCCTTCAAATAACTCTGAAAGTTGGTTTAAGTAAGTTTTTGGCTTTCTATCAATGTTTCAATAAATAATTAACAATAAACAATTTATTTTTATTGTTACTAATGAGCTCGCTCTTTCGAGAAAAATAATAATTAAAGCAAACGTATTGTTAGTTATTTATTGAAAGACTTCTTTTTCACTTTTATTAACTAATAAAATAAGTTTTGGTTTGAAAATGATTTGCATATTGACCCATATATATGTATATATTTATTAATATATGTTCAATCTTCAATACACGCAAATATTCTCATATTATTATTTTTTTCTGCAGATTACTAAGCACAAAAGAAATGATCATGTTTCACATTTTTCGTTTTGTGATTTCAATTCTGAAGAATTGATATTGTTTATTCAGTAAAATTGGTATCTATAAGCTCAATCATATCATGCTTATATGGAGATGTTACATACAGACCATATATGGTGTAGGCTTTCAAAACGTTGATGAAAATATTATAAGGATGGTGTGATGGAATATAAACACTTTTAAAATTATTTAAATTCCATTTACACTCGTTGACAAAACTTAAAGAAATTTTACCTTCTCAGCATGTATATCGGGATTCAGACGATAACTCTGAAAGATATTTGATACAGTGTGACCTTTATCGGAGACACACGAGATAACCAAGTGGGAACAAATTTTCTTCTGTTTCCTTAAAAAAGGAAGACCGGCGAATCAAAATATGAACTTCCTTAAGTTTTGTCCATGAGTGCATATAATCATTATATTCCGTTAAATATAATAAATGACGGTCTTTTAGGAGAGACATTTGCTTATGAAGATATCTGGAAATTCTTGATAAAGTTATATAAAAAATATGTATATATTTTTAAAATACTTCAAAATATATTATTGCTAATATATATTGCTTAAATATATGTCTTAAGAAAATATATTCTTATTAGAAACGTTATGTATAGGCTACTAGCTTTCGGGCTCCAAGCCCTTCAACGGGTACAAGTGTACCCGTTGAAGGGCTTTGAGCCCGAAAGCTAGTAGCCTATGCATTTTAATAAAAGAATTTTTCTCTTCGTTTTATAGCTTTTTACAATTCATTAAGAGAAATTTCGTGATTCTCATTAAAACGTTATGTCTTATTTAATAACAATTTTCACTTTTAAAATCATTTTAAATATTATAATAAGGACTGCTGCAACGATTCAGATTTTTCAGATAAAATAAACCGGGAATGAGATATGGATTTTCAATCAAGATATTGTAAAATAAAATATTCAAAGAAAATTGATGCAATAAAAATTCGAAGTAGCCCTTATCAAACCGTAGATAAAATACATTTACATTTCTTAAAATAACGTTTGCAAGAGATAATAGAGAGATTGTAGAAATAATCTGTAATAGGTATCACTAAAAGAAGATAATAACGAGGGTCATTAGACCGAAACCATAGTCTCCAGATGGACGCTTCTCATTTGCCCAAGATTATGTTGTAGCTTTGTCACCGACCTGAGACCGCTAGTTTGCGGAGACGGTCAATATATGGCACTTAGTTTTAGCATCTATTTTTGTAAGAGAATCAGAGGCTGGATCTCAAAAGTATTGTTTAATTTACAATAATATTATATTAAGATGACAAGGAACAAAAAGAGTCACAAAAGGCAAGCGCAGTAGCAGGAAGAAAATCAAAACTTAAACTACAGGTATAGACAGTGTGGCTCCAGGTCACGTGATGTCTGGTAGGATGGTGTCGTTGCTAGGCAACAGCTGATGTGCGAAGTTACTCTCCAACAATTTTTAGGAGAGAGGTGACCTTTATTTACATAGATAAATTTCCTCCCGGTATACTGTAGGACTAACAGATGTATTAGCGCGCTGTCCCATCTACTAATGTGACTGTTCCGTCTGAACACACGTGGTTCCAAGCATGGTTCACATATTTCCCCTTCAGCTGCAACCCAACGTTAGAATTTACTCGCCTCAAAACATTCAAACAACTTGTGCATGGAATACATAATCTCAAAGTTCTACAGACTTTTTATTATAAATAGGCAGCTTCATGCAGCTTGAGGAACTACACTACTATGCGACTTGATTTACATAAATATAAATAATTAATAAGTGACTTTAGAATATAACTCATTGTAAATAGCTCAACTTGATCAACTTTCTCTCTCCACGATACTAATTATTACAGATAACTTTATTAAATCAACATCCATCATTGCTTAACATATTGTAAATAACTACCTTGCGATTTCTTCTATCTGTTTTTGTTGTTGCTTATTTGTTTAATGTATATGTTTATTTAATGCTTTTTTTCTTAATTGTTTATTTTCTTTTGGACAATTCTGTTACCTACTCTACTACAATATGAATTATTGTAAATAGTTTCACGCGCAATTATACAGATCGAATATAGCGTGTCTTGTTTGCAACTGGTAATAAATAATAAAAAATATTTTTATTATCCTTTTTAATCAAAATGTTTACACTGTTCAAATAGATATATTAATCGTTCAAATACGACGACATTTCTGTTTTTATTAACGACTAATATAACACTCGCATATTTGCATATTATAATATATTGTTACATATGGTGTTGCCAATTGTGTAGGGTCATCCACCTTGATTCCCTCTTTCTATGTGTCGTAAACGTTTCTCGAGCGGGTTTCCATAATCAAGATAAATAAAAAATAAATAAAAAATAAATAAATGACCTTTTTTAAAGTTACTTTGTTTATTTGTTGACTTCCTCGTAGTTTATTTTTAGTCTTCGCGTCCGTTGCTCCTCCCCAAATAAATAATCAAGATATATGTGACAATTTCGTTGCGGAATTTCTTGTTGTTCGATTTGAATGGTGAGGATTGGTTGAAACGCAGTCGTTTGAGTGGAAGTTGAAGCATACAGTTAGGAATAATCAGGACACGTGATGGGGTTTGAAAATAAAAGGCAACTGGGTTGGAGGAAAGAAAGCTTGAGAAGAGCGGAGCGATTTTTGATTGTTAATTATCTGATCACATGGTGGTGATTGTACTTAGCTACGGGATGAGCAGAGGGAGAGAGGTCCAGAGCCGATGTCACCTCCTTGGGAGCCAAAGCACTACTGACAATTCTTGCTTTTCGATTTAACACCACGAGTTGTCTTCCTTCCCATTGGTCGAAGGATGGGACGTGCCCGTTTTTCTATTTGTTGACCTACTTAGTTATTGCTTCCTAATTGGACCGGCGGCTTTCTTTGGTGTTAGTTACGCCCGGCCTGGTCAGGAAGTATCGGGTGTTAGTTCGACTCTATTTTACTTCCGCGGTTATCAAATACGTCCGGTCCTGTCCGGAAATATTGGGCGTCTCTCTACTAATATAACTTCTGCGGATACCAGATACGTCCGGGCTTGCCAGGAAGTATTGACTGTACAAGTTATTTATACTTGTGCCCGCTTTTAGCCTGCTTCCTATGTCTTGTTGCTACTTTCTTTCCTCCAGTTACCTTATTCTTTATTAAATCTTTGAAAATCATACATTGTACATGCATAGTGGGTCGAGGGTGCATACAATTATATACAAATTATGACAGATGCGCCCCCTACATGTGAAGAATTCAAGAAGGGGTTAGCCTGAGAGAATTCTGTAAAGTGAAAAATAATTTTGTGGGAAAATTAGTTGTGGGTATTGAGAGGTTATATACAAGCATTGGTGGTGATATAAGAAGTAATATAGAATGGTGTTGATGATATAGGTTGAGTATAATTAATAGAAATCAAAAAAATTTTTTAATTGTAAGAAATCAAAATGAATGCTATGGTACATAGTGGATTAAAAAGAAAAGAAAATACGCCTAACTAATTTCTACTCGAAATTGGAAATAAAAACGAGGGAGTTCTATTAGGGCTTTTGAGAAATCAAAAATAATATAAAAATAAAAAGTTGGAAGAAACCAAAGTGAATGCTTGATGCATGGTGAGAAAAAAAAAGGAAAAATGCCTAACCATATTCTTGCTCGAAATTGGGAATGGAAATCGAGGGATTTTTATTAGGTCTTTTGAGAAATCAAAAAATAAAAATAAAAGGTTGGAAGAAATCAAAGTGAATGCTTGGTTGCAGGGTGAGAAAAAGGAAAAATGCCTAACTAATTTTTGCTCGAATTTTGGGAAAAGAAAACGAGGAAATTTCATAAGGTGTTTTTGAAGAAATCAAAGTAAAATAAAAAGTTGGAAGAAATAAAAGTGAATGCTTGGTTGCATGGTGAAAAAAAAAAATAGAAAAAAAAAAGAATGTTTTTGTAAATCAAAGTAAAATATAATATCCAATTTTAAAAAAGAAAACCAATGAGTTTTCGTTGATTTGAAACTATGATAATATAAACTAATGGGAAAAAAAATTCATAATTAATGATTAAAAGTGATAATAAGTTGAATAAATTGATAAATTGATTATATATTTAAATTTTAATTGAGAGAAAATAATAAAAATGATTAATATGAACAATAAGGTGTATTGTTTTGAACCCTTTTGTATCTACATGCCCTATAAATTTTTTAATTGCTCAATTATGCCCTATAAATTTTTGTCTTTGTGTGTGTTGTGAAAAATGTTAGAAGTCTGTAAAGTAATTGATTACTTATAATAGGGATGTGAGCTCATTTAGAATGTTTGTGTGTGTGACGTCTTGTGCGTGTGGAATTGGATTGTAAAAATCGATATGTAGTTCGAATTGGGATCCAAGACTGGCGATAGGGAGGAGTCTGTGGAGGGGAAAAGCGATGACCGATCTAAAAATTACCCTCCCTTGTTTGCAAGTAATTGGATCCGGAAGTGGGGGAACTACGTTTCCTGTCCGCCTAATTGATTTTGTGTGCGACTTGCATCTTCTACTTGTCTCTCTACCTTTTTTATCGGTGTTGGATTCATCGATATTTGTAGATAATCGGCAGGTGGGACAGGTTTTTACCTGTTTTTGTATTGTCGTGTGTTATGTTCTGCCAATAACATTGTGAAAAGATGAGTGGTGTAATTTCGGCATTATTTGTATCTTGAAAATCCGGACGTTGTATCCATTTATTAAATCGAATGGTCGTTGTGACTTTAGTAAAAAATGCTATTCAGTGATATTAGAGTGGAATTGAGTGAAAATGAGGCTTACGACGTGAACACGTTTTGAGTGGAGACGTGTCACAGGCGTGGTGAAAGGCGTCTGTGGCCTGAAATGAAAAGTTTTGTGGGGTGACCTGTGACACGAATCGAAAAAAAAATTGTGAATGGAAAGGTGTCACGCGAAGTCCTTGTTTGTACAAAATCTAACCTGTTCTCACTATGAACAACAAATTTATTAAAGTCATGGGTGCTGGTTATACGAACATATATCGAAATTTCTATTGTTAGTGTATATGGCACCTTTTAATGTGAACATTTTTTTAGTGTTTTGGGTAGACGAGATGATTGTTACTAACGACTGTGCATGCGTTTGTTGGTTGTTGTCGTCTTTTGGCGTGCGTGTTGCGTTTGTTGGGTTGTGCGTGTTTGTTGCGTGACGACGTATGGTCATGTATGGATTTTGTGTGGTAAGTGTGTGAGCTGTACTGACACGTTTTTTTGGGCATGGTGATGGTTGAAGCCGTTGTGGCTTGTATTTGAGGGCATATAGTACTGGTAATTGGGTTGAGTGATAAACATTGTGGTGGGGTCAATGAATGCAGGCAAGGGTTGTCCTGTGTAACAAATTTGATTGCAGTGCAAGTCCTTTCGGACAGGTTTGGCCTAGCCCGTGCGTGCATTCATTGAGTACAAGGTTAGATACATGATTAAAGGGGTATGTAGGTTAGATAGAAGTCCAAAGTCAATTTCTTGACGCCATAGGGTGGGTGCCTACCTCAGTTCAACAGGTCTCCTCTGGGATGTCTTGGTTTGGGGTGGTTGGCTTGGCTCGGGACTGCTCGCACCGTCCGCGAAATTGAAGTGAAGTCCGGTACTGGAATATCGTTTTGGGATCGTTTGTGCTGTCCCGGGTCGCGCGGATTGGTTTCGGGGACGGTGTACGGCATGGCGGTGGATGACTCCTCGGTGGTCGGTGTCCGGCCTCGGTGACGCTCGCCTGGGGTGGTGGCACGTGCGTCGGCTGCCGCGCTCATCTCGCCTTTCGGTCGGCGGGGGGTGTGGGCTGCTCCGGGGGTGGCGCTACGGAACGTCGTTTGTAGTTGAGTGGACCTTGCTCCTTGAAGTGCGGCGGTCAGCTGCAAAATTATTGTCGCCAGGGTGTGTTTTGTCGCTTCGCTCGTTGCCAATTTCTTCCCTCTTTCTTTCGTAGGGTTGTCCGTTTTTACGCCTATGGGGTCCTGATTAAGCTCCATAATATCTTTATCCTGTCGACTTAACCGTTCTGTGACAATATCGTTGCGGAATTTCTTGTTGTTCGATTTGAATGGTGAGGATTGGTTGAAACGCAGTCGTTTGAGTGGAAGTTGAAGCATACAGTTAGGAATAATCAGGACACGTGATGGGGTTTGAAAATAAAAGGCAACTGGGTTGGAGGAAAGAAAGCTTGAGAAGAGCGGAGCGATTTTTGATTGTTAATTATCTGATCACATGGTGGTGATTGTACTTAGCTACGGGATGAGCAGAGGGAGAGAGGTCCAGAGCCGATGTCACCTCCTTGGGAGCCAAAGCACTACTGACAATTCTTGCTTTTCGATTTAACACCACGAGTTGTCTTCCTTCCCATTGGTCGAAGGATGGGACGTGCCCGTTTTTCTATTGGTTGACCTACTTAGTTATTGCTTCCTAATTGGACCGGCGGCTTTCTTTGGTGTTAGTTACGCCCGGCCTGGTCAGGAAGTATCGGGTGTTAGTTCGACTCTATTTTACTTCCGCGGTTATCAAATACGTCCGGTCCTGTCCGGAAATATTGGGCGTATCTCTACTAATATAACTTCTGCGGATACCAGATACGTCCGGGCTTGCCAGGAAGTATTGACTGTACAAGTTATTTATACTTGTGCCCGCTTTTAGCCTGCTTCCTATGTCTTGTTGCTACTTTCTTTCCTCCAGTTACCTTATTCTTTATTAAATCTTTGAAAATCATACATTGTACATGCATAGTGGGTCGGGGGTGCATACAATTATATACAAATTATGACATATATACAATAACAATGGTAGAAAAAGGAATGATACTTATATAGTACATAATCTTTGTAAAATAAATTTTAAAAATCATAGATTAGTTTGAATACATAGAGGGGTGCATCAAACATGATGGAACAATATATAATAGACAAAACGGCTATCGAGAGTTAGTTTTTAGTTTTATTTTATATATAATATTGTAGCGAAGTATTTATTATTTTATTAACAGAGTATCATTTTTATGTATATATTTTGCTAATCTGTAAACTTCCCTTATTGCTTTTTTTTATCATTAGTTTGCTCTTGCCTTAAATAAATTGCTCTCTCATCCTGAAGTTTGTCTTCCCTAATTTTCCACGTGGAAATATCATATACTCTTGTAGAACGAGAAAAGTTTGTGATACCCGAAAGCTAGAGAATAATCCCTATATATATAAAAGTCAGTGTATGTATGTATGTATGTATGTGTGTCGGCTATACACGTCCACAATACGTAACTAATCTGGCTGAAATTTTAACAGTATATAGAGTTGTATCTGGAAAAACTTATAGGCAAATTTTCAGACTTCTATCTCGAATACCCTTAAATTTATTAACAAATTATTAATAAATATTCCTTTTTCACTCGCAACCAGCGCCTCACTGCGGTAACTTCGAGAAGTAAAGTTGAGTAAGGATGGATCACGTGGGGCGATAGGGATTGGTGGAGCGGGACGTTTCACAAGAGTGACTTCGAGTGACGAAATGACGGCGTAGGGGCAAGAAATAACTTGCTATCGTTTTATGTATATATCAAATTTAAAATTTATCCATATAAAAAATCAAAATTATACAATTTTCAAATATCATTGTGAAAATTTACATTTTTATTTTCATATTTTAAAAACACACACAGTTTGGAGCGGGGCGTTTCACAAGAATAACATCCACGGTGCCAATTTTTAATTGTAACGAATAGTATTTGAATAAAACATTTAATCGGGTAAAACCTGGGCAACGCCCGGGTAATTCGGCTAGTATTAAAATAAAACAAGACACTCTCACCTTGGTAAGCCGTTTTGTTTATTATTTATATGGATTACTAATGATTTTACTTTTCCGAAAATATATGCGAATTATATTTATCTTAATTTGAAATAGAGTACATCATGATTTTATGATAGAACATATCTTCTGAAGATGAAATGTAACTTTCTGACCTCTTTTACACTTAGAGTACAGGATCAGGTACTGTGTGCCACGATATCGGATTAAGGTGAATTATGGGAACTGACCGTTTTATGAGAGAAGCCTTTTTATTTACATACTTCACAAATTATATTGCGTGTTTATATCGAGAGTGATAAATCACTAATTTTTGCCATATCTATGCAATTATGTAATCATAGAAGATGGTAGGACTGGCCCTAACTGCTATCTACACCCGCCTCGATAGCCAATCAGAGTGGTCGCAGCCTCCTTTTTTCTATATTGCTTTCCTTTATTTGATATATTTTAATTCCATATATAAATAAGGTTGAATTTCAACTAGATCATATTTATAATGGGATATGAAACATTTTATTTAAGTTAATTTTTTTTATAAATACACAAAAAAAGTAAAATAGTTATTTATTTAGGATATAAAAAACGGATTGGATTGTGTTTCTTTGTTGACTTAAAAGATCAGTTCCAAGTAAATGTTTGAAATATTTTATTTCAAAGTAAATTCTCGATAAAAATTAAAGTTCCAATTTTTGTGTTGTTGAGATGGGCACGGGAAAGTTCTGTGCCGAAGTGAAATTTGCGTAGTTTCGATTGATTTGCTCTTTCCACCGAGGTAATCGTCTCAAATTATTTTTTGAAAATAATTAATTTTAATTCGTATTTCAATTACAACGTTTGTTGTTGATTATCGATGGAGGAGTTGGAGCATTTCAATATAAAATATATTTATTGGCTTTTTATAGGTAGCACAACATTATAAAAGTAAGAAATAATTAAATGGAAAACATTATATATCTAAATACAAAAGGTTATTTAAAAATTAAAGACCCTTCATTTTTCTTAATATCAAAACATTATTTTTTGTTCTTCATGGTTTTAATTGATATTCCTTTTTTCACAAACATTATAGCTTCATACCTGACCTATCAAATTCTAGCAATAATAGGGAAATATAAAATGAAATAATTTAAAAGCACGAATGTTTGTTTTATGTATAAAAGAAACATTCGTGCTTTTAAATTCTTTCATTTTATATGTATAGATGGCGCGTTATTGCTTTGTGTTAATAGGGAAATATGTTAATAAGCAAATAAAAAAGTTGCATAACTAAGTGACGCGCTGTTGACTGCTACAAGTGTATTAATCAACGGGAGATATCTGTCCCCTCCTCATTACTGTTCATTAACTAACCAATCAACTCCTCGACCACTTGCCCAATTATTTACAGTAATTATTCTCGTTATTTCTTAACCTCCCTTAAATTCCATCTTAATTTCCCTGCTAATTGGGTCCTTAATGAAGTGTCAGACAATTTCTGTGTTTATAGAACCGTTTTAATGGCAGATTATCACCCGCCTCATTAACTGGGCCTTCGACACCTGTAGCGGCCTACGAGAAAGAAGTTAAGTATTTTTTACCTCGCGCTGGAGATTGTTTTTTTGAAGTGATAGCAAATTTTCAACGATATACCTTTAACTTATATCGCTTCCTTTACACGGTAGAGCCCGCGATGGGAGACTGAATAAACTTAAAAATTCCTTGTCTCTCCTTGAGGTAGTCGTTCATTGGAGAGGTTGAGTTAGATTAAATCAAATCATTGTTAATTTTACAAAGGTTGTCGCTCAAGGAGGTGGCGCTCATTAAATAAGCCGCTCATGTCTAGATTCATTCTAGAAGAGTGTAAAACAATTGTAACTGAAAATCAAATTTTTAATTTCTCAAAGACCCATTTGAAATGGTTTTGAAAAGATTCAATATGAAAAATGATTGAGGCGCCCCAAAAAGGCACCTCTCCCGTTAAAAATACATTAAAACAATGTATTTTGGATCATCACCCCCAGTATAGAATATCTTGGAATTGGATATACATCTTTTATGGGCCTTGAACAGATAAGTGTCCACGCATCTTTATAGAGCCATCTATGTACCAAAAAAGGCACCTCTCCCATTAATTGTTGCATCAGAACTGTGCATCACCCTAGTAAAGGCTTTTACTAGTGAAGATAATGAGCCACAACACCAGTTTTGGCAATTTGCTGAAAAAGGCCAACCTGTTTAACTTGGTTTGGAGCTATAGCCTCATCAGTACAAGAACGACTACAATTTCATAACATCTTACGGGGAGAGTTATGAAATCGGTTAAATTTGCCAATAAGGTGTTCATGTGATGATGTATCGGGGCCGTTTTTCAGGCCAGAATACAACATAAAGTTACATGAGGGTGGTATTCATGTACCAAAAGTGGCACCTCTCCCGTTAAAAATCTGTTAAAACACATTTTGGATCGGTGCAGAACATTATGATGGTGATGAAAGCTACCTTCATGACAAATTCGATTCCCTTCATAACTCTATTCGTAGGATGTTATGAAATCGAAGTCGCCACTGTCCTGATGAAGGTCATATGCCGAAACTATGGTATACAGGTTGACTTTTGTCTGAATTTTCCAAACCTGAGGTTATGGCACATTCCTCATCACCACTATAACGTTCCATACTGGGGTGTGATGAACCCTGAATACAATGTTTCAATGTATTTTTAACAGGAGAGATGGCTCTATTGGTATATGAAAACCATCCTCCCGCATATTAATGTTACATATAAGCATATATATGCGTATATCTTCACCTGTTTTGTCAAGTATTTGTGTCTGAGCACGTTTGTGGGTGCGTGTAGGTGAGCATACTTGTGTAGAGTTAGAGTGTTAAGTTAGAAATAATTCAAATCTTAGATTTTTAAAATTTTGAAATTTCTCTCTCTACTGCTATACAAGTATAATAGGTAATATGTAAATTAGTAATATGTGTGAAAACGATAATAAAAAAGTACGTCCATTCATCCTATCTGCCTAAATAGAGCAGAATTTGCTAAAACAAGATTAAGGACAATGTGTAACAGGTTAAGTTGTCTAGTTCAAGTTCTGCAGACAGCTGCGTGACTCCAATCTTTTACTAGGAAGTTTTTAAATGGTGTTGTTTACATAAATCTCTCTTTCAAGTACTTACTCGCCTAGAACTACTGGTTAAACTTATACAAAACACGGAGTATCGCACATTGCTAGATATAAATTAAGAAAAATATTACTTCAGAAATCAGTTTTATTTAAACAGTTTCAACTCTTTTTCTTTTTCAAATTCTGGAAAGATCAGTTTTAGGTTTGTACAGCAGTAGGTATACTCTTTAAAATTAGAATATATATCTATATATATATATAAATCAATGTTTGTATGTTTGTTTGTTTGTATGTATGTCCGGTATACAAATTCGCAGTAGTTCACTAATTCAAACCAAAATTTCCATGCATAGGTAAAGAAATACGAGGAAGACGATAGGCTATTTTAAAAATATATATAAATCAATTATTGAAACTATATATTCAAATTATTCTACTTAGCTCGCGAGCAGCGCCTCTAGCGGTGAAGATGGGAGGTAATATCAGTTGACCTAATGTACATGTAAAGTTTGGAGCGGGACGTTTCACAAGAGTGACATCTACGGCGCCAAATTTATAATTGTAACGAATAGTGTTTGAATAAAACATTTAATCGGGTAAACCCGGGCGTTGCCCGGGTCATTCATCTAGTATATTATATAATCTAAAATGCAAATATTTTTTATTTTTTAAAAACATATATTTTATTTCATTCATTGACTATTCTACATTTTTTTACAATAGTTTTAGAATATACCACTTTGAATAAATTGTTGTAAATATGTATTAGTACCTATTATTTTTAATTCACTAATGTAGGATTCATTTTATAAATTCTATATAATTGTGATAAATATTTAATGTGTAATTTGTTTCAAGTAATTCAAAATAAAAACTACTTGATGAGTAAATAATTATCTTTCCTCTTTTCACGACTTCACAATTTTCTATCTTCTTCATCAAAACATTATATTCATAACATATATATATATATATATATATATGATGTAATTCTACTATAGATGTGTGAAAAATTAGCAGTCGTTTGTGGCTGTCTCCACCTCAATCATCTCTCTCTTTATTTTCCAAATCTTTTATACAAAAACAAAATTTACATACATGTTAACTGCTTTAAAATTTACATATTAAAAGATTTATATTGTACAATTGAATTTAGAGATTTTGGTTTTATTTGCATACATAAAATTGAATTTAAGGAAATGAGAGGGAGAGAGAAACTATGAACAAAGCTAAACTGGAAATTTACTTTCTATCATTCAAAATGTATCACTACCCCCCACAAAAAAAAAATAGTATTAATTTTTTTCTCAACGGAGGTTGGGAGGGGATGGAAGGTAAAGGATAAGATACATTTTGAAAGAAAAAAATGCAAAAATTATATTACACAAGTAATTGTATTTACACAAGAAACCATATTGTTAGAGGTAAAAGGCGACCAAAGCCTGTTAGTTGGGGAAAATCACAGGATAAGGTGGCCCTACAAAACCTAACTAACAATAGGCAGGAAGAAAAAAAATGATATTTTAAAATTTGGACATTACAGGTCTATGGAGACACTCTCCATGTAGAATCCCATTCCAGGGCAACTTTTAGTTATTTTCCCAATGAATCGCACCCCAGTTCTTGGAATTTATATGACCTCTTCCACCTTTGGTAAACTTCACAGGATACAACTGGTTCCGATTCAGTTTGGGTGTCTACCGAAACCAGCAGTAGTTTCTCCAGGGGCTCTGTGGGGTGATCTGGATTTTTTTTAATGGAAGAGAATAAAACCTGAGGACTATCGGTGAAAGCTTGCTTGTTAGGTTCGACACCCAAGCATCCTTCCAAATCCTCTTCTTCCTGAAATGGGAATGGTGGTTCAGTATTATCTTCAGTTACCGGATCCCAGAGCTTTACTTTAGAAATATTAACTATTGTTGCATGCTTATTTTCGGGTTGGCATGGCTTATCTATTTCTATGGTTTGTGGTGAGGGTGTGGAAATTATGGTGTATGGTTCTGGGTAAAAGGCTGGCAAAGGCTTACCTTGACCTGATTGGTAAGGGATCTTATAAAGGACCTTATCCCCTATTTTTAGATTAGGCGTTTTATGGGATTCATTATATATTTTTACCAATTTAAAATGTAATTTTTCTGTATTTTCATTTGCAATTCTCCTAGCCTCTTCTATGGGTGGATATGCTCTTGTTAAATTATTGATATATGATGGCGTTATGCCAAAAAGCAAATAAACGGGAGGCATTTTAGTTATTGAATGAGGAATACTCCGATATTCTTCTAAGGCCTTTTGTGATAATTTGGGCCATGGTATTCTGGGATTTTGTTGATGGTGAAGTCTAAGTTTTGAGATAATAGTCGCATTCGCCCTTTCTACAAGCCCATTACATTGTGGGTGCGAAGGGGATGTCATTACGTGTTTTATGCCCTTTTCTTGTATACATTTGTTAAACCTTTTGGACACAAATGAGGGGTGCCTATCAGTAACAATAATTTTTGGTTTACCTACATTTAATAACTGATTTATTATATTGATGTACGTTGCTATAGACGTACTCTTAGAAGGATAAGCCCAGATGTATCTTGAGTGATGATCAACTATCACATGAAGACAATTCTTTGTACTGTTATAATCCCCTAATCCTAAAATACTGTCAAGGGCAACTACATCAAATGGTTTCTCAGCTAGTGGTAAATTACCCATGAGTCCATACGAAGGTGTAGTTGGCTTCTTTACAGACTGACATATTTTACATTTCAGAATATAATTTTTTATTTGTCCTATCATTCCTTCGAAATAATATTGTGCTGAGATAACTCTAGCCATTGAACTTATGCCTGGGTGTCCTAAACTTTCGTGAGCCCTACTTATCAATTGTTGTTGTAAGGAGGGTGGTACTATAATCCTATCTCTATTTTTTAGCCTAATATAAGTAATACCGTTTTTAATGAAATATAGTTTAGATGAAGGCTTAAGTAATGATTTTTGTTCTTGTTCTATATTTTGAACAGTTAAGAAGCAGGTATATGGCAGTCGGGACAACATGTCGGCTTCATGATTCTCACATCCCTTATTATATTTAAATTCCAAATCATATTCTGATAATTTTAGCGCCCATCGGAATAATCTACCGTTAGTATGTTTGAAATTATTTAACCAAATTAATGCCTTATGGTCGGTATGAACTATCACATGTTGACCTGAAATATAGGGATGATATCTTTTACATGTTTCTATTATCGCCAATAATTCAAGTTCTGTTATTGTATACTTGAATTCTGCTCCCCTTAAAGCCCTACTATAAAACGCTATGGGTCTTAAGGTGCCATCAGGATACTCCTGTTTAAGTACGCCTCCTAAACCTGCAATACTAGCATCGCAAAAGATATGTGTAGCTAATAATGGATTATAAATTTGGAGTATTGGTTTCGAAACTAATGCTTCTTTAAGGGCTTCAAAACTCCTCTGACACTCTTCAATCCACGTAAATTTTACATCTTTTTTCAATAGATCATTTAAAGGCGCTCTCAACTTATTAAAATTATTTATAAATTTTGCATAATGCGTAACGCTGCCCAAAAATGACCTTAAGCATCTAACATCACGAGGAGGGGGCAAAGATTTAATTATACCAACATTAGTACTTGAAGGAGAGATTTGATCTCCAAAAATTTCGTAACCCAAATAATTTATCCTTTCCATAAAAAACAAACATTTATCTTTCCTAAGTTGGATACCTTCCTTTTGTAGGATTGCAAATATTTCCCCAAGGTGTTCTAAATGGGATTCGGTATCTTTTGAGAAAACGAATATATATATCGTCAAAGTAAGATATTATATTTTTAAGTTCATATTTCTTCAATATGGAAGTGAGGATCCTGTTAAAAATAGCAGGAGCTGTCCGCAATCCCAATGGTAATCTGCACCATTGGTAAGAACCTTCTGTGGTGGTAAAGCAAGTAATAGGTTGATCTTTTTCATGTAAACCAATAGTCCAGTATGCACTTAAAATATCAAGGCACGAGAATACTTTTGAGCCTTGCACCTTTTGGATGATATTTTCAACTAAAGGAATTGGGAAACTATCTCCTATCAGTTTTGAATTCAATTTCCTAAAGTCGATACATAGTCTAGATTTATCATTTTCTCCCTTTTTATGTGCTAAAGTTACTGGCGAACTATATGGAGAAGAAGCATGCCTAATAATCCCATATTTTAATAATTGCCTAATTTGTTCCTTAATTATTTCGGTGTCCCTGGGATTATGTCGATAAGGTCTGAGACAAACAGGAGTTTTATCTTTGAGTCTTAACCTGGGGGGATCTACTTTTAATGGTCTAATATTATATTTGTTTTCACCAAAAATATCATTATAGCGACTTAATAAAAATGTAGAAATTATTCTTAAGTTTGTCACATTATTTAGATAGCTGTCTTCTAGATTTGGCAAGGGTAAGGGTCGAAAGTTTGGTTGGTAAACGAGTTTAGATTTAAAACAAGAGGGGACATTTATGTTATATTGATCAATAGTTCTATCTAAAAGAGGTAACATTTTTATATGATTACATTTTCCTGAAAGTTTTAAACAATATATATGTTTTTTTACAATATTTAACATTAAAAACACCAAAATATTTTTTTGAGTTATCACAATATTGCAAAGCATTGAGTTCATCTTTAGAAAATGTATATTGAAATTTGGATAAAAACACATTATTTTGCATAATAACATTCTCATCAAAATCAATCTTTAGGTTAAAATATTTCAGGTGCTTAGTGGATATTATCAGAAAATTTAAATTTGGATTATCAATAATATAGAACAACATATTGTTAGTTATATCTCCAATTCTGATCGTTAAACAAATTTGTCCAAATATTCCAATACGGTTAGATACAGTGCTAATCATATTAGGTGTGTTTGTGTGTTGTTGGCTAGAATTATTTATCTTATCTAAAAGGCATTCAGGTAATAGGTGTACAGAAATAATATTAATGTCACTGCCGGAATCAAAAAGTACTAAATAGGTTCCCAAGAGTAATGAATCTACCCCAACGTCATTCATCACTCCTGGGCACCACTATTGTTGCCTTACATTACCTCGAAAGTCTTGGTAAAACTGCTTTCGCCGGGTTTCTTGTCGGTCGCCAACCTCTCTGCCGGGGCGGGCACCTGAAGGAAGAGAATCCTGTGAAGGCGTTGCATTCCTTGAGTCGATATTTTGAAAGTCCCGTCGATATCTGGGGCCATTAAATGGTGAAGATGTCTCTTCATGTCGAAATCCTTCTTCCAGGGAAGATGCAATTTTAATCCACATGTCCAGATTAGCTGGATTGGCAGCGATCAAAAATGGTCTCAGCTTCGCGTTTACATTCGAAGAAAGCGCTTCCAGGGTCTGCTCCGAACTTATATTCAATATTTTTGCCAACTTCAGTTTATTAAAATAGTAGTCCATAAGGGGTTGCGATGGTAGCTTCTTTTCAGTCCAAAATTGCTTCATCAATCCACTTGTCGATACCGGGAAAAATGTATTCATAGCTTGGTGAAGTTCACCCAACGTAAACACGTCCTGGCACATCGAGGCGTATATCTCTAACGCTTTTCCTTTAAAAATGCTCGGGATCATTGATAGAGCATCCTTTTCTGAAATACTTTGAAGCTTGACTATCCTTTCAAAAAGATTTCGCCATTCTTGATACGTAAGGCCTGTATCAGGGTTGAAAATCGACAAAATTTCTTTAATTGAAATGTCTATTTTCGCTCCGGTAACAACCTCTTCTTTCTGTAAAATTTTCAAGTCTTTCTTCGGTGTCATTTCGAAATTATTTTAAATTATTACCGTTGTATGTAAGAAATTGTTTTTCTTTAAATATTCCTGGCAGGAACCTTGCTTTGGTCTTGATAAAATATAAGATATTCTTGGGATCTTGCCGTAGGCAGCGATCCTGTCGACTTGCTGATGTAATTCTACTATAGATGTGTGAAAAATTAGCAGTCGTTTGTGGCTGTCTCCACCTCAATCATCTCTCTCTTTATTTTCCAAATCTTTCATACAAAAACAAAATTTACATACATGTTAACTGCTTTAAAATTTACATATTAAAAGATTTATCACAAAGCAATAACGCGCCATCTATACATATAAAATAAAAGGATTTAAAAGCGCGAATGTTTCTTTTATACATAAAACGAACTTCTACTGTCCTTACTGCGATGAAAAAATATATTGGGAGGGCTTGGCTCATCAGTGGTGAACCCTCCCAGCGGTTTCGCCAATTTAATCCACCAAACCGCTTCTCAGAGCTCTAATATTGTATTGGATCATTCTGCTTTTATATGCTACACTGAAGGATGGAATCTTAGAAATGGTTTTCAAGTAAACTATGGACATAAGCTTATAGGACAGTAGAATTATATGCCAGTAGAATTGATGAGCCAAGCCCTCCCAATATATTTTTTCATCGCAGTAAGGACAGTAGAAGTTCGTTTTATGTATAAAAGAAACAGTCGCGCTTTTAAATCCTTTTATTTTATATAAAAGATTTATATTGTACAATTGAATTTAGAGATTTTGGTTTTATTTGCATACATAAAATTGAATTTAAGGAAATGAGAGGGAGAGAGAAACTATGAACAAAGCTAAACTGGAAATTTACTTTCTATCATTCAAAATGTATCATATATATATATACTAGACGAAAGGCCCGGGCAACGCCCGGGGTTTACCCGAGTGCGAATATATTTTAAAAACGTTGTCTTGGGTGGTCGCTATTGACAGGGTGGTCTGTATAGACAGGTGGATGTATCACACAGCTGATAACAGGGTTGTCTAGAGTGGTCGCTATAGACAGGGTGGTCTGTATAGACAGGTGGATGTATCACACTGCTGATAACAGGGTTGCCTAAGGTGACCGCTATAGACAGGGTGGTCTGTATAGACAGGTGAATGTAACACACTGATGATAACAGGGTTGCCTAAGGTGACCGCTATAGACAGGGTGGTCTGTATAGACAGGCAGCTGATAACAGGGTTGTCTAGAGTGGTCGCTATAGTCAGGGTGTCTGTATAGACAGGTGTATGTATCACACAGCCGATAACAGGGTTGTCTAGAGTGGCCGCTATAGACAGGGTGGTCTGTATAGACAGGTGTATGTATCACACAGCCGATAACAGGGTTGTCTAGAGTGGCCGCTATAGACAGGGTGGTCTGTATAGACAGGTGAATGTAACACACTGATGATAACAGGGTTGCCTAAGGTGACCGCTATAGACAGGGTGGTCTGTATAGACAGGCAGCTGATAACAGGGTTGTCTAGAGTGGTCGCTATAGACAGGGTGGTCTGTATAGACAGGTGGATGTATCACACAGCTGATAACAGGGTTGTCTAGAGTGACCGCTATAGACAGGGTGGTCTGTATAGACAGGTGGATGTAACACACTGCTGATAACAGGGTTGTCTAGAGGGGAGCGGGCAGGGAGGTCACGTGTTTGCTGGCGGCCAATGGGCGCGCATTCTATCCGTGAGCTTCAGACAAACAGACAAACAGAATAAGGCAAATATATAAGTAGATATATATATATATATATATATATAGTGTAGAAACTATATAACAAAATTATAACAGTGATTCTAATTTTAAAACTTAAGGAGCAAACTGATAATAATGATAACTTATATCAATTAGATTTGATTAGATTAGCAAGCTAAATCTAAATTAATTATAATAATAAATAGTTATTTAATTTTATAGTCCAGTTTTGTATTAAGATTATCTTCACTATTATGATCATTTAAATTCAAATTATAAAATTTGTAAAATGTTATTAATTTGTAGATAGAGAGAGAAAAAAAGAAATTCTTTACTTCTAATACATCCTCAAGTTAATTATATATTTATAATTAATAACAATAAAAATTAACAACGTAACGTCTATTACATCGGCTTTTACACGTCATTTAGACATACTCTAATCCTATATATAGAATAATCGAAGAGAGAATATATATAATAGTTAGAAAAAAGAGAGAAAGACATAACCATGCACTTTTAATCAAACTAATAATAAGGAAAAAAAAAAAATTTTTGTAAAGAAGGTAGATAAGATTGTTAGTATATATATATATATATATTTTTTTATGATTTTATATTTTATCCTTTTTTTTTTTAAAGATTTTTAAAGGTTTTTTTATTTTATAATATGATTATAAATAGTTGTATTTAGTAATATATCTATAGTATGAATTAACATTTGTTATAAGTTTGGATATTATGTTTTGAAACCCTAATGGTAGACCAGACATACACAAAAAACTTTAAATTGAAATAAATTGGAAAAAGAGATCTGCTGGACCGGGGATCTCTTTTTCCAATTTATTTCAATTTAAAGTTTTTTGTGTATGTCTGGTCTACCATTAGGGTTTCAAAACATAATATCCAAACTTATAACAAATGTTAATTCATACTATAGATATATTACTAAATACAACTATTTATAATCATATTATAAAATAAAAAAACCTTTAAAAATCTTTAAAAAAAAAGGATAAAATATAAAATCATAAAAATATATATATATATACTAACAATCTTATCTACCTTCTTTACAAAAAAATTTTTTTTTCCTTATTATTAGTTTGATTAAAAGTGCATGGTTCTGTCTTTCTCTCTTTTTTCTAACTATTATATATATTCTCTCTTCGATTATTCTATATATAGGATTAGAGTATGTCTAAATGACGTGTAAAAGCCGATGTAATAGACGTTACGTTGTTAATTTTTATTGTTATTAATTATAAATATATAATTAACTTGAGGATGTATTAGAAGTAAAGAATTTTTTTTTTCTCTCTCTATCTACAAATTAATAACAT
Source organism: Cordylochernes scorpioides (assembly GCA_030710605.1). Taxonomy (NCBI): domain Eukaryota; kingdom Metazoa; phylum Arthropoda; class Arachnida; order Pseudoscorpiones; family Chernetidae; genus Cordylochernes; species Cordylochernes scorpioides. Next base: position 61,461,404 of record CP092866.1, read on the forward strand.
TTTACAAATTTTATAATTTGAATTTAAATGATCATAATAGTGAAGATAATCTTAATACAAAACTGGACTATAAAATTAAATAACTATTTATATATATATATATATATATATATATATATATATATGTAATAAGTTGAGGAGTTACTGTTGACTCTTGTAGAATCCTGTCGACTATCTGTAATGAGGTGAGGTCTGGTAAGCCTTGTAGAATCCTGTTGACTAACTTTGTGATGATAAAGTGTTGACCGAGAGGAACAGTCAGGATGTGGTGAGTTTTCCAGTACCTTCTGCACCTTGGAAGACCTTTAAAAGTTCTCACAAAGTACAGGCAGTCGTGGTCGAGGCAGAGTGGAAAGCTTGGAAATGTCCACACAAAAAAACGAAGATACAGTTGCACTAAGAAAGTTCCGTGAACAGATAGAGTTGAGCTAGGAGCGAAAGATGGGGAGGTAGAAGTTTTCTTACTATTCTACGTGATGGATGAGATGGCTCTGAGGGACGACCGACGTGGGCTCACACAGATGCTGCACTCACTGTGAAGTGACTGTAAAGGGACTGTATTTATAGGATAAGACGGGGGGCCTTATGCGACAGGGGCCGTTTCTGAGAAAGGGGGCCTTGCATGTCACCAGGTGTGATAGGGGGCTTTGCATTCCACCAGATGTGGAGTGTGGGTGGTCTTGGTCCATTTTTAGACCTTGTTGTGGGAATTCTAAATCTATCTCGATTTTGACGTTATGACTTCTATCTCTTGCTTAGCTCAACTCTTAATCTATTACAGATTATTATTTATTTATCCTCAGTTTGTACAAATTACATTACATATGATGATGTAAAGACACATGTCAATAATACGTATAATCATTTACAGATGTGTTTCTATTATACAACATTAAAATCTTATTATAAGTTATATACAATATGGGGTTGTTGGTTTAAATTACCATATATATATTGTTGGGAAAAGAATGTTATTTTTCTTATAGATTTATATTTTTTTAAATATATGTAAATTTAATCCATTATAAGAAAAAGAAACATATTTGCCATATGTAAATATTTATATGTATATATATTCGTGACAAAAAATAAAGTAGTTGACTGGTTAGAGTCGTGTGGTTTCTCGGCCCGCTCTCGAGAGGTCTACGCCTTGGTTGATACCTGCCTTAGACACTTCCGCGGATTTGACTTCTTGGGAATCGCTCTTCTCTACCCTTGAGATTCCACGGATTTTTTCCTCCCCGGGACCAGAATAAGAGACTTCGGGCGTCTGGGCAAAATAGAGCCTGGGCGCTGCGCCGCTGAACGCGACATTTGGCATCCCAGCCGGGACGCGAGGAGAAAGCCGTGCCTATATTTGGAACCCTTTTGGATCAGAAGATGGAGAGAGAAGAAGCGCTAGAGAGACTCAAGAAGAAGAGAACCATACTCCGCACGTCTTTATCCAAGTACGGGAAAAGAATAGAGGAATATGACGTGCACAAGGAGTGTGACCACGAGGAACTGCTGGGGCAGCTTTCGGATGTCTACGAAGAACTGAGGCGGGTAGACGAAGAAATCGGTAAGCTGATTGACATCAAAGATCTAGAGAAAGATCTAAAGATGGTAGAGGAATACCGGGAAAAGGCCGTGGCGTGGAAATATTTGTTAAAGAAAAGAAGTCTGGTGGTAGCGGAAGGAATGCAGAGGGAAACTGCAACTGCCACGAAGAAGGAATATCCAGGAGAAATCGGTCGACCGACTCTAACTGGGATGGTTAAGTTACCCAAATTGACAATGGAAAGATTCTACGGGGAAATTAGCCAGTGGTTAAATTTTTGGAATGCCTTCGATTCATCAATCAATAGGAATGAACACTTGACCAAGATAGATAAATTTAACTATCTTAAAGCCTATTTGGGTGGAACGGCGGCCCAAACTGTGGAAGGATTTTGCCTATCTGAGGAAAATTACGATAAGGCCGTTGAATTGTTGAAGAAACGCTTCGGAAAAGGGGAAAGGTTGATCGACGTGCATATGAACAACCTCTTGGCCTTGAAACCACTTAGAGTGACAAAGGACGTGAGGGCTTTCAGAGAATTGTACGGCAGAATCCTGGTGCAGATTAGAAGTTTGGAGTCATTGGGTGTTGTCGTTGAAAGCTACGGTAACTTATTGTGCCCTTTACTCCTCAAGCTATTGCCATCAGACATAAAGCTTGAATTACACCGGGAATTCACAGGAGCTTTTTCTCTTGGAGATTTGATTGAATTTTTGGAGAGACAATTGATTGCATTAGAAAGCACGTTCGGTACGCGGGACGAAATAACAGCCGGCCAACCATCAAATGAGCACCCTCAGTCACAAAGCTCTATCGTGAAGTATCGAAGAAATGAGAGGAATCCCCTGCCCACGGCTGCTGGTTTTTTTGAATGCCTCTGAAGCAGTGAATAAGAGGAAAAATTGCGCCTTTTGTGAAAGAGATCATGAAAGTACAAAGTGCGAATTCGCGGAAAATTTGACATTGGAAGATAAATTGGGAAAATTAAAGAAGAAAGGGGCTTGTTTCAGATGCCTGAAATATGGTCATTTGAGCAAATTCTGCAAAGTTAAGACAAGTTGCACCAGCTGTGGGGAATTGAGACATTCAAGGATTATGTGCCCCAGGAAGAACCAGAATGCTACTCCAGCCCGAGGGATGATGAGGGATGAGACTTTGACCAATCTGACGACGCCTGTGGTGTTGTTGCCCACACTGAGAGTGACTATCAGGGGAAAGTGTAAAGAAAGAATGGGACGAATTTTGATTGATACGGGATCTCAGAGGTCCTATGTACTCCAGGACACGGCGGAAGAAATGGGATATGAATGTTCCAAAAAAGAGTCTCTTCGCCACTCTTTGTTTGGTGGATCGAACACAGAGTTGTACGAACATGGAGTTTATGATATCAGGTTGAGCAATTTAGACGGATCTTATGGCTGTAATTTTGAAGCACTGAGCCAAGATGTTATCTGCGACAGCGTGCCCAGGGTCCATCAGGGTAAATGGATGCAAGATCTTAGTGCTCATGACATAGAATTAACTGATCTACACAGGGGACCTCTTGAGATTCTTATAGGAGCAGATATTGCTGGAAAATTACTAACCGGAGAGCATAGAAGACTTCCTTCTGGGCTTGTGGCGGTGCAAACGAGGTTGGGCTGGACTTTAATGGGCAAGATTCCGGCCACAGAAGAAGAAACTAGCGTTAGTGGACTTTGCACAACTTCACTGTTGACTAGCGATTTGGAGAATTTATGGAGATTAGAGGCTATTGGTATTTCAGATGCTCGTCAAGACGACTCGATACAAAAAGAAACGGAAGAATATTTTGCACGTACTATTTCACAGGATTGTGAGGGGCGTTACCAGGTTGCCCTTCCTTGGATTCGCGAAAGAGAACTACTCACGGACAATAGAGATGTTGCCGAAAAACGATTAGCAAACGTGAGGAAACATCTTGTGAATACCGGAAATTTGGCAGAATATGAAGATATTCTCGAAAAGTGGCTAAGGAATAAAATAATAGAAAGGGTTATAGACAATATAAACGTGAAGGCGTGCACTATTTGTCACATCGACCAGTTTTTAAAGAGAATAGTCCAACCACCAAAGTAAGACCAGTTTTTGATGCTTCGGCGAAGAAGAAGGGAAGGCTTTCACTGAATGATTGTCTGGAAAGAGGTCCGAATATGATAGAAACGATCCCAAGAATTTTGAATAAATTTAGGAAGAGCGAGATAGGAGTCTCCTCGGACATAGAGAAGGCCTTCCTCCAAATTGGGATTAGGGAGGAAGACAGAGATTATCTAAGATTCCTCTGGTATGACAAAGAGGGAAATGTGATGGTTTTACGTCATGCGAGAGTTGTCTTCGGAATCACGACGAGTCCATATCTCCTGCTTGCCACGCTGTTTCACCACTTGAACAAGGCTCCTGAACACTGGCAAGAAACAGCTGAATTATTGAGGGAGTCTTTATACATCGATAACTGTGTGGCTAGTTTCTCAAAAGTCACAGATATGGAAAAATTTGTGGACGAAGCACAGAGATTGTTGGCTTCTGCTCATTTCAACTTGCGTGATTGGACAAGCAATGTTACCAGTATAATGTGTGATGGTCCTAGGTCTGATAGAGGAAGGTTGTTGGGTATGACATGGAATCAAGAAAAGGACACTTTGGCTTGTTCTTTGAAGAATTTGGAAATACAGGGGCCAATAAACAAAAGAAAGGTACTCTCCTTGGCAAGCCATATTTTCGATCCGGTGGGCTTCACTTGTCCAGTGACCCTCGTTCCGAGACTTATCCTACAGGAAACGTGGCTGTTAAAATTGTCGTGGGATGAGCCTCTGCCTGAAAACTTGTCTCTGGAGTCTGGAGTCTCTGAAATCCATTGCCATACCGAGATGGCTTTGCTATAGAGAAGAACACCGGATTGGAACTACGCTTCATGTCTTTTGTGATGCGTCTAGGGCCTCCTACGCCACTTGTATTTTTTTACGCATCGAGAGCGAACAGGAAGTAACGTGTCAACTAGTACAGGCTCGGTCGAGAGTGGCTCCTTTGAAGGGGACTACCATTCCTCGTTTGGAGCTGTTGGCATGCTTGGTTGGGGCCCGCTTGGTGAACAACGTTGTGAGGGACCTAAAATTTGAAGACATGGAGCGATTTTATTGGACAGACTCCATGAATGCACTCCATTGGATCAAGGGAAAAGATAACTGGGCGACTTTTGTAATGAATCGAGTTATGGAGATCCGATCTCTCAGTGAGACAGAGGATTGGTATCATGTGCCAGGATGTTTGAATCCAGCGGATTTACCATCACGGGGGTGCTTAGCCGATTCTCTGGAGAGATCGAAGTGGTGGGAGGGCCCGAGTTGGTTGAGAAGACCAAGAAGAGATTGGCCCCATAGGGAAATATACCCTGACCCAGATATTGTGAACTTGGAAAGGAAAAAGATTGTTTTAACATCAACATGTATTGAAAGGGAAAAAGATCAGTACTACTATCGCTTTTCAAACTACTACAAGATATTGAGAGTAACTGCCTGGATGAACCGGTTTTTAACAAATGCGAGAGGAACAATAGGTCAGCGAGTGAAAGGTGATCTTACTGTGAATGAAATTAAAAGGGCGGAACTGATGCTGGTGGGAGTTATCCAACGGGAATCCTTCACTGGACCAGAGGACAAGAGGTTGAAGGATTTCAAGTTATGCTGCGATTCTTTGGGATTGTTGAGGGTCAAAACTAAAATAAGTAGGAGACAAGATCTGGAAATTTTCGAATGCCTTTATTGTTGCCTTCTGATCATGACTTGGTATATTTACTCATTAGATGGAAGCATGAAACTTGGGGGCATGTGGGACTTCAAACTCTGATGAATTTATTAAGAGAGGATTATTGGATTTTGAAATTCAGGAGGACTGTAAGAAGGGTCATACATCAATGTGTTAAGTGTAGACGGTTCACGGCTAAATCGGGTTCTGTTGAATCCGTGGAATTACCTGAAAATAGAGTAAGGGATGCCTCAATATTTGAGGTAGTGGGGATAGACCTTACTGGACCACTTGTTTTAAGGAACAGGCGAAAGGTGTGGATTGTTATATTTACTTGTGCCGTATATCGGGCGGTCCATTTGGAACTGGTGACTTCTCTTTCAACCGAGAACTTTCTGCAAGCTTTCAGACGTTTTGTAGCAAGGAGAGGACGCCCCTATGTAGTGTACTCGGACAACGGTACCAATTTTCGTGGTGCGAGCAGAGCTCTAGGGAATCTAGACAATGCGGCAGTCCAATCAGAGAGTACCAAGCAAAATATTAATTGGAGGTTTATCCCTCCGTCGGCTCCATGGTGGGGTGGATGGTGGGAAAGATTGATTGGTTTGCTGAAACAACTCCTTAGGAAGATTCTTGGTCAAGCTCGTTTGGAATTTGAGGAACTTTACACCATTATCTGTGACACAGAGTCTTTGATGAACTCACGTCCATTGACTTACATGTCTGAAGATGTCGAAGATCTTAGTCCATTAACCCCTGCCTTGTTCTTACACGACCTCAAAGAAATAGGAGTTCCAGATCTGGACTCTATTGAAAAGGCTAGTCTTCAGAAGAGATACCGATTTAGACAAAGGTTAAGAGAAAATCTGCGGAAGAGATTCCGGACGGAGTATTTTGGATTCTTAAGGCAAGAGACTAGAAGACGCTCGAAGACAAGACCTATCAAGGTGGGAGATCTGGTGTTGATTGGACAAGATAATGCTAAGCGAGTCAATTGGCCTTTGGCGAGAGTTGTGGAGGTCTACCCTGGCCGAGATGGACCTGTGAGGGTCGCCAAGTTGAGAACCAGCAAGGGCGTCCAGATTAGGCCGGTTCAACGGCTCTACAATTTAGAGATACCCGCCGATCTGGGGAGTACCTTGAGGAGTATACAATCGGAACCACGCCGGGGAGGCTCCCGAGGAGAAGCCAGTAAAGACCCTACGAAGATAGCCCAATCCTAAAGAACTGGAATGAACGGTCGTTTCCCAACTATTGGTTGAGTTTCTGTAGAAAAACTCAAGGTGGGAGTATGTTGGGAAAAGAATGTTATTTTTCTTATAGATTTATATTTTTTTAAATATATGTAAATTTAATCCATTATAAGAAACATATTTGCCATATGTAAATATTTATATGTATATATATTCGTGACAAAAAATAAAGTAGTTGACTGGTTAGAGTCGTGTGGTTTCTCGGCCCGCTCTCGAGAGGTTGGTTGATACCTGCCTTAGACACTTCCGCGGATTTGACTTCTTGGGAATCGCTCTTCTCTACCCTTGAGATTCCACGGATTTTTTCCTCCCCGGGACCAGAATAAGAGACTTCGGGCGTCTGGGCAAAATAGAGCCTGGGCGCTGCGCCGCTGAACGCGACATATATATTAGATAATAAAAGGCATATATTGGATTTAATAAAATATTTATATTTTATTATTACATATCGATGGAAGAGTTGGAGCATTTCGATATAAAATATATTTATTGGCCTTTTTATAGGTAGCACAACATTATAAAAGTAAGAAATAATTAAATGGAAAAATATATACGTATATCTTAATACAAAAGTTTATTTAAAAATTAAAGACCCACCTTTTTTCTTCATATCAAAACATTATTTTTTTGTTCTTCATGGTTTTAATTGATATTACTTTTTTTTCACAGACATTATACCTTCATACCGTTGGCCGGCTCAAAACTTTTGTACATTATGTAAATAATATTTTGTTTTCCTTGTTCTACCCGCCTGGCAGTACTTTTATCAAATTATGTTTTTATATATTCCATAAGCTCAATTAAAGCTATTTTTGATGATAACTAATTTTATATAATATTTTCCACGACTGCATACCAAAATCAAGCAACAACTAATAATTTCGATATAAATAACAATCAAAACACAACAGAAAATCAAATTTATTTTTTTATTTATGATACGAGGGGTGTCCCATAAGTCCGTGGCCCGACCATGAGAACGAAATATTAGAAACTGATCAATTTTACCATATATACCTTAAAGCCTTGTATAAAGATATGTAGATTTTTAAGTTTCTACAACTAACCGTTTTTAGTTATAGGTTCTGAAAGAGGACAAAAAAACAGGAATCATCTAAAATGGAGACAAAGGAGATTCATGCTGTAATAAAATATCTTTGTAAGAAAGGAATGTCGCCCAAGGAAATCTATGAGGATATGGTGGATACAATGAGGGAAGATGCTCCTTCCTATAGCACAGTAAAAAAATGGGTAGCTTCCTTTAAATTAGGGAGGATCAGCACCGAAGACGAACATCGACCAGGAAGACCTGTTGAGTCAGTTACTCAAGAAAACATCGACAAGATACATGATTTGGTTATGTTGGACAGAAGAATGACAGTTCATCAGATAGAAGAGACCTTGGGTATTCCAAAAACAACAGTGGGTCGGATCATGAGAGAAAACTTGGGCCTCAGGAAGCTTTCTGCCCTTTGGGTTCCCAAACTTTTGACACCCGATCAAAAGGCTATAAGGAGAAAGTTATCTTCGGACAATCTTGCGTTATTTGAAGCCAATCCAGAGGAATTTGTTAATAGATTTGTTACCATGGATGAGACTTGGACCCATCACTTTACACCAAAGTCCAAGCAACAATCCATGCAATGGAGACACTCCGGTTCCCCTCCCCCCAAGAAAACCAAGACAGTTCCATCAGCAGGGAAGGTTATGGTGTCTGTCTTTTGGGATTCCGAGGGTGTACTTATTCTAGACTTTCTGAATAAGGGTCAAACCATCACTGTCAATTATTATGCAAATTTTGTGAAGCAGCTACGAGAGGCTATTGAAGAAAAGAGAAGAGGAAAGTTGTCCAGGAAGATTGTTTACCATCAAGACAATGCTCCGAGTCATCGGTCGCTGTAAGCCATGGCTGCTATTCATTATTCTGGCTTTGAACTTTTACCACATGCACCCTATTCATCAGATCTAGCTCCGTCTGACTTCCACCTATTTCCTCATTTGAAAAATAACTTTCTGGCATTCATTTTAGGTCAGATGAAGAGGTAATTGATGCTGTCACCTCATTTTTTGAGTCACTTGAAACATCGTTCTTTTTTGGAGGGCATAAAAACATTAGATCATCGCTGGAAAAAGTGTAAAGGGGATTATGTTGAAAAATAAAACATAATCATTTTAGTCATTTTCTTTATATGTCGGGCAACGGACTTATGGGACACCCCACGTATATATAGGAAGAGAATGACAGCGAATCGCTGAAACGTTGAGAATTAAATGAATTATTAGTTGATGTAGCTGTACAAATAGAGAAAAGTTGTGAACACAGCACCACAGAGTGTTGATATAAATCCTTCAAAGTTTAAAACGGAGACTAAATTCAGAAGGAGCCTAGCAGAGAACACTTTTCTCGTTTTACTTCAGAAATGGGATAAGAAAATTTGGCAAATGTTGGCTAAACGCCAGAATACAAACCCAGTTAGCAATTGGCATAAAAACGTTCATTTAAATTTGTGTAATCTTTTTTTTTTTTTTTTTTTTGAAACAGATATCTCTCGGAAATCATAACGAGGATCTAAAAATGTCATTTGGAAACAAGCCCAAGACACCAGTTCCATCTGTCGACAGAGGAACGAACTAATCAATAACCTGGAATGTAGGAATATATTAAATTTCCCGAACTCCAAAAGTTTTCTGTGACAAAATAGTTGTGTTATCCCTAACTAGACAAAAGAAAAAAACAATTAGTTAAAGAATTTTTTCTCCAATTTTAAAGGCGCTTTGTCACTTTGAATTTTTATTTTAATTATATGGTTTTGAATTTTTAAAACTTTAAAGAAAAATAATTATGAAAATATTTTTTTTAACTGAATCCACAAACGTTAAATAATTGTTTTCTTCGTTTTTGAATCTGAATTGAGTGTGGATTCTTTGAAAATTTATATAGAGGATTTACCTAGGATTGTGTAGGCCCTTGTGAATGTTGTTGCATCATGAACTTCAGGAATATTTTAAGCGATATTTTCTAAAAACATATATGAAATTTCAACTATTTTAGACGCGTATGATTTTTTGCAATTAAATCAATTTTCTACTGCCCTTGCTGTAATGATAAAATAATGAGAGGGCCTGGCTTATCAGTGGTGAATTCTCCCAGTGGTTTCGCCAGTTTAATCTGCCATGGGAGGGTTCACCATTGATGAGCCAGGCCCTCACATTATTCTATCATTACAGTGAGATAATTAATGTATTTCAAAAAGAATCATACGCGTCTAAAATAGTTTACATTTCTTATATTACAGATGGCGCGCTAACGCATCATTAAAACATATTACAAGTATATATATATTTAACTTGTTCCGTGATATTTGGCCAACCCAATTTCTTGATAAATCAAGAAAAGTCAACCACGAACGCGTTTCGGGCTGTTGGCCCTCGTCAGCGTGGTGCAGACTGTACCTCTATGACCAAATATTTGGTCCCAGAGGCATCCTGAGAAATCAAGAAATGGGTATTTAAGGCTAAGTTTGCGTATATACCCTTTTCATGTGAAAAAAAAATAATTTAAAAATATTTAAAACAACTTATACTTTTATTTCTTATTATTTTCAACCACGCTGATGAGAGCCAACAGCACGAAACGCATAGATGGTTGACTTTTCTTGATTTATCAAGAAATTGGATTGACCAAATATCACCGAACAAGATAAATATACGTTTAGTTTATTTTTGTTCCACTAGATGGCGCTCTGCCATCTAGAGATGTTCATGTGAGCACAGTCAAAAGCACGGTTTTAAAATGTATTTCTACAGCCCTCATACTGCAATGATTAAAAAATACAATATTGAAGCGGTCTAGAGATTAAAATGGCGAAACCTCTGGGAGGGTTCACCACTGATGAGTCATGCTTTCCCTCTTTCAATTTTTAATAAATGCAGTATGAGGGCTGTAGAAATAGATTTTAAATTAAATATATGTCTTTTTAATAGCTCTTAAAATATTTCCTCGAGGAAATTTAGAAAGACAAACTTAAGGATCACATAGCAATATATTTAAGGCATTTGTAACTTTTTCATGTCTTTATCATTTAACTACCTGGTCAACTGGGTTCAACTCAGCAATCAAAACAGGACGCGAGTAAAAAGGCTTAGCACTAGTCCATACTAGTGAGCTGGACTTCCAGGGTAATTGGTGTTTTGCGCTCCAGGAACCTGTGTTATAAATATCTCTCTAAGAAAGTATTGATGTATTTTTATATTTTGAAATAGAAAAACACCTCCAACTATTCAGCATATTTTAATTTGATGCATTAGTGCGCCATCTGTTATAATACATTGAAACTATTTTAGATGCGTTTGTTTTTGTTTTTACAAAATTAAACGATTTTCTACTGCCCTTATTGCAATGATATATTAATGCAAGGCCCTCTGAATAGGTGGTATACTGCGCAATATGCAACAATGATCTCTTGACATTTTTCATAAGTGGTATACTGCGCAATATGCAACAATGATCTCTTCACATTTTTCATAAGTGGTATACTGTGCAATATGCAAAAATGATCTCTTGACATTTTTCATAAGTGGTATACTGTGCAATATGCAACAATGATCTCTTGACATTTTTCATAAGTGGTATACTGCGCAATATGCAACAATGATCTCTTGACATTTTTCATAAGTGATATACTGCGCAATATGCAACAATGATCTCTTGACATTTTTCATAAGTGATATACTGCGCAATATGCAACAATGATCTCTTGACATTTTTCATAAGTGGTATACTGCGCAATATGCAACAATGATCTCTTCACATTTTTCATAAGTGGTATACTGTGCAATATGCAAAAATGATCTCTTGACATTTTTCATAAGTGGTATACTGCGCAATATGCAACAATGATCTCTTGACATTTTTCATAAGTGGTATACTGCGCAATATGCAACAATGATCTCTTGACATTTTTCATAAGTGGTATACTACGCAATATGCAACAATGATCTCTTGACATTTTTCATAAGTGATATACTGCGCAATATGCAACAATGATCTCTTGACATTTTTCATAAGTGGTATACTACGCAATATGCAACAATGATCTCTTGACATTTTTCATAAGTGGTATACTGCGCAATATGCAACAATGATCTCTTGACATTTTTCATAAGTGGTATACTACGCAATATGCAACAATGATCTCTTGACATTTTTCATAAGTGGTATACTGCGCAATATGCAACAATGATCCCGATATTTACATAAGAGATAGGCTGTACTAGACAACAATGGTTAGATATTCACTTAGAAGATGCAGGCCTCCTATGCAATAAGGATTTATATATTTACATAAGTGAGAAAGACAAGTAGGCTGTATTTCACAATAGTTCGGATATTCAGATAGAAAGTAAAACCTTTGGGCAACAAAGGTTTAGATATTTACATAAGAGAGTGGTAGGCGCTATGCAACACAATGACTTGAAAATATTCTCACGATTATTTATATAAGAAAGAGAGAGAAATAAAGTCTATATGCAGAGGTAAATTTGAATTTACATAGATATTTAAATAATAGATTATTTATTTATTTATGCTTATGAGGTGATACAGCAGCGTATTTACAATTAGAGAGGAGACAAAATGAATTAAATCTAGAAAAAAGAAGTGAGGACATATCGGTCATTAAAGTCTGAGAGGCAAGGCCTTCAGCCATTTCAGGGCTTCCGGGGTGACAGAATGGAGATTGGAGATTCCTCCATTGAATTTGTACAGCGGGCAGTCATCTAGTATATGGGACATTGATTGTGGGACGTTGCAGGCACAATTTGGATCTTTGGTGTAGCCCCATAACTTCATCAGCTCTGCACACCTTCCCTGACCTGTCCTAAAGCGGTTTAGAAGCACCCATTCTCGTCGAGGGAGGGAAAAACCTGGGATCTTGACACTTGGGCTTGTGATGAGGTTCTTGTTTGGGATATCGGAGCTGATCCAGGAATTTGTCCATGCTTCTGAGATATTAAAATTTTGGGAGAGAAGTTGGTTTCCTCTGGACCATATCGGCTTCCTTGATTTTAGTCTATGTTTTGGGGGAGACTGTAGGATAGGGTTAATTTCGAGGTCGGGTGAATCCAAGAGTTTTTGGTACATTTTCTTGGTGGCTTCCTTTCTGCGTAGCTCAGGTGGAGAGATGTGAGCAAGAACTGGAAGCCAGTCGATTCTTGTAGGTTGGCAAACCCCTGTTATAATTCGTAAGGTAGAATTTAGTTGTGTGTCTATTAGCTTCGTGTGGCAAATAGTAGATAAGAATAAATAATAGATAAGAATTAAGACCAATTCGGCAATGGTTCAGCTACTTTCTTAGAAATTGAATCTCATTATAAAATTATTTTAGTCTCTGCAACAGAGTTATACTCAACACGACAATAATATTTAATTAAGGAACACATATTGCATTGCAGCTATAAACGCGGTCGGTTACGCGCGATACTAAAGAATATATATAACCAAGTTTATGACATAAAGTTTCTGGAGAATGAAATTCATGTACCAAAAGAGGCACCTCTCCCTTTAAAAATGCATTAAAACAATTAATTTTGGTTTCACCCCAGTACTGAGCGTACTGTTGGGTTTTTTATTATTATTTGTTATTATCTCTAGTTCACACGTGGTACAGGCAATGATAATCATGGTGGGTGTTTAGCGACTGCTTTTACTGTAAGTACCCCACATGTCTAAACATGTGAAAAGCAGTTCGACTTTGAATTCACAAATGTGCCAGAGCTCCGTTTGGTTACTTGCACTCGCTGGTGGGGTTGAACTTTTGCAAGATTCGGGGGCCATTGGAGCATTTTTTTTTATTATAAAAAAAGTGTCCAATGCGGGATTCGCTCCCGGGTCGTAGCGGTGGAAAACAAATGGTTTAGACCACCCTTCCACCGACCCCCTTGGTACTGTTGGTGATATAACAATGTTTCACAACGATAGTTTTGGAAAATTCTGATAAACCATGGTTTAGGGATATGGCCTTCATCATATGAACTCAAAGCCATCCCTGCACTGATGAGACCTATAGCCCGAAACAATGGTATACAGGCTGGCGTTTTGTCTATATTTTCCAAAAGAAAATAGTATTCTGGCACTTATTTTACCAACAGTATGTTCTGTACTTATGTGATAAAGCTAAATGTATTGTTTTAATGCATTTTTGAATGTAGAGATGCCTCTTTTAGCAGAAATAGCCAAGTTTAAGTAGAGATAATAAACAAATTAAACAAAGTATTTAAGATAAACTGGTGTTTGCGTTTAAAAATAGATTATCGATAATATGATTAGATCCAAACATCAAAGGTTTCTAATTAGCATATCGTCTGCTTAATTATTAACCGGGATCTGGGGATGAATTTCAATCAAGGCGGCAATTTTTCTTCTCGACAAAGGATGTTTCTCGCTAGTTACTAAAATTATTAGATAACTCCTCTTTGCATTTTAGGGATAATGAATGGTAATTGGATTTGTGTACGATATTTTTATTATCAGAATTACTTAGAAATACCCTACGGACCCTGTATAAGTCAATTATTGTTTCAATTAAGTAGTGTGAGAGCAGTGTTTATTTTATCTTAGAAAAGTTAAACGTTCGAAGTCAATGGCCCTCCTTCAGACATCTTAGGTCAGAAGGATTTGTTGAGGATCTCTGAAAAAGAACCATATACAGTAAAACCTGTCTTGGGAGTTTCAATTTGGTTCAAAGAAAGAAAATACCCTCGTAAGACAGGTTGAATAAAATTTTCTACACTAACCCTAAATGCTATGTACGCCATAAATGAATATTCGAACATTCCATTCAGATTAAATCAAAAGATGTTTATTTACTCGGGCCGCCATACCAATCTGACGTTCTTTCGCGCGCGCCACCTGATTGGTTGGCACGCCGCCAAGATATTCTTTCTTATGCAAATTTAATGAAACTCTCGGATATTCAACACTAGCCGAATGACCCGGGCAACGCCCGGGTTTTACCCGATTAAATGCTTTTATTCAAATACTATTCGTTACAATTATAAATTGGCGCCGTGGATGTCATTCTTGTATAATATATAAATGAGTTTTAAAAATTGTAAAAAAAATGCATCGGCCGGGAATCGAACCCGGGCCGCCCGCGTGGCAGGCGAGCATTCTACCACTGAACCACCGATGGTTATGAGAAATGGCCATATTTGGGTATTTATTCCATTCACAAAGCAAACGGTGACAGAATTGATTAAGAATTGTTGCTTGATTATGACGCTGATAACTGTATATATTAATAGTTAGCCTTTAGGGGATAAGCTAAAGGCCGCTATCGTACGTGTGGTGTGCTATTTGTTCTTTGCTTACATTCTTTTCAGCTTTAAGAATGGTTTTGCCACTGTGTGATGTTTAAATTGAACAACTTTATCTTCTTGTGCCTTACTGTCATGACGTCTCATACTCTATAAGACAAACAGTTCGATATCATAGTAGAACAGTCTGAAGATTCATTTAGGGACATCGCTGAGGGGGTTCACGCCATTGAAAAGCCAAGTCCTCTCATCTAATATTTCTATCAATACGATATGGTTTGTAAAAGAGATTTTGTGTGTGAGAGATTTTTTTTTTTTTTTTGCGCATTATAAATCAATAAAATTTATCGTAATATAATTTTTCAATTTTATTTTATTTTTATGTGAATCGGAACCTAATTGTTGTGCCTTTTTAAAACAATTTGCAGTAAAATTAAAAATTCATAAAAATACTGCTTTCCAACTTATCGGACGATGATTGAGCTATCTTTCAACTTTGATTTTTCTTATTGTTCCTTCACCAAAATGGTTTGTTAAAATGACGAAAATACTGTAATTCATTCCAACTTTTCTTGAAGTGGTAAAACATAAAATGGAGAATATGGATATTATTTCAATGCTACATTGTCATTAACGTAAAAAAGGTGGCTTATTTTCGTGTTGTGAAAGATGAATAAACACAAAGAGACAGAGAAAGGCCGCAATAATTCTGCACCGACCAAATATTTAACACCAAAGTATTGATACTAAACTCTACTGTCAATAAACGCGCTGGTGCGGTTAAGAATCTGTTGTGTGAATTGTTAGCTAAGTAAGGTAGGAAGGCATAAACTGCGATAACCAATTCCCTTTGTCAAGGAAGTTTCTGGAACTGGTCCATGAAGTATTCAATTAGTTTCCACATAGTCTCCGCAGACATTTCAATTATTCCCACTTCTCTCAACATTACGTAAAGTGATGGAGAGACTAACTATACTCTCTAACTATTCTGTGTTTAAAACCTAGTTTAACCATTTCACATTATTTATTACTTTAATGGCATACCATTTTTATAAACCCAACCGCTTAGTGAATGCAAATAATCGAAAGAGAATCTATGTCACTTTTTAAGTTTAAACTTTAACTGCCTCTACATGTGTAAATATTAAAAATAAAGAAGGCATATCCTGACCAGGAGCACATATACTTTTTAAATGGCAGAGCGCCATCTAGTGGACCAGAAATCAACTAAACTTTGATTTAGCTGTTCCCTGATATTTGGCCAACTCGTTTTCTTGATAAATCAAGAAAAGACATCCACGAACGCGTTTTTTGATTTATCAAGAAATTGGGTTGGCCAAATATCAAGGATCAGGCTAAATCAACGTTTAGTTGATTTCTGTTCCACTAGATGGCGCACTGCCATCTAAAAATCACATGTTCTCCTGGTCAGGATATTCCTTATTTATTTTAATATCAACATCTGAGCTTTTTTTCTATTATTTTTTCACATGTGTAAATATGTGTACAGTAAAAGCATTTCTAACTCCCTATCCTCTAGTAGTATAATGGCTTGTATTGTAAAAATAAAGTTTTCCTTCAATATTTGATAGTTTTATATTAAACTTTATATTAGAAACTTATACTCTCGGCATAGAGTTATCAATAAAATAACTTTTATATTTGCAAGAAACAAGTACATTAACGCTATCGAAAGAGCTAAGAAATAAAGTTGGAGAATATTCATTGAAGAAAATGAATCAAACAT
Organism: Cordylochernes scorpioides; assembly: GCA_030710605.1. Taxonomy (NCBI): domain Eukaryota; kingdom Metazoa; phylum Arthropoda; class Arachnida; order Pseudoscorpiones; family Chernetidae; genus Cordylochernes; species Cordylochernes scorpioides. The sequence continues at coordinate 61,478,019 of CP092866.1, forward strand.
CCCATTTGGAAACGCCTATAAATTTTTTAAAAATCTGAGATCATCCAACAACAATAAAGGACTTCCAATGATCGATAATATACCGGATACTTTAAAGAAAGAAAAAATGAAAAGTCTCTTGAATGATTTATTTCCAGATGATGATGTACATTCAGATAAAGAGGAACATGTTATTATTAGAAACTATAAACCTGAATATAAAAATCAAAATAACATTTTAATAGAAATAAAATATGTTGAAAATATTATTTCCAAATCAAATATCAAGAAAGCACCAGGTCCAGATTTTATCAGTAATAATATGATCAAATATGCAGGTACACTTTTAATCCCGATTTTACAACAATTATTCAATAAATGTATTGAATTAGGTTATTATCCGGATGTATGGAAAGACACTACTGTAAAGATCATTCAAAACCTAATAAAATAAACTATGAAACAAGCAAAAGCTACAGAGCAATATCATTGACATCAAACATTTCAAAATATTTTGAAAACATAATTAAAAACAAAATCAATAAATATTATCAAGAGAACAATCTAATGAGTCCAAGGCAACACGGATTTACTAAACATAAATCAACGAACAGTGCAATGGAATATATAATGGAAACCATACTGAAACACAGGCAAGGAGAACTGACTTCTTTGATTACAGTGGATATAGCAGGCGCATTCGACAACGCATGGTGGCCAACAATTATTAGAAGACTTGATTTGGATAATATTCCCTCCAAATTAATATAAGAATTATATAATCTTATTTAAACAGTGAAAGAAGGGCAAATTTCTCATATGAAGATACAAATGTTACAAAAAATTTAACAAAAGGATGCCCTCAAGGCGGCCCCTATATCCCCAATATTATGGAATATTTTGTAGAAATTAAACTCTTAAAATCACGATCATTAAAAACAATAATAAGCATTAAGAGGAGCGTCTTGTGTAAATTTCTTTAATACCGCAAGCTTTCGAACAGAACGTTCTTCAACGGGCGTGGATAGTAAAACCGTACTAACATGCTATTAGAGGAGAAAAACTAATATATACACCAATTGCATATTTTTTTCGTCGTCACGTTTGTAATATGCAAATTTCAATTTTAAATATTTATGTTGTTTTCTTTTCTTTTTACGCTATTATCTCTTTAGTATGTAAATTTATTGGTGTATATATTAGTTTTTCTCCTCTAATAGCATGTTAGTACGGTTTTACTATCCACGCCCGTTGAAGAACGTTCTGTTCGAAAGCTTGCGGTATTAAAGAAATTTACACAAGACGCTCCTCTTAATGCTTATAATTATGGAATATTTTGTTAAACGACCTGCTGAATAGTTTTAAACATCCGAACGCAGAAATAATTTGCTACGCAGACGACGTTTCTATCATTTTCTGGAGCAAGTCTGTCGAGGATCTCAAAATATTGGGCAAATATATTCTATGCTACGTGATTCAATGGTGTAATAGGAATAAATTATCAATAAGCCCAGAGAAAACGAATTTACTTTACTTACATAATAAACCTAAAGTTCCAATTGAAATATCAAATATTATTTTAAACCCAGTAGATCAAGTTAAGATATTAGGCATAAAATTCTCAAATCATAGAATAAAAGAGAAGATTAATTTTACCCCACATATCAACAATATTTTGTGCAGGATCGTAAGAATGAAAATATTTTATGTTTTCACTATGTGGAAAGATGTGGGGAATAAATACTAAAAAAAGAATAATTTTGTATAAAACAATTATCAGGCCAGTTCTTACGTATGGTTCAGAAATATGGTACAAATTTATAAATAATCGATTCAAAGAATAACTAAATTCTACTCAATATCAAATTCTTCTTTGGGTGAGCAGAGCCTACAAAACTACATCTTCCAACTGTGTCCATAGTCTTGCGAACATCCCCCTTCTCACAGATTATATTGAATCTAAAATAATTAAATATAATTTGGCTCATCTTTCAATAGAGGATCAAAATACTTATAGACCACATTCTCCAAGTATAATTAGATCATTTTTAAGTGCAAAAATAGATGAATTATTTCTAAAAACAAATGAAACATTCCAAAGCTTTTTCCCGTTTGGAATTCCAACATATTTCCGCTCCAATTTTTATAATACCCAGTTTATAACGAACCATGGAAGTTTTAAGGGATTTTTATCAAAAATTGGCGCGATTGAAGACTCTTTTAAATTTTCTCATTGCCTCTCTGCTATTTTAATAGTTTTCATTTGGTTTTACATTAAATAAATTGCCGTGTAATTCTGAAGTCTGTCTTTCCTAATTGTTTACGTTACAACATTATTGTGAATTTATATATATAGTACTAATATTAATAGAATAATAATAAACTATTTTGTTAGAATAATATTTTTTAGGAAAACACTCACTCGGATGACGTCCGGTTGTGTTTGTTTAGTAAATTGTAATAGTTAAAATAGAGTTAACTATTCTACATGTAAATGCCATGTAGAGCCTATTGAAATTAAATCAATAACAAATTTACATATTTTGTGATAGAAAATAATGGTTATAGGAAAGAAATTTTACTCCATATTTTGAAAATATTCAAATATCAGACTAACTTACTTATTTCGGTGTTAAAAAATGATGTTAATATAGCTGTTAATCATGATAGGTAACAATACATTCTTTTAATAATACTACAACATTTAGTGTCAGTTCTATAAGAAAAGGTTTTATCTTAATGAAGCTAAAAATAAAGTATGTGTGTAAGAGACTATATGTTTTAACTCTGCTTATGGTAAATCAATAACAAAGTTGGTTTAATTTTCATGAATGAGCAAGTAGGGGAAAATAACGAAATAGTAAAATTGATATAAAAATATTTATATGACTTGAATAAAAATGAAGAAGATGACAGATGTCATGATATTTATAAGTCAAATAAAAGCTTTTTAAATCAATTTTGCTATTTCGGTATTGTTCTTGTTCCAAAATCACTTTATTAGGTACCGCTCCAAAAGGGCAACCTAGTTTAGGATATTTTCAACAATTACTAATATGAAGGTTTTTCACATATTATATATATATATATATATATATAAACAAAATATTAACGCGGGATTCAATCCCGGTTCATGGGAATCGAGGGTGTTACCCACTCGTCCACCGACTTTATTTATTCAGAAATATCTTTATTTACGGGGCTTCTAACCGGAATGGATGATTTTTGAGCCCCGATGGACGTATAAAGCGGAATATAGATAAAGCACAGTTGGAGGGGCCCGGGGATGGGTGGCCAGGGGATCATCGCCAGGTGAGGCCAGGAGAGCCGGGATGTAGAGGAGAATCAGGGGGGCAGGGTGGTGATTCGCGGAGATCAGGGGAAGCCAGAGACGGGTCCAATAGTATAAGTATTGAGCCCAAGGGTGTGTGTGTGTGTGTGTGTGTGACACACACCGTGGAGAGCAGACAGACCGCAATGCTCTGTTGCAGTGTTCCAGGGTACAGTGCCACAATCACAAGACAGCGTCAGGGGCGTTCGCATATGCAGGGCCGGTCGGGAAAACTTTATTTATTTCGTTATTTTTTCCTACTTGCTCATTCGCGAAAAATAAATTATTTGGAATATTTCATTTTCTCTCTCTAATTGATAATGTTTTAAAGATTAGAATCATAATTAAAATATGTAGAACTGACCTAGCATACAGGGCGATGCTCGGGTTTTTCCCGAGTGAATGTTTGCCCCATAAAAATATTTAATAAATATTATGCATCATAATTATATCTTATATCATTCTTATTTATTATTATCCCTAGTACACGCCATGATAATCATGGTGGGTAGAGGTTGACGACTGATTTTAACTGTAAGTGCAGCACATGTCTACACATGTGAAAAGCAGTTCGACTTTGCACTTACAAATGTGCCAGAGCTCCGTTTGGTTACTTGCACTCACTGGTGGAGTTGGACTTTTGCAAGAATCGGGGGCCACTGGAGCACTTTTTTTTATCAGAAAAAAAAGTGCCCAATGCGGGAATCGAACCCGGGTCGTAGCGGTCGAAAACCAACGGTTTAGACCATCCTTCCACCGACGCCCCTTATATCATTCTGAAAAAGGTGAAATAAATTGAATTTAGAAATTTTAAAAGAAATACAAAATGATAGTGTTGATGAAAGTACAATTAATATATTGAGTAGTAACAACTAGGTAACCCAGGCTTCTGAAATGTATCCATAGATCTCCAACTACCCGGGTATGTATAGATTGGAATCCTTATGACTACTATTCAGAGTTAACATGATATAATCATAATAAATAACATCTATAAAATAATGTTTATGTGTATAAAAATTATGTTTTTGAGTCAAATATTTTTTTACAATTATATATAATAGCCTGACTTGGTCGGGGTTATCCCCAAGTGAATTTTGCACAACGAATGCTTTAACAAATATTATTTGTCGACTAAATGAACTCAGTAGATTTGGTTAAACATATACGAAAAAAGATTACATGAGGAGCTTATTTTTCGTTTATTTGCTAGCTTTCGAACCTTTCGGTTCTTCTACAGGCATGGATAGTATGAATATACTAACATAGTTATATATGTTAGTATATTCATACTATCCATGCCTGTAGAAGAACCGAAAGGTTCGAAAGCTAGCAAAAAAACGAAAAAGAAGCTCCTCATGTAATCTTTTATTCCTATATGTTTAATATTATTTGTAATGCCATCTTTTATCATCATTCTAAAATAAAAATTTGAGAATGAAACACAAAAAATGATAATTATAATAATACTTATAATATGATGCACTAGCGCGCCATCTGTTATCAAAATTCGAAACTATTTTAAACACATAATACAATAATAATAATATAATAATAGTTTCGAATTTTAATAGTAATACTTGCACATTGAATCTCCTCGCGTCTACTAATTAGAATGATAATGTAATAATTATAATAAATAATACAAATTTCTCGTCTGGCAAACATTCACTAGGGGAGATGCCGGGCTATAATCTAGGCCATTCAAAGACAGTATGCAATAATTATTCTAATTATGTATTTCTCCAAAACATGATATAAATGGTTTGTTTATTGTCTGATTATTATCTTTGGATACTTTTACATGTTAATCTATTTATTGAGCTAGCTACGTGAAAAATTTCTCAATGGTTTATTCAGTAGTTTTGGCGGAGAAGAGTAACAAATATCATTAGAGAGTTGATGTTTACCCCCAAAAATATTGTTTATTAAATGCTCGTTTAAATGGATATTTTTGCCAAGAGGGGATATTAATCTATAAAAATAAAGGCCATAGTTCCCGTCAAAATAAACGTAAAAAATAGACGTCATCAATTGACTGCCGTCGCAAATTAGCGGTCTCAGGTCGGTGACAAAGCCACAGTATCAGCTTTGGAAAACTGAGAAGCGTCCACCTGGGGACCATAGTTTCGGGGGAATGGCCCCTCGTAATCCAGAGCAGCCTCTTTTCCATGTGATCCACAAGGGATACATTGGAATCTTCACAATCCGCCAAAGAGATGTTTAGCTGGCAAAGAGACTAGGCCAATATGGCCGAAATATAGATGGGAATTTTGCCGAGTCTAAAAGCACCTGGATTTGAGGATTAAGGAAGAATTCTCACCAGGTGATATCCACGCCGGTTGTTCCCAGGGTAGTCCTCGGGCCTTCTCTTTCCTCTCTCCGTCCTACTTCTTACTGGTTTCTACTCCTGAATCCTGCCTCCTGTGTGCGTCCTTACCACTTGCTACACAACTACCACGACAAATCACCACATACATATATATCTCAGATACTCAGCAATCCGAGAAGTGCCACTTTTGGTACCTGGCTATCTTTCTCCCTCAACTTTATGTTATATACAATATATATATGTACTTATAAATGACTGCGGCGTATAATTATAAAGCTATACAAACAGTTTAACCGCATTAGTTTCTTTTATTTATGAAAAAATCACTTTTAATTTCAAAGATAAATATTTAATATTTCTAACTTTTGGATGACGTATGAAAAGGTTGAATATATGAAGAGTGATGGTCTATATATGAATGGATGACGTATGGAAAGGTGAAAAATATGAAGAGTAATGGCGAACGGAAAAATAAAAGTGTCCAGGAACGGGAATCGAACCCACAACCTTCTGCTTACCGGTAAGCAGAAGGTTGTGGGTTCGATTCCCGTTCCTGGACACTTTTATTTTTCCGTTCGCCATTACTCTTCATATTTTTCACCTTTCCATACGTCATCCATTCATATATAGACCATCACTCTTCATATATTCAACCTTTTCATACGTCATCCAAAAGTTAGAAATATTAAATATTTCTCTTTGAAATTAAAAGTGATTTTTTCATAAAAAGAAACTTATGCGGTTAAACTGTTTTTATAGCTTTATAATATATATATGTATTATCGTATTTTTCAATTCATGAACCTATTCTACAATTCCAATTGTACCGTACCCGTGATATATCTTCCCTAGTTCCAAACTCTTCAGTCATACTTTCTCACATATTGTACCATACATCCTGTCTACCTTTGTAGGGTCGCGCTTTAGACCGAGGTGCATGTACCATTGTCCCGCTGTTGTCTACATTCAACCTGTGTACTACAGTGGTATCTGCTGCAGGTACTTCGCCATCGTCCACCCTCTCGAGTCTCGATGGCGACGCCAGTCCAAGAGTCGAGCCGCCCGGATCCTCGTCGCTGTGTGGGTGACGCCGTGCGTGGTGGCCGCACCGTTCCTGCGCCGGGCGGAGTCGGTGACCGTTTCCCTCAATTCCAGCTACGGCGCTATCACCCGCCACGTGTGCTACGTGCCCTTCAGCCCGCTCTTCCGCCGAGCTTACTACACCTTCCTCTTTGTGGCGATCTACGCGCTGCCGCTGCTGGTGATCGCCGGGACGTGCGCCCGCATCGCCGCCGTGCTCCTGAAAGGCGCCACCTTCCACCGCCAGGACAGCCTGCGCCGCAAGGAAGCCCATCGTCGCAAGGTATTACCTACTCTAGCAACGTACAGTACCGACCGATTTATTGGGACAAATATGAAACGTAACCTATGGAGTCAGGTAGGGAAATGAGGGAAGACAAACACGAGAATGATAGAACAATTAAATAAGAGGCGCGAGTACACAAAGAGAAATTTGCTAAATAACAAAATATCACATTTAATATTCTGGGGACAAAATATTAATTATTCCGTTACGAATCTCCTTCTATATGATAGCTGTGACCCACACCTTTGGTCACCACTCACGTGAACCTTGCGTATTTCTCGGGCAAGGTTTCCCTAAAAGTCTTTAAAGTCGCTCCTAGCAATTTTACGTTCTTTTTTTTTTTTTTTTTTTTTCTTGCGGCGTGAAGATCGGCTTGATGAATCAAAAAAATCTTATCGTAAAGATAGAGGCTGCCTAGCCGGCATTCATAGTTCTTCAAATTAAATATACTTCGGCCAGTAAATCTTTTTAAAAAAGCTTAATATCAAAATCATTATTCTGAGGACATATATACGTGTATATACTCGTATGTGTGCGTGTGTTTTCTATAGTTATACCATTAAAACAAGTACAAGAGCGAACTGGATGAATAATATTAAGGAATGGACGAACTCATATCTTGAGAAACTAAAGACGAAATACCACCCAAGACAACATTTAGTGAGAAACATTTGAAGTGCCTTACTAGTCCTAAATAGACTAAGTTTAACGATATTACCAATAGATCCTATTAGAAGATGTTTTTCAATAAATTGTAATCTATTGTACTTCACCCTCAAAAGCCACACTTGTTAAAATAGAAGACTTTATAGATGTGAATTATTTCATAAGTTATAACTTTCCTAAAATCATGAGCCGGATATTAACCTACGCACACAATTCCCACATGCAGTAAAACCTGCCTTAGAAGTCTCCCGTCTTAGGAGTTTTCCTGTCTTAGAAGTATCTTGTCTTGGGAGTTTTCCTGTCTTAGAAGTCTCCTGTCTTAGGAGTTTTCCTGTCTTAGAGGTCTCCCGTCTTTGGAGTTTTCCTGTCTTAGAAGTCTCCAGTCTTGGGAGTTTACCTGTCTTAGAAGTGGATATTTATTGTGAGAGAGAGAATAGTTTTCTACTTTTATTAATTTAGGTTTTTAGACATCTGACCCTGTCTAACACATTCACGTCTAAATATTCTAAGACTCTAAACGCGCTAAATGTGCTCTATATATCCTATATTAAACACATTATTAAATTTGCATAAGAAAAAATAGTTTTAGGTTTATTATAACTGAATTTATTCAACCTGTCTTAAAAGTAAACGTATCTTGATAGTGCATTTTTGCTTGAAACCAAATGGAAGCTCCCAAGACAGGTTTTACTATGTATAATTTCCCCTCCACAAGCTGCTCAACTCCTATACTATATAATCAGAGATTACAGTAATTATTAAGTCGATAGGTGTCACCTAATTTTGCACCTATCATGATGGCAGAGGTAACCTTTCTGTTTTACACAGTAATTATCAAGTAGCTATGTGTGGACATAGCATATGTGCTAACTATTCCGTGGATTTCCAGATCGCCAAAATGGTGAGCGTGGTCGCTGTGGCCTTTGCCATCTCCTGGACGCCCTACTTCCTGGTGTCCATCGTCACCCAGTACCAGCCCGTCAACTACTTTGAGAAGCACAACTACTTCTTCACCATGCTGTGCATCAACCTCTTCGCCTTCGTCAACTCCTGCGTCAACCCACTCATCTACGTCATCATGAGCTCCAGGATCCGGAACCGGTGTCGCCGTATCCTGTCGTGCGGCCTGCCGTCGACGTCGGGGGACTCCATCGCCTGTCACACTGAGGAAGTCCGGCTGTCGCGCCGCTCGGAGTACAGCTTCTCTGGCTCCACCAGACATCCCCATAGCCAATCCAACAACAAGTGACATACGTAACCAGCTTCTTGAAACACAACCAACTGACATGAGCTGATACAGAAACCCTTCCTCAGTGGCTTGCTTACGATCTGCCAGTAGCTTTTCTATATCAGCCATTCTGACAACAACAGTCATGAGCTGGCCTGACTTACGTGAGATGTTTCGAAACCACAGCCACCAATGTAACTACTCCAACAACTGACATGAGCTGACATCTAAGCCTTCTCAGACTTGCTGTGTGATCTCCCAACAGTTTTATAATTCATTTTCAAAAATGCATACAGCCAAGACATCAACAAATGACAAGCGTTGGCACTAAATATCATCCTCAATGACTTGAATGTGGTCCACCAATTTTTTCGTGAAGCCTTTAAACACTCCCACAGCCAATTCAATAACAAATGACAATAACGAAAGCTTTTAGTCCCCGACACGCGTGTAGTCCATGAGATTTTTGAAAGTTCCAGGTAGGCTATTTCTAAGGTTAAATGACACAAACTGACAGCGAAATCATTCTTCGTAACTTGCGAATGATCTGCCAATATATCCAACCACCTGATTCCTTCTAACCAATAGACACTTAAGACAATTGTCACGTGATAATATTCAGGTGTATTATATTTTAACCCACCTCCATTTTCGGGGAGAATGTTTGGTTGAGATTTGCTGATTCATTATATTTAAAGGATCTCTCTGTGGACAACGTGAGTATATAACAATCTCGTGATCAGCTGTGGACATAGGCGCCGCTCTGAACAACGGTCTGGTCAAGTTGAAACACCATATTTCAAGGGTTAAACAATGTGCTATGTGTATATATATGGCAGAGCTGTGAATATAGACCATCTAAACAACAATTAACGTTTTAGCCAGATTGAAACACAAGACTTCTAGGGTTAAACAATGTGTTACATGTATATATACAAGGCAGAGCTGTGAATTTAGACCCTCTAAACAACATTTTACAGTTTGGACACGTTAAAACCACAGTTCTAGGGTTAAACGAAGTGTTATATGTATATATACATGGCAGAGCGCTGTGAATACAGCGCCTCTAAACAACATCTTACGGTTTAGCGACGTTACAACACAATGTATGTATACAAGGAAGAGCTGTGAATTTTGACCCTCTAAACAACATCTTACGGTTTAGCCACGTTAAAAGCACAATTTTTAAGGCTACACGATATGTTATATATACCAGGCAGAACTGTGTGTGTGAATATAGACCCTCTAAACAACATGCTACGGTTTAGCCACGTTAAAATATCAGTTCTAGCGTTAACCTTTGTGTGCTATGTGTATTTGCAGAGTATCAGCTGTGAATATAAACGTTCTAAACAACAACATACGGTTTAGCCACGTTAAAACGACATTCCTAGGGTTAAACCTTTGAGTATTACCTGTGCATGGCAGCATATATACCAGCTGGTAATATAGACGCTCTAAACTACATCTTACGGGTATAGCCACACTAAAAAAATACTAGCTCTAGCGTTAACCTTTGAGTGCTCTTTGTACTTAAGCAGAATACCAGCGCTGTGGATATAGACGATCTAAAACATAACATACGGTCTTTAGCCACGCGTTACAACATCAGCTCTAGAGAAGAATATTACTATTTGTACATGGAAGAGAATCAGCGTGAATATGGGCACCCTACATAGCAGTTGAGACAATATTTCAAACTGAAAGCAACGAAACACCATTTTGTAATTCTTTGGCTGTTGAACATCTCGCACCACCTCTCTACATACATCTCTAGAAAAGGTAAACTTACAACTATGTCTACCGGTATGTTTACTTCCAGTAATATACCATATGTGGCTTTGTAACACAAAAAACCTGAATATATATATATATGAAAAAACAATAGAAAAAATAAAAGATAAGTGGTTCAGGTGTTGATATTAAAAATAAAGAAGGCATATCCTGACCACGAGTACATGTGCTTTTTAGATGGCAGAGCGCCATATAGTGGAGCAAAAATAAACTAAACGTTTATTTAGCTTGCTCCTAGATATTTGGCCAACCCAATTTCTTGATAAATCAAGAAAAGCCATCCACGAACGCGTTTCGCGCTGTTGACGCTCGTCAGCGTGGAGAAGGCTGTAACCACTGCGACCAAAAGTATTTTTGGTCCCAATGGCTTCCCGAAAAATCAAGAAATTTCTTGATTTATCAAGAAATTGGGTTGGCCAAATATCTAGGAGCAATCTAAATAAACGTTTAGTTTATTTTTGCTCCACTAGATGGCGCTCTGCCATCTAAAAAGCACATGTGCTCGTGGTCAGGAGATGCCTTCTTTATTTTTAATATATATATACATATATATTAACCATTCAATGTTTAACAAAAATAATTTACCCAATTTGCTTATTTTTAATGTGACTTTCATTTCTCATATTTATGTTGATTCTAAACATCAAAGATTTGGAATTTTAAAACTCGTGTGGTGCATCAATTGAAGTCCCATGGAACATCTTGTAAATATGTAACTACGTTTTCCTATGTAAATAACATACCTTGTATTATACACCCTAGTACGGGAAGTGCCGTATTTATAAAGAGAAAATAATATATTTTTTAAAAACTATTTTTAAAATTTAAAACTGCTGCTCATCAATTTGTAACTGAGCTGTTTTGTCCTCGCTTCAGTTTACTAAATCATGTTTTGTAAATTTCAAAGAAAATAAATGTGAAATGTTTAAAATGGAGGGTGGGGATAATAATTGCTACATAAGCTTTATCATATTAATCCTTATTGCATTATAGCATGTCCATCTATAAATATAAGTTTTATGAGATATATTTAATTAAAAAAATTATAGTTTTCTGTCTAAGAAAATTAAAACTCTATATTTCTAACATATGTTCGCTATTACATATATCCAATGAAAGTGTGTATGTATATATGCGTGTATGTAGAAATTCAAGAAGTTTTTACATGTGTAATAAAATATTGTTCTTATGTCCTATTTACACATAAATATATAATTAATGTTTATTTTTATTATATTTATGCACTGATTACTAAATACCTTTCTAAAAGTTGCATACTATTTAAGCCTGATATATGCATCTAGTTTGATTATCTAATGTCTTTTTTTTTCGGTGAGAGAGAGAGAGATGCTTCCATTTTTTTACAGATTTTTGAGAGCTATAGTCCAAACGAACATATAGGTTGTTGACTTTTTTTGCAATTTTTCTAAATTTTATATTATTTTTAATTTGTTTTAGGGTGACATTTGAGGTAAAAGCATATAGAAGTATATCATTTTGAAGTATTGCAATCCATATAAATGTACATTCAATACAAAATGATTATATTGCATTTTTACTCCTAATCATTTATTGTTATTTTGACGTGCAGAAGGTCGTCTTTTTCACAAAAAGTGAGATTCGATAAGATTTTTGTAATTATATTTACATATTAGTAATGCGGAGAGCGAAAAATGTCAACATAACAAATTATTTCCTTATCGTGCAACTGAAATTTGCTGATGGTCATCAGCAACCTTCAGTTGCACAATAAGGAGATGCCTTTTTCTTAATTTCTCCACCTCATCCCAGTACAGTGTCCCATTTGTACTATATTTTCACAAAATGATTTGTATGAAGAATTTTTTATGGAAATTAAATTTGCATATTAATAGGCTAATCCCCTAATAGAATGTTCAAATCAATAAGCTTGAGGGATAAGTATCTTTCAAATAAATTTATTTCAAGCTTTCGGGCACAACCGCCCTTCGACAGGAAAAATATGTATTTTTTTTCCTGTCGAAGGGCGGTTGTGCCCGAAAGCTTGAAATAAATTTATTTGAAAGATACTTATCCCTCAAGCTTATTGATTTGAACATAAATTTGCATATGTATTATTTTAAATATTAGATACAGGTGTTTAACGAAAGAAACTGTTTCTTGAATATTTCGAGAAACAAGAAAATAAATTTTCACCATTACAGAAAGACTTTGGGTTATGATGAAATAAGCGGTGTGCGGTCTCCTCTCTTCATAACATCCTCCTCAAGGAACCCCACAATTTGCTATAAGATACATATGATCTTTCAATAGATTTGAATTTCTTGGACTTAAATCAAACAATACCACACAGGTTTCTGGAGATGAGTTTCTTTTCATTTTATTAACGTAGTCTCAAGCTTCGGGAATCTCTGTCCTTCTACGGGAGAACATGAATAAACGGATAAAACGCCGCCTATGCTAAACTATTACAAAAAATATCTAATATATAGATTATATTTTTTGTAGAAGGACAGAGATGCCCGAAATCTTGAGACTACGTTAATAAAATGAAAAGAAACTCATTTCCAGAAACCTCTGTTATATTTTCAATATATACAAGTGCGGATTTTTCAATGTAATTCTGAAGGAATAATATACAGTATATATCACGTATGATCCATGTATTCAAAATAATCTTTGACAACTTTTATTGATTTCACATAATACTAACAGATTGTATACTATATCATCATTCTTTTTAAAATTCTTTATAGTTCTTTCTCAACATGCCAATTTATTTTACCCAATAACAAATTCAGGGCATATGCCAATTCAGCGTAATACAATATTGAAGCTGTCTGGAGATTAAAATGGTGAAACCGCGGAGAGTCCACCACTGATGAACCATGCCTTCCATCTTTTCCAATTTTTAATCATTGCAGTATAAGGGTTGTAGAAATAGATTTCTAATTTCAGCGATAGAGGTCGCTTAGTTGATGACGATATCTATATTTTGTAACATTGGTGTTGTTTACATCTTTATTGTTTATTTTCCCTGAGTTTAATAAAAATTGAGTCTATTTGGCGGAGATTGCTTTGCCATTCCCTTATTTATTTTTATTATTGTTGAAACACGCTCTGGAAGGACATTTTTGAGGAGAAAATGAAAGCCGACAAATCTTTCAGACCGCAACTAGATAAATATATTGTTATATTGAATGTATATACATACAGTAGAACCTCCATGAGAAGACATTCGCGCTAGAGGACACCTCTCTATAAAGGACAGTTTTTATTTTCAAAATTATCATTTTTACTATTTAATAACTCTCCGGTAAGAGGACACCTCTCCCTAAAGGACACTTTGGTTCTGAAATTAGGCGTCCTTTACAGGGAGGTTCTACTGTATATGTATTCCCAATAATATTTTCATGAACGAATCGTATTCTGATAAAGACGACCTACTGCACGTAGAAATATCCATAAAATTTTATGTGTAAAAATCCACAATAGGGTTTTTTTTAGAACTACATAAATATATATTATCCGAAGTGTATAATTTACTTGATAAAGGTTGGCGTTCAGCCAACTGAAATATTGGTAAAATAA
>CP092866.1:61492384-61517992 GCA_030710605.1 Cordylochernes scorpioides
TTAGAAGTGGATATTTATTGTGAGAGAGAGAATAGTTTTCTATTTTTATTAATTTAGGTTTTAAGACATCTGACCCTGTCTAACACATTCACGTCTAAATATTCTAAGACCCTAAACGCGCTAAATGTGCTAAATATCCTATATTAATAACATTATTAAATTTGCATAAGAAAAAATAGTTTTAGGTTTATTATAACTAAATTTATTCAACCTGTCTTAAAAGTAAACGTATCTTGATAGTGCATTTTTGCTTGAAACCAAATGGAAGCTCCCAAGACAGGTTTTACTATGTATAATTTCTCCTCCACAAGCTGCTCAACTCCTATACTATATAATCAGAGATAACAGTAATTATTAAGTCGATAGGTGTCACCTAATTTTGCACCTATCATGATGGCAGAGGTAACCTTTCTGTTTTACACAGTAATTATCAAGTAGCTATGTGTGGACATAGCATATGTGCTAACTATTCCGTGGATTTCCAGATCGCCAAAATGGTGAGCGTGGTCGCTGTGGCCTTTGCCATCTCCTGGACGCCCTACTTCCTGGTGTCCATCGTCACCCAGTACCAGCCCGTCAACTACTTTGAGAAGCACAACTACTTCTTCACCATGCTGTGCATCAACCTCTTCGCCTTCGTCAACTCCTGCGTCAACCCGCTCATCTACGTCATCATGAGCTCCAGGATCCGGAACCGGTGTCGCCGGATCCTGTCGTGCGGCCTGCCGTCGACGTCGGGGGACTCCATCGCCTGTCACACTGAGGAAGTCCGGCTGTCGCGCCGCTCGGAGTACAGCTTCTCTGGCTCCACCAGACATCCCCATAGCCAATCCAACAACAAGTGACATACGTAACCAGCTTCTTGAAACACAACCAACTGACATGAGCTGATACAGAAACCCTTCCTCAGTGGCTTGCTTGCGATCTGCCAGTAGCTTTTCTATATCAGCCATTCTGACAACAACAGTCATGAGCTGGCCTGACTTACGTGAGATGTTTCGAAACCACAACCACCAATGTAACAGCTCCAACAACTGACATGAGCTGGCATCTAAGTCTTCTCAGACTTGCTTGAGTGTGATCTCCCAATAGTTTCATAATTCATTTTCAAAAATGCATACAGCCAAGACATGACCAAATGACAAGCGTTGGCACTAAATAACATCCTCAATGACTTGAATGTGGTCCACCAACTCTTTCGTGAAGCCTTTAAACACTCCCACAGCCAATTCAATAACAAATGACAATAACGAAAGCTTTTATTCCCCGACACGCGTGTAGTTCATGAGATTTTTGAAAGTTCCACGGTTTAGTCACGTTAAAACACCAGTTCTATAGTTAACCTTTGAGTGCTATGTGTATTTTCAGAGTACCAGCTGGGAATATAGACGCTCTAAATAATTACTTATGATCTAGCCACGTTAAAACGCCGTTTCTAGAGCTAACCATTAAATGCTATTTGTACCTGGCAAAATACCAGCGCTTTGAATATAGACGCTCTAAACAACAACATACGGTTTAACCACGGTAAAACGTCATTCCTAGGGTTAACTTTGAGTACTATATGTATATGGCAGTATATATACCAGCTGGTAATGTAGACGCTCTAAACAACATTTTACGGGTATAGTAACACTAAAATACCAGCTCTAGCGTTAACCTTTGAGTGCTATTTGTACTTTGCAGAATACCAGCGCTGTGGATATAGACGATCTAAAACATAACATGCGGTCTCTATCCACGCGTTACAACATCAGCTCTAGAGAAGAATATTTCAGTACTATTTGTACATGGAAGAGAATCAGCGTGAATATGGGCACCCTACATAGCAGTTGAAACAATATTTCAAACTGAAAGCAGCGAAACACCCTTTTGTAATTCTTTGGCTGTTGAACATCTCTCACCACCTCCAAAGACACATCTTTAGGAAAGGTAAACTTACAACTATGTCAACAGGTATGTTTACTTCCAGTAATTTACCATATGGCTCTTTTTTCAAACACCTCTCTGAATATATTGTATATATAACCATTCAATGTTTAACAAAAAGAATTTACCCAATTTGCTTATTTTTAAAGTGGCTTTCATTTCTCATATCTATGTTGATTCTAAACATCAAAGATTTGGAATTTTAAAACTCGTGTGGTGCATCAATTGAAGTCCCATGGAACATCTTGTAAATATGTAACTACGTTTTCCTATGTAAATAACATACCTTGTATTATACACCCTAGTACGGGAAGTGCCGTATTTATAAAGAGAAAAAAAATATTTTTCAAAAACTATTTTTAAAATTCAAAACTGCTGCTCATCAATTTGTAAATGAACTGTTTTGTCCTCGCTTCAGTTTACTAAATCATGTTTTTGTAAATTTCAAAGAAAATAAATGTGAAATGTTTAAAATGGAGGGTGTGGATAATAATTTCTACATAAGCTTTTATCATATTAATCTTTATAGCATTATAGCATGTCCATCTATAAATATAAGTTTTATGAGATATTTAATATAAAATATTATAGTTTTCCAAGAAATTTAAAACTCTATATTTCCAACATATGTTCGCTATTACATATACCCAATGAAAGTGTGTATGTTATATATATGTGTGTATGTAGGTTTTAAGAGGTTTTTACATGTGCAATAAAATATTTTTCTTATGTCCTATTTACACATAAATGTATAATTAATGTTTTTTTTTTATTATTATCTTTAAGCACACTGATTACTAAATACCTCTCTAAAGGTTGAATACCATTTAAGCTTGATATAGGTATCGAGTTTGGTTAGCTAATGTCTTTTTTTTTTCGGAGATGCTTCCATTATTTTATTTTTTTCAGAAGATTTTTGAGAGCCATAGTCCAAACGAACATATAGGTTGTTGAAATTTTTTACAATTTTTCTAAATTTTATATTTTTTTAATTTGTTTTAGGGTGACATTTGAGGTAAAAGCATATAGAAGTATATCATTTTGAAGTATTACAATCCATATAAATGTACATTCAATACAAAACGATTATATTGCATTTTTACTCTAAATCATTTATTGTTATTTTGACGTGCAGAAGGTTGTCTTTTTGACAAAAAGTGCGATTCTAATATGACAAGATTTTTTGGAGAACTATATTTACATATTAGTTATGCAAAGAGCGAAAAAATGTCAACATAACAAATTATTTCCTTATCGAGGAGATTTTCTTAATTTATCCACCTTATCCCAGTACAGTGTCACATTTGTACTATTTTTTCACAAAATGATTTGTATTAAGAAATGTTTAAGGAAATTAAATTTGCATATGTATTATTTTATAGCTTAGATACAGGTGTTTAACAAAAGGAACTATTTCTTGAAGATTTTGAGAAACAAGAAAATAAATTTTCACCATTACAGAAAGGCTTTAAATTACGATGAAATAAACGGTGTACGGGCTCCTCTCTTTATAACATCCTCCTTAAGGAACCACACAATGTGTTTGCTATAAAGTATATATGTCCTTTATAAAGTACGGATTTTTCAATTTAATTCTGAAGGAATAATATATAGTATTAAAAATAAAGAAGTCATCTCCTGACCACGAGCACATGTGCTTTTTAGATGGCAGAGCGCCATGTTGTTTAGGTTGTAATATATAGTATGTATCCCGTTTGATCCATGTATTCAAAATAATCTATAACAATTTTTATATTGACTTCACGTGATAACAGATTGTGTATTGTATCATCATTCTTTAGTATTCTTTATAGTTCTTTCTCAAAAATATCAATTTATTTTACCCAATAACAAATTCAGGGTATGTACCAATTCAGTCCAATACAATATTGAAGCTGTCTGGAGATTAAAATGGTGAAACCGCTAGGAGGGTCCACCACTGATGAACCATGCCTTCCATCTTTTACAATTTTTAATCATTTCAGTATAAGGGCTGTAGAAACAGATTTCTAATTTTCAGCAATAGAGGGCGCTCAGCTGATGACGATATCTATATTGTGTAACATTGGTGTTGTTTACATCTTTATTGTTTATTTTCCCTGAGTTAAATAAAAATTGAGTATATTTGGCGGAGATTGCTTTGCCATTCCCTTATTTATTTATTTTTATTGTTGAAACACGCTCTGTAAGGACATTTTTGAGGAGAAAATGCGAGCCGACAAATCTTCCAGACCGCAACTAGATAAATATATTGTTATATTGTATGTATATATATATATATATATATACAGTAGAATCTCCATGAGAGGACACTCGCGCTAGAGGACACCTCTCTATAAAGGACAGTTTTTATTTGCAAAATAACCAATTTTACTATTTAGTAATCTCCGGTAAGAGGACACCTCTCCCTAAAGGACACTTTGGCTCTGAAATTAGGCGTCCTTTACAGGGAGGTTCTACTGTATATATATTCCCAACAATATTTTTATGAACGAATCGTATTTTGATAAAGACGATCTACTGCACTTAGAAATATCGATAAAATTTTATGTGTAAAAATCCACAATAGGTATTTTTAAAATATTTTTTAGAACTACGTAAATATTTTATCTCAATTGCATAATTTACTAATACAAGCATGTGAAACTTTATTGTTTTCAGTCATATTTTACTAGTAGCTTGTTCATCTGTTATGTGCAAATGTAACAATTAAATTGATGGTTTTCATTTATTTTTTATAATTTGTTTCAAATTTTTATAAATGATTTTAATTGTTAATCTTATATTTTACAAGTTTTATACTTATTTATCTGTTGTCTTTTTTCACACAAATTTATCATTTTAAACTTAAGTTATTTTCCCCAACACATACACTGGTTTAAAAAATAACAATCACAAATATGTTTTAAAGGTCATGGAGAAATACAATCAAATATTTTTGAAAATAGAGCAATCCATAAATAAATCTTTAATTATAAAGGCATATACTGGATCAAAATATCATTTATTTTACCAATATTTCAAATCTTTTCTCCCCATTTAATATAACAAAATATTTTTAGAACTCAATTCTGTTGACGTTATGTGGCGCCGAGTTTGTTGTTGACACACTTTAAAATGTTATAACACCTTGATAAAGGTTGGCGTTCAGCCAAGTGAAATATTGGTAAAATAAATGATATTTTGATCCAATATATGCCTTTTTAATTAAACAATCAAATATGTAAATGGATATAAAATGCATAATAAAGTGCTAAAAAAGACATTGGGGAAGCACAAATTTCTAAACAATTTTTATTCGTAAATGACAAGATGTCAAGTTGATATATGAATATTATTTATTTCAGCTTATAGAAAGAAGTATAGGAAAACATATAAAAATGTATTTACTATTTTGAGGCTAATATTGGTTTGTATGCAATATCTTTGCATTTGGTGTATTTTAGTGTGTTTTTTTTTCTAATTTGTTGCTCTTTCCTAAAATATTTATCAAATCAGTGTATGTGTGATGATGTGTCAATGTGCCATGTTTGATGATAATCCGAATAAAAATCACCCATTTGATGATAACACATACGGTGATAATGATATGTATGATGATAACATGAGGCGGCGTTAACCATATTCCTGTGGAAAGGCTTCAATGCCCGGAAGTTTATTAGAGTATATTTTATGCCAGACACTCTTCCCTTATTTTTTTCTCAAAAATTGATTTGTATGATGATAACATATATGTTGACAGTGATAAGTATGATGATAACGTGTAGGTCAATGATGATAGCATGAATGTTGATAGTGATATGTATGGTGATAACATATATGATGATAATGATATATATGAAGATAACATGTATGTTGATGATGGTGTGTATGATGATAACGTGTAGGTTGATGATGATATGTATGGTGATAACATGTATGTTGATAGTGATATGTATGGTGATAACATATACGATGATAATGATTTCTATGATGATAACATGAATGTCAATGATGATATGTATGATGATAACAGGTATGTTGATGGTGATGTGTATGATGATAACATGTATGTTAATGGTGATGTGTATGATGATAACATGTATGTTGATGGTGATGTGTATGATGATAACATGTATATTGATGGTGATGTGTATGATGATAACATGTATGTTGATGGTGATATGTATGATGATAACATGTATGTTGATGGTGATGTGTATGATGATAACATGTATATTGATGATGATGTGTATGATGATAAGAAATACGATGATAATATGATGATGGCATGCCTGTTGATAATGATTTCTATGATGATAACATATATGGTGATAATATATGATGTAATGTATGATTTTATAACATGAATATATAAAAAGGAGGTATCTGGATCTTTTAAAGAAAAAAAAAAAACAATTCTCAAAAATATATCGAATATAATATGCATGATGATAACAGGTAGGGTGATAATGATATGTATGATGATAACATATAGGGTGAGAAATGTATTTTCTATATTCGATTTTACATACCAAATTTCTATAACTCTTTCTAAATGTAAACGACTTGGTGTGAGCTGAATTATTTACAAATTTTGAATTAAAATACTTTATTTAACTCATTGTTGTTAATAAAACTATATTTCTAAACCATTTTACGTGTTATTTTAGTATTCCTTCACACATTTAGTAAGATAATTACCTTTAATTTCTTAAGTTGGCTAGAGAGAGAGAGCGTGTTCAACTTGTAGCCGTCCTATATAGAGGGGAATTACGTTGACTATCTCTCTAAATAAACACAGAAACCTGGAGTATATAAATAGTAAAAAAGTGAAGACTCTTCAGGAAGACTCCACGACCAGCCTTTTTGGTCATCGAGGGTACTGCCTACACCACGCTGAAACGCGTACGTATAGTTGGATTTTCTTGATTTATCAAGGAAGGGTATTTGGCCATTATTCTGTAATAATCGAAAATCAACGATTAGTTGATATTTATTCCGACAGATGGCACAAGCCATCATCAAATTTCAGTTGCACAATCAGAAGATGACCTTTTCTTAAAAGAAAATCGATTTAAAAGTAATAAATTTGGAGAACATATGTCTATAAGGGATGAGCTTTGTTTTCATTTACTTCATAAGCAACTTTTTAAATTATAATTTTATAATATTAATCTTATTTTTTCTTTGATTTTCACATCTGTTTAATCATAATTCCTTTAAACCTTTTTAATATACAACGTGTGATCAATAATTTCCAGGAATGTGACTGGATCACGTAAAATATTCAAAATAATGAAATAATTTCATAAGGATTTTATAGATAAAACATTTATCAACACGTAGAAAAATAATTGATCCCACAAACAAAGGCGCTCGCGTTTATTCGAATTTATAAGCTCGAGTATATCAGAACATTTTCTAACTTCAGTATGGACTGTATTGAAAAACCGTGAGTCTGCATAGAGTTTTGTTTTAAATTAGGGAAAACAGTTTCCGAATCATTTCAAATGTTGAAGCAGGCTTTTAAAGAAGATGCCCTATCACAATCGAGGACATTTTATTGGTTTGCACGATTTGAAGCTGGTCGAACAAGCGTCATGGATGCTACACACTGGCAGACCTTTATAGATAAGAAACCCCGAAAATGCACTCAAAATCAAGTCATCGATCAAAGAAACCCCAAGCTATCAGAAAACTTGGATATCTCTTTTGGAACATGCCAAACCATCATAAAGAATGATCTGCATCTAAAACGATCCCCGGCTAAATTTGTCCCACATCTTTTAACGAATGAGCAGAAAGAGCATCGCAAAGAAACGTGAAAAAACATGGTCAAAATGTTTAATTCTGATCCCCATTGGCTCAAAAATATTATCACGGGAGATGAAAAATGGGTGTACGGATATGATCCCGAGAATAAGAGGCAATCAAGCCAGTGGCTAGAGCCTGGAGAACCAAGATTCAAGAAAGCAAGGATGATCAAATCGAAGCTTTAGTGTCTTGTTATCACTTTCTTTGATGTAAAGGGATTGGTACACTATGAATTCGTGCCCGGGGGTCAGACCATTAATCAACATTACTATATTGATGTATTGCGACGTTTAAGGGAGGCTTTACGTCAGAAACGACCCGAAAAATTGGCTTTTGCATCATGACAACGCACGGCCACATACGGCCGTCACTGTACAACTCTATTTGGCTAAACATGGAATTTCTTTACAACCCCAGCCACACTATTCTCTTGACCTTGCTCCAAACGACTTTTTCCTTTACCCTAGAATTGAAAAAGTCTTAATAGGACGTCGATTTGACTCAATACCTGAAATAAAGGAGAATACGAAGAATATTTTGAAAAGCCTGAAATATGAGGATTTTCAGAGGTGTTTTGATATCAGGAAAAAAAAAGAAAAAACAAGTGTATAGATAGTGACGGTGATTATTTTGAGAAATTTTAAATAAAACTTTTTATTTCTTTAAATATTTAGCATTCCCGGAAATTACTGCTCACATTATGTATAATGTTGGTTTAGAGAATACCATAGAAAAGATGCACTAAGGTTGTAATTAAGATTTAAGGCAATGGATATTGATATAGTAAAACAACAACAACAACAACAAAAGCCTTTATTTAGGGCATTCCGCCCCATACAGGATTCGCCGTTTTTACACGTCAACAAGAGGAGAGGGAAGAGGAAACATTTACAACAAAATAAGGTTTGTCTCACATTCAGTTACCTATTTACAGATTGTTCATCCTCCAGTATCCTTTGCCCTGCATTCTTTCTCATGCGCCCAGCTTCTGTGCAGAACTTAAAGTATCTAACAATCAGTAATTCATCATTCAGAGCTGAAGAGAGAAGTTGACATATGCGATGGTATCTAAATTGAGCAACGTTAGGGCTAGGGAAAATTTCAGTACGTTTTTTCTGTTAAAAGAGGGCATTGGAAGAAATAGTGAACCAAATTATCATCCATGAGATCCTTGCAAAGTAAACAGTTCCGGCCATTTTCTTTCCAGAAGTATTTTCTTTCTTCCCTGAAAAATTGCCATAAAACTCTATGTTGTGCAACTAATCTTTTGTTGGGAAGCGAGATATTTAATCGTAGGTACTCCTCTGTCATGAATGATTCACTCAAATATTTGTAGTGAGCAAAGTGGGTTGAATCAGTGATTTTCATCTGATCGTTTTGAATTAGTTGGTCTGTGGTAGTTCTAATTATGCCTGGCAATTCTTTCTGTATGACTAAGTAGTCTTCGCAGCCCTTAAGATAGGAATATCCGTTAGAGTCTAGAATTTTTATTAAATTTTGAGTAAAACTGTTTTCTATTTCCTTTTTCGCGGTGACTTTCCAGAGATAGTTTAAGCAAGCATGTGGTAATCTGCTCGTCTCCATTTTTAAAATCCTGACCCAAAACTTTAATGTGAGTTTTACAGCATTAAGTTCAGTTGATATTCTTCCACATTCTCTTCTGAGGATATATCCTGGTGTGAAGTTTGGTAAGTCTAAGAGACGACGAAGAAATGCATCTTGGGTATTATTGACTGTCTTCAGCTGGTTAATTGCCCACATTGGTGCCGCATATAGTAACGTAGGAAGAACAATAGCGTCAAGAAGTTTCATCACTGAGGTAAAGGACTTTATTCGCGCCTTTGTAAGGATTCTCCAAAGTGCATTAATTGCATTCAGTGCTTTGTTTCTAAAGTATTGGGAAGCATATTGGATCGAGATTTTTGTAGTCAGAGGGTAACCCAGATATGTATACTTAGCTACTATTGTCAGGGGTTGCTGACCCCAAAACCATGTCTCGGAACGAGCTGTTCTTCCACCGTTTCTAAACACCATTATTTTAGATTTATTTTGGTTTAACGTTAGGCAGTTCTCTTCTAAGTACTTTTTAAGTAAGTTAATCTTCAATTGCAAATTTATTTTCGATTCTCCTAAGATCACTATGTCGTCTGCATACAGTAAAAGGTGTATAGTTCCATAATTCTCAAGATTTATGCCTGGCAATTCTGATTCATCGAACAGGGGTACCAGATCGTTTAGGAAGAGAATGAATAAATAAGGTGACAACGGCTCCCCCTGCAATACTCCCGCTTGTATTTTGATAGCCTCCGTGAAGGAACCCCGCCATCTGACTGTTGCCGTCATTTGGGTATAATAGTTCTTAATTAGTTTAATAAATCGACAGCTCAGACCATTTAATGCTAATTTTTTCCAAAGTAGATGGTGCGGCACAGTATCAAAGGCCTTCCTTAGGTCAATGAAGAAGGCATATAACTTTCCCCTTCTACGGCTAAGGGTCATTTGAATTAATGATACGAGCGTGAAAATGTGGTCCTGACAAGAGTAGCCTTTTCTAAAATCAGCCTGATTTTCTGCTAAAATTGACTTTCTCTCCATCCAATCATTCAATCTTGTCTTCAAGATAGATGTAAATAATTTCGATAGGTTATATAGAAATCAGGGATATTCCTCTGTAATTTGACGGGTTGTCCGGATCTCCATTTTTAAATATTGGGTGGATTATCGTTTTTGTCCATTGTTGTGGAACTTGGGATGTCCCTAAGATTTTATTAAATAAGTTCCTGAGATAAATTGTATGTTCTTCTAATAAATATTTAATCGCTTCGTTAGGAATCTCATCAAGTCCTGTAGCCTTATTTTTACCCAATTTGGAAATTTCCGTGGTGACCTCAGTTAGAGATATTTCACAATCTAAATCGGGGTCAATGTCCAATATCTCAAGTGGTAACTGTACAACTTTTGTTAAATTTGAACCAAGTAACTCCCGATAGAAGACCTGCCAGTCTGCAATAGAAATTTCACCTTGTAGGTTATTCCTATATTTAAGTGAATTAATAGTCTTCCAAAATTGGGAAGTATCTTTTACATTACTGAGGATAACTTGAATTTTGTCAGTATATTCCTTTTTTTTAGCTTTAGGATAGCTGAATATTTCTTCTTACTCGACAAGTATGCAATTTTATCGGCCGAGATATTATGTTTTACGTATAATTTAAGATTTTGTTTCATTTCCTTTTAAGCCAAATAACAGTCTTTGTCGAACCATGGCTTAGATTTTATATTTTTTGTTTTTGCCTCCATCCGCGTCCCCGAGCGTAACATTGCTGTTTGAATTAACCAGTAAAATCCTCAGCCTGAGTATCAATTGTGGAGTCAGCAGCTGGAGGTTCGGGAGTTAATTCTTTTAAAGTTTCTATATATGTTGGGATTTTATCTACTGACCAGGAAAATTTAATCTTGGCACTAGGCTCCATGTAACAATTTTCAGTTTTATTATTTGGGCCGATAAACTTTAAAATTATTGGTAAGTGATCCGAATATGGCATACAACCAATTTCAAAATCTGCTATGTGTTCAAGCACCGCAGGTGAGACAATCGCCAGATCTAACACAGAAGAGCCTCTTCCGGAGATGAATGTAAATTTACCACTTTTATCATTAATGGATCTACCATTTATTATAGTTAAGTATTTTTTATCAAGAAAGTCAATAAATATTTCCGCTTTGGCAGATTTTGTTAGATCACAGGAATTTCGGGTAGTTGAAATAAGGTTTGAAGTATCTATCAAATTATGGTAACCCCCCAGATTGCCAATACGGACATTCAGGTCGCCGACCAGTATTATTTCAAACCCATTATATATCTTATTTTCCATCAAATGAAATAGTCGTCCAAGGTTTGTAGCATGCGTATCGTTTGGGGGTAGATATACGAATATTACACAGATCGCTGGTGAGTCATTGTCTAAACTTGGATTGAGTGTGACTGCAATCCAAGAGGTTTCGATTTCAACATTGTCAATTTGGGACTGTAGTTTTTTATTTATGCCAAGGATTATACCTCCGGAGCTTCTCCCTTTATCTGTTGACTTTACAGCAGGTGATTGATACATTCCGAAGTTCGCCAGGTTCAAGTCGATATTGAAGTGGCACCAAGTTTCTGTAAGCGCGAACATCTCAAATTGTTTCAAATATTCGAACAGTGGAAAGAGAGAATTTATCCTAAAAAAAGCCGTTTATATTCCAATACATGAATCGTTCGTTTTTAGCTATGTCAACCATTGGTTTTATTTTTTCGATCTTAATTTTATTATGTTTCAGATTTGTGCCCTTAAGTTGACTTTCTTTAATAGTATGAGTCTTGCTATGTGAAATATGAGGAGTTCCTGTGAGTTGAGTTTTGTTTCTAGATTGTACATCTTCATTTGTATGTATTTTATTACCTGAATATTTACATCTATTTACAGAGATCCGCGGGTGTGCCTCTAGTTATATTAGTTCTCCTTTGGCATTCACCACCTGTCCCTCCACTACCATGTAGTTGATGCCGTTTAGGAGAAGTTTATTATCCCTCAACTTCGATCCTATACCTTTCTTGTAAAGTTCCTTTCTCTTTTCTATCAAAATTTTTCTCTGCTCTCTAATCTGGGGGCTGTAATCCCTGCTCATAAAAATATTGAGTATTCGAAGTTTGGATGAGTTCTTTAGGAGACTTATTCTGGACTCGTGATCAGGAACTTCAATCAGAATAGGCGCCTTTGGTCCCCTGCCCAGGCGATGACATTCGGCAATTACCACATCATCAGTAATCTGCATATCTTCCGCCATTAACTTCTTGACCTTTTGTAGCAGCAGTTCCCGACTGTCAGTCTCTGCTGATTCGATGCCATATATTATTAAGTTGTTTTCTCGGGCTCGTCTCTCCAAAGCCTCCGCGCGTTCTTCCAGATTCCTTATTTTTAGGGTATTGTGAGAAATTGACCTCGTGTTAGTCGCCAGTGCATCTGTGCACGAAGCTATAAATGTTTCTATTCCCGTCATTCTTCGTTCCCAATCCTCCATCTTCTGCTCAATATTAAGCAACCTTGCATCCATTTTCTCTCCCAATCTGTTCACTTCAGCTATCAGTAGCTTTAAATCGTCCATTGGTGCCTGGTCTGGAGTTGAGTGAGGCATATTTGTCAATGTGGCCTGTCTTTTCGGCCCTGGATTTAGTTCTATACATCCAATTATCAATAAGGCCGTGATCACTTTTAGCCAGTAAGCCATCGAACAGTGCTTCAAAGTTACACCAGTTCTATCCCTGTAATATTTCATCTTATTGAGTTTAGTCTTAAAATCGGCAAATTTTACCGTAAGCTCTATTGGCCTTGTTATCGATATTGATATAGTATATTAAAATCAAATTTTCCTGTATATTTTATTTCGGTTTAGATATTGTAAAATTTATAGTCATTAATATTCTAGTCGCTCAGAAATGTACGTCTTAATCTGCCTATAAGTAACGGCACTGATTTTCATTATGATGATTCATAAAAGCTTTCAAAGAAAGCTCATAATATTGATGTAAATTGTAGTGAAATTAATGAATTCAATACATTAATATCAACATACATCAATCTGATGAAAATCTTGTTCGAAATCTTTATTGAACCCTTTTTTATATATATTTTGACGTTGTCACATTTATAAATATTTTGTCATTGTAAAATACGCAAAGAAGGAAACGACCTGATTGACGTTTTTAATTTTTAAACGACATATTTTAATTACTGAGGTGTCCAGGAACACTGAGTTATCTGTAGGTAGCAGAAACTGTTTTAGAATGTTTACATTTATTCTTGAACTTTATATATATCAACTAGCGTATATACCCGGCTTCTCCCGGATTTTATCCGAGTCTGCCTAACGAATATTTGAGATAAAAAATATTTTTCAAACAAACATCTACTCTCTACTGAATCGATTTTCATGAAGATATATACGTATACACTTGTATATATAAATAAATATTGACTTATATAGAAAGAGATATACTATACTATTAAAATCAAAAAAAGCATATCCTGACCACGTTAACGTGAACTTTTAGATGGCAGAGCGCCATCTAGTGGAAGAGAAATACACTAAACGTTGATTTAGCCTGTTCCCTGATATTTGGCCAA
Source organism: Cordylochernes scorpioides (assembly GCA_030710605.1). NCBI lineage: Eukaryota > Metazoa > Arthropoda > Arachnida > Pseudoscorpiones > Chernetidae > Cordylochernes > Cordylochernes scorpioides. Next base: position 61,506,274 of record CP092866.1, read on the forward strand.
CCCATTTTCATGATAAATCAAGAAAACTCAACCACTAACGCTTTTCAGGCTGTTTTCACATTTAAAACATTTTATCGAACTATTCCAAAAAATACAAGTTCAACATAGTAGATGCTAAAAATTTACATATTAAATATGGAATAATGAATGCAAATAGAATATAGTACAAAGGCGCGAGCTTTGCTTTTCCTCAAATAATTCACAAAGAAACCAGTTAGGCATAAATTAAACATAGGACAATAAGGCGTCATCTATATATCCCTATATACTGTCTTCCAAAAAACAATGGATTTCCATCACAGTAGGAACAAGACAGTACATATATATGTTTTAATATGGCGCAATAGCAGCTTAGTTAAATCCTTTATTAGTCCACTCTACCCCATGGTACAGTACCTCCATGGGAGAACACTATTCTACAAAAAGTACAGTTTACATCACGCACATCTTACTCTCCAGTAAGAGGTCACCTCTCCCTAAATAGTATTTATTTATTTAGATTTAATCTTGTTACCATGTTACAAAAATGTAAAAGAGGACGCAAATCTATTTTATATTAAAATAAAATTTAAATAAAAAACAGTTGCGACGTCTTATACTTTTCTGTGATTTGTCAAAATCCTCAAACATGTGATAATGAATTATTACCATGTGTTTATAATCTAGAATCCAAATTTTGCCTCACCAGTAAAGCTTTGTTACTTAGTTAAAACCTGATTTAAAATAGTGGATCACCATTGATAGCCTTCCTCTCTGTAAAATGAGCTAATGAGTGGCTTGCTAGATGATCAAGGGGAGCAAAGATCTTTTAATCATAAAATTAAAAGCAAATGTACTCACCATTAGTAATTATAAAATATGCTCCAATATTATAACCTCTGTGAAATCTTTAGGACAAAATAATAAAGCCTCCGAGGTTGCGTTTCTTTCTTTAAAACGTTTAATAAAGCTCAAGCTTTCGGGTATGGTGGCCCTTCTACAGGAGCAACGCAAATGGTAGTGAATCGTCAGCAGCTGTTATATATTTACCTAATATGTTTACATATTAACAAAAAAAAATTATAAGAGAACTATTAATTTCTTGATATATGCTAAGTATTGAAATATTATTAATGTTTAACCAAAATATTTACATCTTTCTAAACTTAAGGTAAAAACTATTATATAATAGTTTAACATATGAGATTTGAATTAGCTATGGAAAGGTGTTACGAAATAGGAGCTATTGCATTAAATATGGGAAGTGTACATTTTTTAATTGCTATTTATGAGTTCTGTGTATGATTCTGGAATTTCAATGTGTCTATTGATGCTTGCGTGTTTTAATGATAAAAAAGCTTCTAAATACAGTCTTTTCTGTTTGTTGTTTATGTTGGTGTAGAAGGTTTTTGGGTTATTTAGGTTGAAGGTGTGACCTGTATTTTGTGTGTGTTGGTATAAAAGGGATTTTTTTATCTTTTTTATTTATGGATCTGGTGTGCTCGTTTGTCCTGTCTATTACTTGTCTGCTGGTTTCGCCTATGTACATACTATTGCATTGGTTGCATTCTTAAATACTTAGATTGCTTAAATACTTTATTTAAAGAACTCTAAAGTTTCAGGTAATTAAAAGAAATTAGTGGTGAAATGACGATAATATTTGCAGATCTATTATTTAGTTTTGCCGTATTTATGCAGAAATAGATTTTTTTTAATTTTAGGATATATATAGAAAATTATTAATATTTCTGAAATATATTTGTGGGTCTCATTTTTTTTTTTCATAGAACTCTTTGAATAATGTGGGTTGTGTATTATAAACTGGAAGCTTAAAGTTTGTTTATAATTCTTGAAAATTTAATTTTTATCTACTTGTGTACAATATTAGAAGATCCATTCCATCTATAAAGAAACCAGTACAAGTACTTGATCATTAGCACAATTAATAGAAGTATATCATGCTATCATCCATTCCTTCATGATAAACAATGGAGGTGGATTGAAGTCAAACTTAGTTACCTAGGTCTAAGTCAGAACCATTGTAGCCCTCTAAGTGCCAACTAGCCCTAAACGCCATGGCCGCGATGTTGATCGTCCTCCTGCTCCTCCTCCAAGGTGCCGCCCCCATGCCCCTGCCGCAGGCTGACCAAGAAGACGCTACCCGCGTCGACAGTCCCCCCACCCCGATCCTGGGCAGCTTCCAGCTGACCCTGCTGGCCGCAGCCTCCTACCTGCTGGTAGTGTGGTACCTGCTGCTCCGCCGTCGTCGCCTGACGATGTACGCCCACCGACAGACGATGTCCGTCCGCCGCCGGATGAGGGCCGCCCACCGCCATCTCCACTGGCCGTGAAGACCTGGGATTCCACCCCGGAAGATTTTTTTTCTTTTATATTTATTTATAGCTGTTGTTCGTTTGAATATTGTGAAATAAATGTGGTGTTGTGAAAAGTTTTGTTTGCTTTCTAAACACTTTTATACATACTCGGTACTAAAGTTAGAAAGTGACATTGGAAAAAGAAAAATTCGTTCTCAATAGTTTAAGTTTCTATGAATAATACAATTTTCCATAATTATATATGTGTATGATAGATATTTGTATTATGAATTTTTAAAAAGTAAGTGTTGGATTGTAGTGAGATGAACACTTTCAGACGTTTTTATAAACCCAAAGGAGACCAAATGGTCACACACACCAGAGCGAGCGACCACACTTTTTCGGGATCCGTCGTTTTTCGCCTTTGGCGTAGGTAAAAAATGCAGGAGTGGGTACCCAATTTGGTACCGGCTGAAAGCCCTAGACAAGCTGCTAGTGTGCCTGAAAGGTCCAGCTCAGAAACTCAAACCAGTCCCGAAATATTGGTAGAAATTGATTTCCAGAAGTTAATTTGAAATGAAAGTCAGAAAATTGCTACAAATGCAAATTCGCCTGCTGGCGAGGGAAAAGAAAATTTTGACGCGGCGGACGGAATCGCGACCAAGTCGCCTCCAAAAGGCCTTGAAAATGCCCAAATGATCTGGGCGGACATAATGGAGGAGAAAGGAAACGAGGACGGCTACACCGTGGTGAAGAGTAAGAAGGGGCGCTGTGACTCGGGGACACCAAACAACACAACGGCGCAGACCAGCAGCGGCGGAACCACCGGCGCGGCTCCGCGAAGGCGAACACCTGGAACGTGGCCATCGAAGGTCCAGGAAGTCAAGGCCACGCGAGCACCAATCGCGGACGTCAGGGCGCGGCAGGCGTCCTCAAACCAGGAAGAATGCGTCTATATAGAGCACTTCCCAGACTTCACGCAGTACCAGTACCGGCAGGCGGTGGAAAAAGTGGTCGGCGGGGCCAAAAACATCATCCAACTGAACAGGATGAACGGCCACGTCCTGGTTGGCCTAACCACCAAGGCCTTTGCAGAGCGCCTCATCGATGGAGGCCTTGAGATCGAGGGCACGACCTTCATCTTCCGTAAGAGGTCTGAGAGGATAATTATCGGTAAACCTCCTCTTCTTTGTGGAAGATGCCACCATCATCGAAGCACTGCGGCCATTTGGCTTCCTGCTGGCATCCTAGCGAGGTCTGTGGTCGTGGGGGCATCGGCCTCATCGACATCCGCACGCAACTCCATCTCGCATGGCTTCTCCTGGCTGGTGACGAGCGACGCCTGGCTGAGACCTCAAGCTGATGGCTCCAGCCTCGGCGCCTCCGGCTGTTGAGACTTTGGGAGGAGGTCTCGAACGTCCTGAACCTCAACCACCGGGTGGTTTCACGACACAGATGCTGGATCTTCCCGTCATTGGCGGCAGCCGGTTCTTTCGCCCTCCTAACCTCCTGGCCCCCTCGCGCTGGGTCGGCGCCCGAGTCTGGGACCTGAGCAACATCTCTATCCTCCGCCCTACGCGATCCGCTCTCGCTGACGCCGCGTCCTTCGCTGCCTACTGTCAGAGGGTGATAGCGGAAAACCTCCAGGCCGAGGCTGTTGTCCTGGGTGGTACAGCCACGCCGTTAGTCAGAATCACCACCCACTCAGCTCACCCCGCCCTGGAACGTCACGCCTTGCGACCCTGAAGATCACCCGGTTCATGGAGAGATGGGATTCTGTCGTCGACGTGCCGGTCAGGGTTGACTGGCTCTCGCTACGGAGAAGACTCCACCCTCAGATTGGCCCTCCTTGCTTTGCCTGGACCACCGATATTGAAGATGCCGTAACATCAGGCTCCTCGTCCGGGAGGCTTTCAACATCATCGGGAGACCACCAGACCTACAGGCTTGGATCTTCGGAACCAGCCTTGAAGAAGGCCACCTAGCCATCCTTACGTCAGCGAAGTGCCGAATTTATCGGTATTTCGTGCAGGTGGGGCTGGATGGTGGAATTAAGGATCCCCTCATCGCCTGGAAGAGGACACTTGTGCGGTGGGCAAGACTCCCCGGCTGATAATAGGAAATTGTAATTATTAATTATTTTTAAATTATTATATAATAAGGCAAAATAGCCTAGCTACGAAATCTTTAGACTTATAACCTGATATCCCTGGTTCGAACACGCTTTTCGCCATCTTTTTATTATACACACACACCAGTTAGAACTTAAAGTTATGAACCATACCTCTTCATGGGAAACTTCTAGAATGACGTTACATCACTGATGTGGTTTGTCACAAAACTAACTTCTCGGCATACGCAATACGCAAAATTTCCTGGACCTCTCTAGACCTCCTATTTCATGTCAGACAACCCGACGGCGGCAATGTGCAAACACAGGTCACCCAGTAGAAGTTTAGGGAGGTGTAAAACATGTTAAGTTAGTTCAATGGTGATGAGAATGAAGGAATAATTGGCAGTGTGATTATTTGCGAGAAGGGGAAGGAGGTGGAAGAAATTCTAAATAAGAGTCCATACAAAAAATATAGTGAATGAAAAACAATTTAAATATGTAATAGGAAAATAATAATATATAGTAATGGAGATTACCATAATTATAATAGTAGAGATGTGTTTCAAAGAAAATAGTTAACGGTGTCCCACATGATATGAGAAAGGGGAATTGGACTTAAGAGGTTTTTCTCGACAAAACCTGTTGTAAATTTCGTCGAAATAAACGGCAGGTGGCCAAATTTACTTGTAGTTGATCAGAAGAGAAAATAAGCTAGTTATTCAAAATTCTCTGTAATTCCTGTGTGTTCCGCTGTTTATATTGAAAGGCAAGGTGAGGAGCGTGTAAAACAACATAATTCTGCATTACAAAACATCATATCTTTCCTGGTATAAATGTCCAAGTTTTTCTAAAAAACAGATTCTTAAATAACAAGATTGAAATATTTTGTATCATAAGCCTTCCCGAATAAAAATAAAAACAATTTTCCGAGAGAGATCTTGTCTTCTCAATTAATCCAAGCAGTATGAACAGAAAAATGAATATCCTTAACTTATCCAAAACCGTCTTACCTTTTTCTTTTACTGTACGAGAATGTTGCGCCATCTCAAGTTTAGAAATTTTCAGAAAATAAACCCAGAGCTTTTTAAATATCAAATACTGAATAAAAAATTAACATCACATTAAATCCAAAATGTGCTATTTTTCATAACTAGATGAATGTCCCAGGCAAAATACCTGGAGTTTCCCCGAGTCCAATTTAACCTGTGTGTATATAGATAAAACCTTTTTTCAAAATCAAATCAAAAATTTGATTTCGAGTTGAATTTAACTTATCATTAGGGTCTGCGATAGCCTTTTCGATCCAGATAAACAAAATATCGAATAGAATTTAATAAGTTCTCGTTTTGGATCGAAGTTTCCAAAAAAAGGGGGATGAGGGAGAAGGGGTTTTGGCTTAGAACTTGTGGTGCAGAACATGATTGGAAAATGCCTAGAATGAATTTGTCTTTAACTTCGAAGAAAGTAACCAATGCATGGAACAGTTCTAGTAAAATCCTATTGGAGGATCGAAATATATTTATATTTTCAACCAGGCAGATAAATGATTTATATTATTCAATTTACAAGCATTTCTATTGACAGAACGCTATCCTTCAGTGAAGTGAAATAAGGTATTGATGTGCAAAATATGATCCAAACTTTTGATATTGCATATTGAAAACGTAATTAATATATATTGCAAAGGTGCATTGATTTGATTTTATCTGCATATAGCAGTTAATTTAGAAAATATTTACATTATTATTCCACATGATAAAAGTAAACGTTCAGACATTTGACCTATTGGTGAATTGAATAAATTTTGATATTATTATTATATATATATCTGCAGGTAATTGTAATCTTAGAGAGGATATGGCGTATGTGGAATGTAAAACTGTTTTAGCAATTATATCGGTAGAAAAATATATGGATTCAAAAATTTAATTTAATATTTTTATTCAAATATAATTTATTTTTTTAAATAGTACAAAAGTGAAATTGTACTGGGATCAGGGGGGGTAAATTAAGAAAAGGCATCTCCTAATCATGGAACTAGAAGTTGCTGATGGTTTGCTCCATCTGTCGGAATAAATATCAACTATTGGTTTATTTATAATTATATAAAAGTTAGTGTATGTATGTATGTTTTTCGGCTATACAGGTCCACAATACGTAATAAATATGACTGAAATTTTAACAGTATATATATATTAGAATCTGGAAAAACGTATAGTGAAATTTTCAGGTCTCTATCCCGAATATTCTTCGAGTTATTTGCAAATTGCGTTGCAAATTTGCCCTTTTGCTCGCAAGCAGCGCCTCTAGCGGTGAAGATGAGAATAATATCAGCTGACCTAATGTACATGTAAAACGTGTTTTAACAAGACATAGAGAAAAATCTGGAATAGATATTTATCGGATTTTTAGCCAAGAAAAAATGAAATTGACAGGTTCTGGGCAAATATAGTTGTTTTTATCAGAAAATGATGAGGACAATATTACTGTATCATTTTTGATTATCAGATGCAAAATTATATCGTAAAAAAATTCCAAAAATATCGTTGTGAAAATTTGCATTTTTATTTTTTTATTTAAAAAAACACAAAGTTTGGAGCTGGACGTTTTACATGAGTGACATCCAAGGCGCCAATTTATAATTGTAACGAATAGTATTTGAATAAAAACATTTATTCGGGTAAAATCCGGGCGTTACCTGGGTCATTCGGCTAGTAAGAAATAAAACTACAAATTATAAATGTCTCTTTTAAAACCAAATGAAACAAACATTCTACTGTCCTTACTGCAATGAAAATTATTGGGAGGCTATATATAGACTCATCAGTAGGGAATCCTCCCAGCGGTTTCGCCAATGACCGTTCTTAGTGCTCTAATACTGTATTGGACGATTCTGCTTATATAGACAACACTGAAGAGTGGAATCTCAGTTATTATATTTAAACAAACTTTATAATATTATATCTCTAAGAAGCGGTTGGTTGGTTAAATTAGCGAAACTGCTGGGAGGGTTCACCACTGATGAGCCAATCTCTCCCAATAATTATTTTTTCGTCGCAGTAAGGACAGGAGAAGTTTGTTTTATGTGTAAAAGAAACATTCGTGCATTAACCTTTTCATTTCCTATATTTTTGATGGCGAGTTATTGCTTTACATAAATTATACGTTTTTGTACACTGAGACTTCCAATTTATTTACAAGAAACACCACTAGATGAGGTTATTTACACGACTCATACAGATTATGTTCAACTGCAGGATTGAATTGGCGAAACCGCTGGGAGGGTTCCCCACTGATGAGCCAATCTCTCCCAATAATTATTTTTTTCACCGCAGTAAGGGACAGTAGACATTTTGTTTAATTTGGTTTTAGAAGAAACATTCGTGCTTTGTGTGTGATTTCTTATATATAGATGGCGCGTTATAGGTTGAATGTAGCAGCTGCAAATTGTTCGAATTAGGTTTCCAATCGGTCCCTCATTCACCTATTTCCCAGATTTGGCCCGGTGGGACTTCTTCCCTTCCCATATCTAAAGAAACGGCTGGGAGGGAGGAAGTTTCCATCAAATGAAGAAGTTATCGAAGATGTAAATGAATAGTTTGAGGACATCGAAACATCAAACTTTTCCGAGGGGATAAAACATCAGAACATCGCTGAACCAGGTGTGTGGAGCTGAATGAGGACTATGTTGAAAGATAAAACATCATTCTTCAAAAACAAGTTTCCTTTATTTATTTTTTACCTTACTTATCAACAAGCACTTGTATTGAACAAGAAGAGAAGCAATCCCTCTTAAATTGTGTTGAGAAAAAAAATTGTTTTTATTTTATAGATCTAGGTCCGCCTTTTTTATATCCAATGTATCGTCTTTTCAACTCCATATAAACTGATGTAAGAATAAACTTAATAAACTGCATGTTTGTCTAATATCTGTTAATTTGAATTTTTAGGTCTTTTATCAAAAATAAATCTCAGATTTTAACTCGCGCGCAAAATAAAAAGAAAAATTATCGATCATTATTCTGCTATTTATTTTCTATTATCATCATTTGAAGTGTATAAAGTAAAATTATATTATGATACATTAGCGCGCCATCTGTTATGAAAATTCGAAACTATTATAGACGCGTATGATTCTTTTAAGGGCAGTAGAAATTGTTTAATTTTTAAAAAGAAAATACACGTCTATAATAGTATCGAATTTTCATAAAGTAAAATATAATTCCTGATTTATATCATTGAACGTCAGTGTCCTTAGCGATACACATCCCACTTTGTTGTTATAGTGTCGAATAAATATTAATATAAAAGTTATTCATTCTCTGACATTATTGATATATTCTGACATTTCCTCTATTGTTATCATTGTATATTTGACTCAACTGTCATATCGCAACGCTTCAAACTTTTTAAATAATTCAGCTAGGTATAATATTTCATATTCACATTTTAAAATAAAATAGTTCTTTGAATATTAGTCAATTTTTTATTTTCTTTTTATTTATTTTATTATTACAGAAGCACGAAGTCTACCAGACTATTGTGCTATATTAGAATTATTTACAAATATATCTTTAATTATTTACACGATGAATTAGTAGTGATTTATAAATCTGTGTACAAATAGCTCTAAACTTGCCAAAGTTTTCATAAGATTGAGTATATACAGAAATATGATTTGGCATTGTATCAAAGTAAGTAAGTACAATTTGGTTAGGTTTGATTTCTTTAAAAAATCAACCTTTTATAATTATTTTTAAATTTATATATTCACTAATTCAGTTTTTTAATGGTCCCCTGATATATCTGAATCAAAGAGATACTTTTCTCTCCTTAGTGCTATCAAGTACACCGTAAATATTGAAGGTATAATGTCTGTGAAAAAAAGGAACATCAATAAAAACCATGAAGAACAAAGAAGAATGTTTTGACATGAAGAACAAAGGATGGTTTTTAATTTTTAAATAACCTTTTGTATTTAGATATATAATATTTTCCATTTAATTATTTCTTACTTTTATAATGTTTACTACCTATAAAAAGGCCAATAAATATATTTTATATCGAAATGCTCCAACTCCTCAATCTAAAATTAACAACAAATATAAATAGAAAAAAATGACTTACTATTAAAAAACTCTTTATAAAAATTATAAATATTTACAGTAATGACAAAATAAAGTTTCACAAGTAAATAAAGAAAGACAGTGTTAATATAAAGTAAACATAAGGTACATATGTAATATAAAAACCAAAATTTGTAAGCACACAGCGCGCTAAAGATCACAATTTTATTTAGCTTTCGGAATATCCTTTATCAAACAAAACATTCAATAATTTTAGATACGTTACAGATTATAGCTTTTTGAGGAGAATAATGAAACTATTGTCATTTTGGAAAGTATGATATTTTAGAACGTAATTTATTATAATATGTTTAAAATTATATATATTATATTAATAATATTAAAAAAATATGGCGCTCTGCCATATAAAAAAGCTCATGTGAGCGGTCAAAATATATATGCCCCTTTTTTTTTAATAGCGCGCAACACCTGACCTTTTTTCTATTCCCCCCAATTACATATATACTTGAAGAAAATAATTTCTATAAATAAAAATATATTCAGAAACTATCTCTCTCTCGTTATTATTAGTATAGGAAGGTCGGCGGAAGAGTTGGTTTTCGACTCCTATGACCCGGAATCGAGTCCCGCATTGGGCACTTTTTTCTAATTAAAATAAATGCTCCGATGGCCCCCGATTCTTGTAAAAGTCCAACCTTACCAGTGAGTACAAGTATCCAAACAGGGCTCTGGCACATTTTTAAATGCCAAAGTCGAACTGCTTTTCACATTTGTAGACATATGGTGCACTTACAGTAACTACCCACCATGATTATCATGACCTGCACCACGTGTACTTGTGGTAAATTTTTGAAAAAAATATATTATTAAAATGTTTTCTACATAATTATAATTAATTGTATAATCGTATTTTAAGGAATATATATTGTTTTAAAATATTTATCTATATTGTAATATTAAATAAAAACAATTTTAAATTTTATATTTTATTCTCTATCTTCGTTGGTGTATATAAATAATATTTTACATTTATATATATATTCTTTCTCTCAATTTACAGCTTGGCCTGTTGAAGGATCGATAAGATCCGAAAGCTAGCATATAAAAAAATAATAATAATAAATAAATAAATAAATAAAAATAAATAAAAAAAAATTTTATGTATAAAGAGACGCATTGCTATCGTTTGTTTTTATTTAATAATTTATAGCAATTCTTTTGTCTATTTTGTCTATATTGTAATATGAATATATATTGGCTTTTCTCTGCTAATTATATAGACTAATAATAGATATTGATGATTTGAATGTGCCCCTGTTTATTCTATTTGGGTTGGAAATTGATTCAAGAACTTCAATTGTAAAACGATATTTATTTTTGGATTCCAGAATGTAGGATTTTAGCTTTTTATCATATTATATATATATATGGTAATTTAAACCAACAACCCCATATTGTATGTAATATAACAAGATTGTCATGTTGTATAATAGAAACACATCTGTAAATAAATATAGGCATTATTGACCTGTGTCATTACAACATCATATGTAATGTACTTTGTACAAACTGAGGATAAATAAATAAAACTCTGTAATAGATTAAGAGCTGGGCTAAAGCAAGAGATTGAGATAGGAGTCCAACAACGTCTAAAAGAATCAGAAGATGTCGGGGGCGTTGCCAGTGTACAATGATCTCTTCCGATCCACGCCCTTGTTGCATCCGCTGAAACCCAATACTTCCTTTCGACAAAGATATATAAGACCTCCGCCCTAGCAGAAAAAATAGTCACTTTACCATCAGCGGAAGCCCTCGTCAGATGTGTCCAAGGTCCACCTCATCGACCATGTAGACCAGTAAGAACCCTTCTATCTCCATTTTTCTCCTTAGCTAGACATTTATCTGTTCATGGAACTTTCCTAGTACAACTGTGTCTCTTCGTTTTTTGTGTAGACAATTCCCAGGTCTTCCACTCTGCCACGACTGTCTGTACTCTGTGAGAACTGTTATAGGTTTTCCAAGGTGCAGAGAGGTACTGGAAAACTCCCCATCCTGACTGTCCTTTTCGGTTAACACAGTATAGCGAGATTACAGGATCTCACACCATAGATCAAGTCGACTGGATTCCACAACGACAGGATTCTACATACATATAGACAGTATCAAGTATATACTTATAAAATATACTCAGCTTCACAAAGTATCAAGTATGGTGAACTCAAAAA
>CP092866.1:61518092-61570465 GCA_030710605.1 Cordylochernes scorpioides
ATGATATTTTGATCCAATATATGCCTATTTAATTAAAGATTTATTTATGGATTGCTTTATTTTCAAAATAATACAAGTATGTGAAATGTTATTGTTTTCAATCATATTTTACTAGTAGCTTGTTCATCTGTTGTGTGCTCGCACAAATGTAACAATTAAATTGATAGTTTTAATTTATTTTTTATTATTTGTTTTGAATTGTTATGTTTTAAAAATTGTTTATCTTAGATTTTAAAAGTTTTATACTTATTTATCTGTAGTCTTTTTCATACAAATTTAGCATTTTAAACTTAACAGTTTTTCCACAACATACACTGGTTCAAAAAAGAACAATCACAAAAATGTTTTAAAAGGCATGGAGAAATACAATCAAAAATATGTAAATGGAATATAAAATACATAATAAAGTTCTAAAAAAAGACATTGGGAAGCACAAATTTCTAACAAGTTTTATTCGTAAATGACAAAGATGTCAAGTTGATATGAATATTATTTATTTCAGCTTATATAAAAGAGTATAGGAAAACATATGAAATTTTATTTACGATTTTGAGGCTAATATTTGATTGTATGCAATATCTTTGCATTTGGTGTATTTTAGTATGTTTTTTCGTAATTTGTTTATCTTTCCTAAAATCTTTTCAAATCAGTGTATGTTTGATGATGTGTTAATGTGCCATGTTTGATGATAATCTGAATAAAAATCACCCATTTGATGATAACATATACGGTGATAATGATATGCATGATGTAATGTATGATGATAACATGGATGTCGATGATAACATATACGGTGATAATGATATGCATGATGTAATGTATGATGATAACAGGAATGTTGATAATGATATGTATGATGATAACATGAGACGGCGTTATAATTAACCAAATTCCTGTAGAAAGGCTCCAATGCCTCAGAAAGTTCAGTTTATTAGAGTATATTTTATGCAAGACACTCTTCCCTTATTTTTTTCTCAAATAATAAAATGTATTATGATAACATATATGTTGATAGGGAAAAATATTATGATAACGTGTCGGTTAATGATAATAACGTGTATGTTGATAGTTATATGTATGGTGATAACATATACGATGATAATGATTTGTATGATGATAACGTGTAGATTGATAGTGATATGTATGTTGATAACGTGTATGTTGATAGTGATATGTATGGTGATAACATATACGATGATAATGATTTGTATGATGATAACGTGTAGGTTGATGATGATGTGTATGTTGATAACGTGTATGTTGATAGTGATATGTATGTTGATAACGTGTATGTTGATAGTGATATGTATGGTGATAACGTGTAGGTTGATGATGATGTGTATGTTGATAACTTGTATGTTGATAGTGATATGTATGGTGATAACATATACGATGATAATGATATGTATGATGATGGAATACATGTTGATAATAATATGTATGGTGATAACATAAACGATGATAATGATATGTATGATGATGGAATACATGTTGATAATGATTTCTATGATGATAACATGTAGGTTGATGATGATATGTATGGTGATAACGTGTGTGTTGGTTGTGATATATATGCTGTAAACATATAGGATGATAATGATTTCTGTGATGATATGTATGATGATAACACGTATGTTGATGATGGTGTGTATGATGATAACAGATACGATGATAATGTGATGATGACAATGATGATATGTATGATGATAACATGTATGTTGATGATGTTGTGTATGATGATAACAGATACGATGATAACATGATGATGACATGCATGTGTTGCTAATGATTTCTATGATGATAACATATATGGTGATATTGATATTATGATGTAATGTATGATTTTATAACATGAATATATAAAAAGGAGGTACCTGGATCTCTTAAAGAAAAAAAAAAACAATTCTCAAAATATATCGAATATAATATGTATGTTTATAATTATATATATATATGACGATATGTATGTAGGGTGATAATGATATGTATGGTGATAACATGTAGGGTGAGAAATTGACATGTTTGATGATAACTTATATGGTGAGAAATGTCTTTTCTATATTCGATTTTACATACCAAATTTCTATAACTCTTTCTAAATGTAAACGACTTGGTGTGAGCTGAATTATTTACAAAATTTGAATTAAAATACTTTATTTAACTCATTGTTGTTAATAAAACTATATTTCTAAACCATTTTACGTGTTATTTTTAGTATTCCTTCACACATTTAGTAAGATAATTACCTTTAATTTCTTAAGTTGGCTAGAGAGAGAGAGCGTGTTCAACTTGTATGTTCCTATATAGAGGGGAATTACGTAGACTATCTCTCTAAATAAACACAGAAACCTGGAGTAAATAAATAGTACAAAAGTGAAGCCTCTTCAGGAAAACTCCACGACCAGCCTTTTCTGGTCCTCGAGGTACTGCCTACACCACGCTGAAACGCGTACGTATAGTTGGATTTTCTTGATTTATCAAGAATGGGTATTTGGCCATTATTCTGTAATAATCGAAAATCAACGATTAGTTGATATTTATTCCGACAGATGGCACAAGACATCATCAAAGTTCAGTTGCACAATCAGAAGATGACCTTTTCTTTAAAAAAAAAAAGGATTCGATTTAAAAGTAATAAATTTGGAGAACATATGTCTATAAGGGATAAGTTTTGTTTTCATTTACTTCATAAGCAACTTTTCAAATTATAATTTTATAATATTAATCTTATTTTTCTTTGATTTTCACATCTGTTTAATCATAATTCCTTTAAACCTTTTTAATATACAACGTGTGATCAATAATTTCCAGGAATGTGACTGGATCACGTAAAATATTCAAAATAATGAAATAATTTCATAAGGATTTTATAGATAAAACATTTATCAACACGTAGAAAAATAATTGATCCCACAAACAAAGGCGCTCGCGTTTTTTTCGAATTTATAAGCTCGAGTATATCAGAACATTTTCTAACTTCAGTATGGACTGTATTGAAAAACCGTGAGTCTGCATAGAGTTTTGTTTTGAATTAGGGAAAACAGTTTCCGAATCATTTCAAATGTTGAAGTAGGCTTTTAAAAAAGATTCCCTATCACAATCGAGGACATTTTATTGGTTTGAACGATTTAAAGCTGGTCGAACAAGCGTCAAGGATGAGCTACACACTGGCAGACCTTTATAGATAAGAAACCCCGAAAATGCACTCAGAATCAAGTCATCGATCAAAGAAACCCCAAGAATAACTATCAGAGAGCTATCAGAAGACTTGGATATCTCTTTTGGAACATGCCAAACCATCATAAAGAATGATCTGCATCTTAAACGATCCCCGGCTAAATTTGTCCCACATCTTTTAACGAATGAGCAGAAAGAGCATCGCAAAGAAACGTGAAAAAACATGGTCAAAATGTTTAATTCTGATCCCCATTGGCTCAAAAATATTATCACGGGAGATGAAACATGGGTGTACGGATATGATCCCGAGACTAAGAGGCAATCAAGCCAGTGGCTAGAGCCTGGAGAACCAAGATTCAAGAAAGCAAGGATGATCAAATCGAAGCTTAAGTGTCTTGTTATCACTTTCTTTGATGTAAAGGGATTGGTACACTATGAATTCGTGCCCGGGGGTCAGACCATTAATCAACATTACTATATTGATGTATTGCGACGTTTAAGGGAGGCTGTACGTCAGAAACGACCCGAAAAATGGCATCAGAAAAATTGGCTTTTGCATCATGACAACGCACGGCCACATACGGCCGTCACTGTACAACTTTATTTGGCTAAACATGGAATTTCTTTACTACCCCAGCCACACTATTCTCTTGACCTTGCTCCAAACGACTTTTTTCTTTACCCTAGAATTAAAAAAGTCTTAATAGGACGTCGATTTGACTCAATACCTGAAATAAAGGAGAATACGAAGAATATTTTGAAAAGCCTGAAAGATGAGGATTTTCAGAGGTGTTTTGATATCTGGAAAAAAAGATGGAACAAGTGTATAGATAGTGACGGTGATTATTTTGAGAAATTTTAAATAAAACTTTTTATATTTTTTATTTCTTTAAATATTTAACATTCCTGGAAATTACTGCTCACACTATGTATAATGTTGGTTTAGAGAATACCATAGAAAAGATGCAATAAGGTTGTAATTAAGCCTTAAGGCAATGGATATTGATATAGTATATTAGCATCAAAATTTCCTATATATTTTATTTCGGTTTAGATATTGTAAAATTTATAGTCATTAATATTCTAGTCGCTCAGAAATGTACGTCTTAATCTGCCTATAAGTAACGGCACAGATTTTCATTATGATGATTTATAAAAGCTTTCAAAGAAAGCTCATAATATTGATGTAAATTGTAGTGAAATTAATGAATTCAATACATTAATTTCAACATACATCAATCTGATGAAAATCTTGTTCGAAATCTTTAATGAACCCTTTTTTTTACATATTTTGACGTTGTTACATTTATAAATCTTTTGTCATTGTAAAATACGCAAAGAAGGAAACGACCTGATTGACGTTTTTAATTTTTTAAACGACATATTTTAATTAATGAGGTATCCAGGAACACTGAGTTATCTGTAGGTAGCAAAAACTGTTTTAGAATGTTTACATTTATTCTTGAACTTTATATATATCAACTAGCGTATATACCCGGCTTCTCCCGGATTTTATCCGAGTTTGCCTAACGAATATTTAATAAAAAATATTTTTCAAACAAACATCCACTCTCTACTGAATCGATTTTCATGAAGATATATGCGTATACACTTGTATATATAAATAAATATTGACTTATATAGAGAGAGATATAATATACTATTAAAATAAAAAAGCGTATCCTGACCACGTTCACGTGAACTTTTAGATGGCAGAACGCCATCTAGTGGAACAGAAATCAACTAAACGTTGATTTAACCTGTTCCCTGATATTTGGCCAACCTATTTTCATGATAAATCAAGAAAACTTAACCACAAACGCGTTTCGGGCTGTTTTCACATTTAAAACATTTTATTGAACTATTCCAAAAAATACAAGTTCAACATAGTAGATGCTAAAAATATATATAAAAATTTACATATTAAATATGGAATAATGAATGCAAATAGAATATAGTACAAAGGCGCGAGCTTTGCTTTTCCTCAAATAATTCACAAAGAAACCAATTAGGCATAAATTAAACATAGGACAATAAGGCGTCATCTATATATCCCTATATACTGTCTTCCAAAAAACAATGGATTTCCATCACAGTAGGAACAAGACAGTACATATATATGTTTTAATATGGCGCAATAGCAGCTTAGTTAAATCCTTTATTAGTCCACTCTACCCCATGGTACAGTACCTCCATGAGAGAACACCATTCTACAAAAAGTACAGTTTACATCACGCACATCTTACTCTCCAGTAAGAGGTCACCTCTCCCTAAATAGTATTTATTTATTTAGATTTAATCTTGTTACCATGTTACAAAAATGTAAAAGAGGACGCAAATCTTTTTTATATTAAAATAAAATTTAAATAAAAAACAGTTGCGACGTCTTATACTTTTCTGTAATTTGTCAAAATCCTCAAACATGTGATAATGAATTATTACCATGTGTTTATAATCTAGAATCCAAATTTTGCCTCACCAGTAAAGCTTTGTTACTTAGTTAAAACCTGATTTAAAATAGTGGATCACCATTGATAGCCTTCCGCTCTGTAAAATGAGCTAATGAGTGGCTTGCTAGATGATCAAGGGGAGCAAAGATCTTTTAATCATAAAATTAAAAGCAAATGTACTCACCATTAGTAATTATAAAATATGCTCCAATATTATAACCTCTGTGAAATCTTTAGGACAAAATAATAAAGCCTCCGAGGTTGCGTTTCTTTCTTTAAAACGTTTAATAAAGCTCAAGCTTTCGGGTATGGTGGCCCTTCTACAGGAGCAACGCAAATGGTAGTGAATCGTCAGCAGCTGTTATATATTTACCTAATATGTTTACATATTTACAAAAAAAAATTATAAGAGAACTATTAATTTCTTGATATATGCTAAGTATTGAAATATTATTAATGTTTAACCAAAATATTTACATCTTTCTAAACTTAAGGTAAAAACTATTATATAATAGTTAAACATGAATCATGAAAATTTCTCTTATAGAATTGTAAATAGTTATAAAACGAAGAGAAAAATTTTAACATGAATCATGAAAATTTCTCTTATAGAATTGTAAATAGTTATAAAACGAAGAGAATTTTTTTTTTAATATACATGGGCTACAAGCTTTCGGGCTTCACGCCCTTCGACGGGTACAACATATTGAGAGAGAAAATAACGCTATATATAGTATCGATATGTGAGGAATCTGCATACATAACCATATACGAGTTAACAATATCAGATTAAGTTATGGAAATAAGGCTTTTTTATAGAAATATTTGACGAAAGTAGGATGTGATGCTAATTAAAAATTAAAAAATGAAAACTAAAAAAAAAATAAATAAATAAAAAAATAAAATAAAATTTTTTGACAGATTTAACATAACTAAGACTATTGCAATTTATAGAAGAACATATGATCATCTATGGATGTCAATCAACTTAAACCAATGTGATGTTATATTAAAAAAAAAAAAAAAAACCAACAACAGTGAGGAACTATGGCATGGCCCGCCATCAGCGCGATCATCGGACAAAGGAAAAAATTATATAGGGGTAGGTGTCTGGGTGGGGGGGGTGGTTTGTTTGCGGTGGGATTAACAGTAAGATCAGGGAAAGAAGTGAACGGCCTATAGGTTATTACAAATATCTAAATACTGCGATGGTATGTCGATGTGTCTGTTAATGCTATGGTTATTGATGGATAAAATAGCTTCAATGATCAACCTTTGGTACTTGGTATTGACATTAGAGTACAGGGTGGTAGGGGAGGAAAGGTTGAATGAATGGCCGGTGGTGTTAATATGGTTGAAAATGAGCGACCTGTTGTCTCTGTTGGCAATGCATCTACCGTGTTCGGTCATCCTGATGGCCACGGACCTACCAGTCTCGCCTATGTAAGATGCACTGCAATCGTTACAAGAGACTGAGTAGACCGAGCCACCAGAGGACCGAGCAACGGTAGATCTAGGTAATCTGGTGATAGGGTGTCTGAGGATGGCGCCGATACTATTGCTATTAGTAAAATGGGTGCTAATTCCGTGCGTTCTGAGGATGCGGGAGATGGCGACTGATTGGGTGGAGAAGGGAAGTAAACAACTGTTTCTGGTAATTGCAGGAGGTCTAACGGAAGAAGGGTCAAATTTATACTTATGTATGAAATGGGGGGGGGGTATTGGGACCGGGCCAACTGTTTAATGATTAGGGAAAATTCAATGGTTCTAAACAGTGGAAGGGAGCAGTGGGTGAACAATCTCTTGGTAAGAGTACGGACAGTATTTATTTTATGCGATAGGGGACATGAAGATTTGAAGTCTGTATAGAATGTGGGATTGTTAACCTTGTGGTATACGGTGGTGTGGTAATGAGAGGCAGTACGTATGACCAGTATATCAAGATACGGCAATACGGACCTGTTTTCCAATTCTAAGGTGAAAGAGATCTCGGGATGATAGGAGTTTAGAGAATCTAAAATATTGATTTCTTGTCCGGTATCACATATGCAGAAGATATCATCAATATATCTCCGCCACATGTGAATGCCCGGTGCAATTTGCTGTTGGACCCAGTGGTCTATGTTGGCCATGACTATTTCTGCAAGTGGGGAGGATAGTGGGCTGCCCATGGGCGAGCCTCTGATTTGTTTGAACAACTGGTTGTTAAATGTGAAAGTAGTAAAGTCCAAACACAGGGAGGATAGTGCGACTATGGATTCTGCGGTACGGGGATCTACCTGGTTATCCTGTAAGAAATTAGTCAAGTGCCTAATAATAAGCTGATGGGGGAGGGAAAGATACATGGCAACTACATCATAAGACACCATAACGGTGTTGGGGACAGGGCAGAGAGAGTTAACGGATTGCACAAATGAAGGGATATCCCTAATGGCAGAGGATTGTGGACTGGCTTTCACCCAAGGTGTGAGAAAGCCAGTCAGATATTTGGACAGCTTATATACAGCTTATACCGTTCCTCCCCTACCACCCTGTACTCTAATGTCAATACCAAGTACCAAAGGTTGATCATTGAAGCTATTTTATCCATCAATAACCATAGCATTAACAGACACATCGACATACCATCGCAGTATTTAGAAATTTGTAATAACCTATAGGCCGTTCACTTCTTTCCCTGATCTTACTGTTAATCCCACCGCAAACAAACCACCCCCCCACCCAGACACCTACCCCTATATAATTTTTTCCTTTGTCCGATGATCGCGCTGATGGCGGGCCATGCCATAGTTCCTCACTGTTGTTGGTTTTTTTTTTTTTTTTAATATAACATCACATTGGTTTAAGTTGATTGACATCCATAGATGATCATATGTTCTTCTATAAATTGCAATAGTCTTAGTTATGTTAAATCTGTCAAAAAATTTTATTTTATTTTTTTTTATTATTTTTTTTTTTAGCTTTCATTTTTTAATTTTTAATTAGCATCACATCCTACTTTCGTCAAATATTTCTATAAAAAAGCCTTATTTCCATAACTTAATCTGATATTGTTAACTCGTATATGGTTATGTATGCAGATTCCTCACATATCGATACTATATATAGCGTTATTTTCTCTCTCAATATGTTGTACCCGTCGAAGGGCGTGAAGCCCGAAAGCTTGTAGCCCATGTATATTAAAAAAAAATTTCTCTTCGTTTTTATAACTATTTATAATAGTTAAACATATGAGATTTGAATTAGCTATGGAAAGGTGTTACGAAATAGGAGCTATTGCATTAAATATGGGGAAGTGTACATTTTTTAATTGCTATTTATGAGTTCTGTGTATGATTCTGGAATTTCAATGTGTCTATTGATGCTTGCGTGTTTTAATGATAAAAAAAGCTTCTAAATAGAGTCTTTTCTGTTTGTTGTTTATGTTGGTGTAGAAAGTTTTTGGGTTATTTAGGTTGAAGGTGTGACCTGTATTTTGTGTGTGTTGGTATAAAAGGGATTTTTTTATCTTTTTTATTTATGGATCTGGTGTGCTCGTTTGTCCTGTCTATTACTTGTCTGCTGGTTTCGCCTATGTACATACTATTGCATTGGTTGCATTCTTAAATACTTAGATTGCTTAAATACTTTATTTAAAGAAACTCTAAAGTTCCAGGTAATTAAAAGAAATTAGTGGTGAAATTACGATAATATTTTCAGATCTATTATTTAGTTTTGCCGTATTTATGCAGAAATAGATTTTTTTTTTTAATTTTAGGATATATATAGAAAATTATTAATATTTCTGAAATATATTTGTGGGTCTCATTTTTTTTTTCATAGAACTCTTTGAATAATGTGGGTTGTGTATTATAAACTGGAAGCTTAAAGTTTGTTTATAATTCTTGAAAATTTAATTTTTATCTACTTGTGTACAATATTAGAAGATCCATTCCATCTATAAAGAAACCAGTACAAGTACTTGATCATTAGCACAATTAATAGAAGTATATCATGCTATCATCCATTCCTTCATGATAAACAATGGAGGTGGATTGAAGTCAAACTTAGTTACCTAGGTCTAAGTCAGAACCATTGTAGCCCTCTAAGTGCCAACTAGCCCTAAACGCCATGGCCGCGATGTTGATCGTCCTCCTGCTCCTCCTCCAAGGTGCCGCCCCCATGCCCCTGCCGCAGGCTGACCAAGAAGACGCTACCCGCGTCGACAGTCCCCCCACCCCGATCCTGGGCAGCTTCCAGCTGACCCTGCTGGCCGCAGCCTCCTACCTGCTGGTAGTGTGGTACCTGCTGCTCCGCCGTCGTCGCCTGACGATGTACGCCCACCGACAGACGATGTCCGTCCGCCGCCGGATGAGGGCCGCCCACCGCCATCTCCACTGGCCGTGAAGACCTGGGATTCCACCCCGGAAGATTTTTTTTTTCTTTTATATTTATTTATAGCTGTTGTTCGTTTGAATATTGTGAAATAAATGTGGTGTTGTGAAAAGTTTTGTTTGCTTTCTAAACACTTTTATACATACTCGGTACTAAAGTTAGAAAGTGACATTGGAAAAAAGAAAAATTCGTTCTCAATAGTTTAAGTTTCTATATATAATACAATTTTCCATAATTATATATGTGTATGATAGATATTTGTATTATGAATTTTTAAAAAGTAAGTGTTGTATTGTAGTGAGATGAACACTTTCAGACGTTTTTATAAACCCAAAGGAGACCAAATGGTCACACACACCAGAGCGAGCGACCACACTTTTTCGGGATCCGTCGTTTTTCGCCTTTGGCGTAGGTAAAAAATGCAGGAGTGGGTACCCAATTTGGTACCGGCTGAAAGCCCTAGACAAGCTGCTAGTGTGCCTGAAAGGTCCAGCTCAGAAACTCAAACCAGTCCCGAAATATTGGTAAAAATTGATTTCCAGAAGTTAATTTGAAATGAAAGTCAGAAAATTGCTACAAATGCAAATTCGCCTGCTGGCGAGGGAAAAGAAAATTTTGACGCGGCGGACGGAATCGCGACCAAGTCGCCTCCAAAAGGCGTTGAAAAAGCCCAAATGATCTGGGCGGACATAATGGAGGAGAAATGAAACGAGGACGGCTACACCGTGGTGAAGAGTAAGAAGGGGCGCTGTGACTCGGGGACACCAAACAACACAACGGCGCAGACCAGCAGCGGCGGAACCACCGGCGCGGCTCCGCGAAGGCGAACACCAGGAACGTGGCCATCGAAGGTCCAGGAAGTCAAGGCCACGCGAGCACCAATCGCGGACGTCAGGACGCGGCAGGCGTCCTCAAACCAGGAAGAATGCGTCTATATAGAGCACTTCCCAGACTTCACGCAGTACCAGTACCGGCAGGCGGTGGAAAAAGTGGTCGGCGGGGCCAAAAACATCATCCAACTGAACAGAATGAACGGCCACGTCCTGGTTGGCCTAACCACCAAGGCCTTTGCAGAGCGCCTCATCGATGGAGGCCTTGAGATCGAGGGCACGACCTTCATCTTCCGTAAGAGGTCTGAGAGGATAATTATCGGTAAACCTCCTCTTCTTTGTGGAAGATGCCACCATCATCGAAGCACTGCGGCCATTTGGCTTCCTGCTGGCATCCTAGCGAGGTCTGTGGTCGTGGGGGCATCGGCCTCATCGACATCCGCACGCAACTCCATCTCGCATGGCTTCTCCTGGCTGGTGACGAGCGACGCCTGGCTGAGACCTCAAGCTGATGGCTCCAGCCTCGGCGCCTCCGGCTGTTGAGACTTTGGGAGGAGGTCTCGAACGTCCTGAACCTCAACCACCGGGTGGTTTCACGACACAGATGCTGGATCTTCCCGTCATTGGCGGCAGCCGGTTCTTTCGCCCTCCTAACCTCCTGGCCCCCTCGCGCTGGGTCGGCGCCCGAGTCCGGGACCTGAGCAACATCTCTATCCTCCGCCCTACGCGATCCGCTCTCGCTGACGCCGCGTCCTTCGCTGCCTACTGTCAGAGGGTGATAGCGGAAAACCTCCAGGCCGAGGCTGTTGTCCTGGGTGGTACAGCCACGCCGTTAGTCAGAATCACCACCCACTCAGCTCACCCCGCCCTGGTCGCCTTGCGACCCTGAAGATCACCCGGTTCATGGAGAGATGGGATTCTGTCGTCGACGTGCCGGTCAGGGTTGACTGGCTCTCGCTACGGAGAAGACTCCACCCTCAGATTGGCCCTCCTTGCTTTGCCTGGATCACCGATATTGAAGATGCCGTAACATCAGGCTCCTCGTCCGGGAGGCTTTCAAACTCATCGGGAGACCACCAGACCTACAGGCTTGGATCTTCGGAACCAGCCTTGAAGAAGGCCACCTAGCCATCCTTACGTCAGCAAAGTGCCGAATTTATCTGTATTTCGTGCAGGTGGGGCTGGGTGGTGGAATTAAGGATCCCCTCATCGCCTGGAAGAGGACACTTGTGCGGTGGGCAAGACTCCCCGGCTAATAATAGGAAATTGTAATTATTAATTATTTTTAAATTATTATATAATAAGGCAAAATAGCCTAGCTACGAAATCTTTAGACTTATGACCTGATATCCCTGGTTCGAACACGCTTTTCGCCATCTTTTTATTATACACACACACCAGTTAGAACTTAAAGTTATGAACCATACCTCTTCATGGGAAACTTCTAGAATGACGTTACATCACTGATGTGGTTTGTCACAAAACTAACTTCTCGGCATACGCAATACGCAAAATTTCCTGGACCTCTCTAGACCTCCTATTTCATGTCAGACAACCCGACGGCGGCAATGTGCAAACACAGGTCACCCAGTAGAAGTTTAGGGAGGTGTAAAACATGTTAAGTTAGTTCAATGGTGATGAGAATGACGGAATAATTGGCAGTGTGATTATTTGCGAGAAGGGGAAGGAGGTGGAAGAAATTCTAAATAAGAGTCCATACAAAAAAAATAGTGAATGAAAAACAATTTAAATATGTAATAGGAAAATAATAATATATAGTAATGGAGATTACCATAATTATAATAGTAGAGATGTGTTTCAAAGAAAATAGTTAACGGTGTCCCCCATTATATGAGAAATGGTAATTGGACTTAAGAGGTTTTTCTTAAATAAACGGCAAGTGGCCAAATTCACTTGTAGTTGATCAGAAGAGAATATAAGCTAGTTATTCAAAATCTGCTCTAGTTTATTTCATCTTCTAATTTTGAATAAATTTCTGCTGAGTTTGTTCAATTTGTCAAAGAAAACATGCGCCACTGTGTGTCTTACCTACCACCAGTCATCCTACCACCAAAGCTTTTTCTACCTTAACAAATCTTGATTATAAAATTCTCTGTAATTCCTGTGTCTCCCGCTGTTTATATTGAAAGTATAGGTGAGGAGCGTGTAAAACAACATAATTCTGCATTACAAAACATCATATCTTTCCTGGTATAAATGTCCAAATTTTTCTAAAAAACAGATTCTTAAATAACAAGATTGAAAATTTTGTATCATAAGCCTTCCCGAATAAAAATAAAAACAATTTTCCGAGAGAGATCTTGTCTTCTCAATTAATCCAAGCAGTATGAACAGAAAAATGAATATCCTCAACTTATCCAAAACCGTCTTACCTTTTTCTTTTACTGTACGAGAATGTTGCGCCATTTCAGGTTTAGAAATTTTCAGAAAATAAACCCAGAGCTTTTTAAATATCGAATACTGAATAGAAAAATTAACATCACGTTAAATCCAAAATGTGCTATTTATTCATAACAATGCCCAAGGCAAAATACCCGGGGTTTCCCCGAGTCCAATTTAACCTGTGTGTATATATAGATAAAAACTTTTTTCAAAATCAAATGATAAATTTGATGTTTGATTTCGAGTTGAATTTAACTTATCATTAGGGTCTGCGATTGCGGTTTTCGATCCAGATAAACAAACTGCCGAATAGAATTTAATAAGTTCTCGTTTTGGATCGAAGTTTCAAAAAAAAGGGGGATGGGGGAGGAGGGGTTTTGGCTTAGAATTTGTGGTGCAGAACATAATTGGAAAATGCCTCGAATCAATTTGTCTTTAACTTGGAAGAAAGTGACCAATGCATGGAACAGTTCTAGTAAAGTCCTATTGGAGGATAGAAATGTATTTATATTTTTAAACAGGCAGATAAATGATTTATATTATTCAATTTACAAGCATTTCTATTAACAGAACGCTATCCTTCAGTGAAGTGAAATAAGGTATTGATGTGCAAAATACGATCCTGATATTGCATATTGAAAACGTAACTAATATATATTGAAAAGGTGCATTGATTTGATTTTATCTGCATATAGCAGTTAATTTAGAAAATATTTACATTACACTGATAGACAAAACTTAAGGAAGTTGTACCTTATAGCATATATATATATCGGGATTCAGAAAATATCTCTCAGAGTTGCAGTAAGGACAGTAGAAATTGTTTTATTTTAAAAAGAATATTACGCCTCTAAAATAGTTTTGTAATTTGATAACTATTGGTTTATTTATAATTATATAAAAGTTAGTGTATGTATGTATGTTTGTCGGCTATACACGTCTACAATACGTAATAAATCTGACTGAAATTTCAACAGTTTATATATAGTAGAATCTGGAAAAACTTATAGTGAAATTTTCAGGTCTCTATCCCGAATATTCTTCGAGTTATTTGCAAATTGCGTTGCAACTTTGCCCTTTCGCTCGCAAGCAGCGCCTCTAGCGGTGAAGATGAGAATAATATCAGCTGACCTAATGTACATGTAAAACGTGTTTTAACAAGACAGAGAGAAAAATATGGAATGGATATTTATCGGATTTTTAGCCAAGAAAATTTGAAATTGACAGGTTCTGGGCAAATATAGTTGTTTTTATCAGAAAATGATGATGACAATATTACTGTATCATTTTTGATTATCAGATGTAAAATTATATCGGGAAAAATTCCAAAAATATCGTTGTGAAAATTTGCATTTTTATTTTTATATTTAAAAAAAACACAAAGTTTGGAGCGGGACGTTTTACATGAGTGACATCCATGGCGCCAATTTATAATTGTAACGAATAGTATTGAATAAAAACATTTAATCGAGTAAAACCCGGGCGTTGCCCGGGTCATTCGGGGCTAGTAAGAAATAAAACTACAAATTATGAAGGTTTATTTTAAACCCAAATGAAACAAACATTCTACTGTACTTACTGCAATGAAAATTATTGGGAGGCTATATATAGGCTCATCAGTAGGGAATCCTCCCAGCGGTTTCGCCAATGACCGTTCTTAGTGCTCTAATACTGTATTGGACGATTCTGCTTATATAGGCAACACTGAAGAGTGGAATCTCAGTTATTATATTTAAACAAATTTCATAGTATTTGTTAGGATTTTGTAAATTGTTTTTTCCTAGATTAGTTTATTTATATTTTGACCAGATGACTAGACGGTTTTACATGTATATAAATTGGTTTTTAATGATGTAAATTAGTTAGTCATGAAAGGAAATTAAAAGTGTTGATTTTCTTAGAGGTGTTAGTGTTTACTCTGCTCGATTGGTAGACTAGGAAAGAATTGTTTCCTAACAGGTTATGGGCCCAGCACGCTTCCACTGCGCCGAAGAAAGTAATTAGTTTAGCCAAAGAAGGTCAAGAAGAAAAATCTGAAGTTTAAGCTAAAGAAAAAAAGGCTGAAGTTAAAGCTGAAGAAAGTAAAGAAGAAAAAAGCTGAAGGCTTAATAAGATAAGGCCAGGGAATATAGGGTTTGAAGAAGTAGTGTTTGAAGAAGTGAAGGTGAAGTTTGAATAAGAATAAGTAGAAAGTTTAAAGAAGAAGAAGAAGAAAATATTTGAGTTATAATTTTTTTTTGTCAGATTTGCATAACTGGAAATATCAATGGCTGACGAGTTAAGAATACCTAAACTAGATGGGAATAATTATTATACCTGGGCCATAAGAACTAAATCTATTTTGATCCAGAAGGACATATGGGATGCGATTGAGCCTGGCTTTCCTAGGGAAACTTCAGAAAAACAGAAGCGGAAAGATAGTTTGGCATTATCTGTCATATTACTAGCAGTTGAGGATTCATTCCTAGATGATATCGGTGATTGCAAGCGAGCGATTGATGCTTGGCAGATACTGGAGGATATCCACACAAAATATGGCTTGCTGCACATATTACAGTTACTGAGAGAATTTTTCAATATTGTCAAAAGAAATGACGAAGACATGAAGGAATATTTCGCGAGAATAATGGAATGTCATAGAAAATTAGCAAAGTGCCACCATGGATTTGGGGATGGCGAATTAGCTTTGATTATGCTATTGGGATTACCAAAGAGTTACGAGCCGCTGATTCTCAGTTTAGAACAGCAAGAAGAGAAGCTATCTACTAGTGTGGTAAAATCCAAGTTACTTTTAGATGAAAAAAGACAGAAACAGCGTCAAATTCCTCAAGAAGATCCTAATTGCGCTTTTGCGGTAAGAAGAAAAGAGGATACATGCAAATCACCATGTCAAGAGCAAAATAAATTTGAATATGATCAACCAAGGAATTATCATAATACGTGGACGGAAGGGAAAAAGGAAAATTATAACTACCCGAGGCAGATAAGGTGTTTCAGTTGTGGCAGATTAGGGCACATAGCTAGGAATTGCAGATTTGCCAACTCCTCAAGGAGAATTAGCGAAGGTATCTCCAGGCAGATAAGGTGTTTCAGTTGTGGCAGATTAGGGCACATAGCTAGGAATTGCAGATTTGCCAACTCCTCAAGGAGAATTAGCGAAGGTATGCTGAAACAAGGTACGCTAGACCTGACTCATAAGGTCCTATTTGCGAACGGCTTTGAAGACAATAATTCGCAGAATATCTGGTTTCTGGACAGTGGAGCTACTGAACATGTGACGTCGAACAGACTGAAATTGACGAACACAAAAAGTATTTCAACTTCAGTAGAAATGGCTAACAATGAGAAAATAAAAGTATCAGAGATGGGTGATGTAACAATCAAACTCGGTCACGAATATGGAGGTGAAACCTTGTTCTTGGAAAACGTTTTATACGTTCCTGAATTGGACGGAAATATTTTGTCTGTTGGAAGGATTGAGGAAAATGGAAACAAGGTATTATTCCAGAATGGCAAGGCCTCTGTTTTTGGAAGCGATGGCGGGTTAATTTTGAAGTCTAATAGAAGAGGAAGAATCTATACAGTGGAAGAACTAAAGAAGGAAGATGAAGGGGAATACCAAAATGAAGCTGCGATCCCAAGGGGATATTCAGGGACTGATAGGGAAACAATATCGGTAGAGAAAGATCTGAATAACTTAGAACGAAGAGAGGATGGAGAGCAGGCCTATGAAGACGAAGCACTGAGGAGAGAAGACGAAGGCCAGAATGAAACTATAATCCCAAGAAGATCTTCAAGAATTGCGGCTAGGCAGAAGGAGTATTGTAGATCAGCCTTCCACCGTGGGATAGTTAAACATAAGAGCCATCAAGATGAAATGCCGATTCATACGAGGAGGCGCTTAATATGCCCAAAGCACAAAATCGGCTGAGGTCTATAGAATGTGAAATGGCATCACTACGGGAACACAGAGTATGGGATGTTGACTTGCCAAATGGTGTTAAACGAAGACCTAACCAGGATCTTGACCACTCTAGGCCTCCGATGAGGGTATGAAAACAACTTTAAAATGGGGGGCATTGTTAGGATTTTGTAAGTTGTTTTTTCCTAGATTAGTTTATTTATATTTTGACCAGATGACTGGACGGTTTTACATGTATATAAATTGGTTTTTAATGATGTAAATTAGTTAGTCATGAAAGGAAATTAAAAGTGTTGATTTTCTTAGAGGTGTTAGTGTTTACTCTGCTCGATTGGTAGACTAGGAAAGAATTGTTTCCTAACAGTATTTGATCTCTAAGAAGCGGTTGGTTGGTTAAATTAGCGAAACTGCTGGGAGGGTTCACCACTGATGAGCCAATCTCTCCCAATAATGATTTTTTTCATCGCAGTAAGGTCAGAATTAGTTTGTTTTATGTGTAAAAGAAACATTCGTGCATTAACCTTTTCATTTCCTATATTTTTGATGGCGAGTTATTGCTTTACATAAATTATACGTTTTTGTACACTGACACTTCCAATTTATTTACAAGAAACACCACCAGATGAGGTTATTTACACGACTTACACAGAATATGTTCAACTGCAGGATTGAATTGGCGAAACCGTTGGGAGGGTTCCCCACTGATGAGCCAATCTCTCCCAATAATTATTTTTTTCATCGCAGTAAGGACAGTAAACATTTTGTTTAATTTGGTTTCAGAAGAAACATTCGTGCTTTGTGTGTGATTTTATTTCTTATATATAGATAGCGCGTTATAGGTTGAATGTAGTAGATGCGACAAATTGTATAAATTAGATTTCCATGTGGTCCCTCATCCATCTTATTCCCCAGATTTGGCCCTGGGTGACTTCTTCCAATTCCCCAATCTAAAGAGACGGGTGGGAGGGAGGACATCAAATGAAGAAGTTATCGAAGATGTAAATGAATAGTTTGAGGACATCGAAACATCAAACTTTTCCGAGGGGGTAAAAATCAGAACATCTCTGGACCAGGTGTGTGGAGCTGAATAAGGACTATGTTGAAAGATAAAACATCATTCTTCAAAAACAAGTTTTCTTTATTTATTTTTACCTTACTTATCAACAAGCACTTGTATTGAACAAAAAGCTTAAAAGTTAAAAAGTTTTTGTGCAATAAATTAATATAGAAGAGAAGCAATCCCTTTAAAATTGTTTTGAGAAAAAAAAATGTTTTATTTTATAGATCTAGGTCCGCCTTTTTTATATCCAATGTATCGTCTTTTCAACTCCATCTAAACTGATGTAAAAATAAACTGATTAAACTGCATGTTTGTCTAATTTCTGTTAATTTGGATTTTTAGGTCTTTTATCAAAAATAAATCTCAGATTTTAACACGCTCTCAAAATAAAAAGAAAAATTCTCGATCATTTTTCTGCTATTTATTTTTTATTATCATCATTTGAAGTGTATAAAGTAAAATTATATTAGGATACATTAGCGCGCCATCTGTTATGAAAATTCGAAACTATTATAGACGTGTATGATTCTTTTAAGGGCAGTAGAGAATGTTTAATTTTTAAAAATAATCATACACGTCTATAATAGTATCGAATTTTCATAAAGTAAAATATAATTCCTGATTTATATCATTGAACGTCAGTGTCCTTAGCGATCCACATCCCACTTTGTTGTTAGAGTGTTGAATAAATATTAATATAAAAGTTATTCATTCTCTGACATTATATATATATTAATATATTCTGACATTTCCTCTATTGTTATCATTGTATATTTGACTCCACTGTCATATCGCAACGTTTCAAACTTTTTAAATAATTCAGCTAGGTATAATATTTCATATTCACATTTTTAAAATAGAATAGTTCTTTGAATATTAGTCAATTTTTTCTTTTCTTTTTTTTTTTTAATTTTATTATTACAGAAGCACGAAGTCTATCAGACTATTGTGCTATATTATAATTATTTTCATATATATTTTTAATTATTTACACGATGAATTA
Organism: Cordylochernes scorpioides; assembly: GCA_030710605.1. Taxonomy (NCBI): domain Eukaryota; kingdom Metazoa; phylum Arthropoda; class Arachnida; order Pseudoscorpiones; family Chernetidae; genus Cordylochernes; species Cordylochernes scorpioides. Next base: position 61,537,312 of record CP092866.1, read on the forward strand.
ATAGTGATTTATAAATCTGTGTACAAATAGCTCTAAACTTGCCAAAGTTTTCATAAGATTGAGTATATACAGAAATATGATTTGGCATTGTGTCAAAGTAAGTAAATACAATTTGGTTAGATTTGGTTTCTTTAAAAAATCATCATTTTAGATATCTTTTCAAATTTATATATTCACTAATTCAGTTTTTTAATGGTCCCCTGATATATCTGATTCAAAGTGATACTTTTCTCTCCTTAGTGCTATCAAGTACACCGTAAATATTGATGGTATAATGTCTGTGAAAAAAAGGAACATCAATAAAAATCATGAAGAACAAAGAAGAATGTTTTGACATGAAGAACAAAGGATGATCTTTAATTTTTAAATAACCTTTTGTATTTAGATATATAATCATTTCCATTTAATTATTTCTTACTTTTATAATGTTGTGCTACCTATAAAAGCCAATAAATATATTTTATATCGAAATGCTCCAACTCCTCAATCTAAAATTAACAATAAATATAAATAGAAAAAAAAAGAACTTACTCTATTAAAAAACTCTTTACAAAAATTATAAATATTTACAGTAATGACAAAATAAAGTTTCACAAGTAAATAAAGAAAGACAGTGTTAATATAAAGAAAACATAAGGTACATATGTAATATAAAAATCAAAATTTGTAAGCACACAGCGCGCTAAAGATCACAATTTTATTTAGCTTTCGGAATATCCTTTATCAAACAAAACATTCAATAATTTTAGATACGTTACAGATTATAGCTTTTTGAGGAAAATAATGAAACTATTGTCATTTTGGAAAGTATGATATTTTAGAACGTAATTTATTATAATATGTTTAAGATATAATAAAATACGAGTATATTAAAAAAATATGGTGCTCTGCCATATAAAAAAGCTCATGTGAGCGGTCAAAATATATTTGCCCTTTTTTTTAATAACGCGCAACACCTGACCTTATTTTCTATCCCCCCCCCCCCCCCCCCCCCCCCAATTACATATATATATATACTTGAAGAAAATAATTTCTATAAATAAAAATATATTCAGAAACTATCTCTCTCTCGTTATAATTAGTATAGGGAGGTCGGCGGAAGAGTGGTTTAAAACGTTGGTTTTCGACTCCTATTACCCGGGATCGAGTCCCGCATTGGGCACTTTTTTCTAATTAAAAGAAATGCTCCGATGGCCCCCGATTCTTGTAAAAGTCCAACCTTGCCAGTGAGTGCAAGTAACCAAACAGGGCTCTGGCACATTTGTAAATGCCAAAGTCGAACTGCTCTTCACATTAGTAGACATATGGTGCACTTACAGTAACTACCCACCATGATTATCATGACCTGTACCACGTGTACTTGTGGTAAATTTTTGAAAAAAAAAATATTATTAAAATGTTTTCTACATAATTATAATTAATTGTATAATGGTATTTTAAGGAATATATATTGTTTTAAAATATTTATCTATATTGTAATATGAATATATATTGGCTTTCTCTGCTAATTAAATAGACTAATAATAGATATTGATGATTTGAATGTGCCCCCCTGTTTATTGTATTTGGGTTGGAAATTGATTCAAGGACTTCAATTGTAAAGCGATATTTATTTTTGGATTCCAGAATGTATGATTTTAGCTTTTTTATCATGTTGTATATATATGGTGATTTAAACCAACAACCTCATATTGTATGTAATATAACAAGATTTACATGTTGTATAATATAAACATATCTGTAAATAATTATGCGCATTATTGACATGTGTCATTACAACATCATATGTAATGTACTTTGTACAAACTAAGGATAAATAAATAAAACTCTGTAATAGATTAAGAGCTGAGCTAAAGCAAGTGATTGAGATAGGAGTCCAACAACGTCTAAAAGATGTAGAATATGTCGGGGCGTTGCCAGTGTACAATGATCTCTTCCGATCCACGCCCTTGTTGCATCCGCTGAAACCCAATACTTCCTTTCGACAAAGATATATAAGACCTCCGCCCTAGCAGAAAAAATAGTCACTTCACCATCAGCGAAAGCCCTCGTCAGATATGTCCAAGGTCCACCTCATCGACCATGTAGACCAGTAAGAACTCTTCTATCTCCATCTTGCTCCTTAGCTAGACTTTTATCTGTTCATGGAACTTTCCTAGTACAACTGTGTCTCTTCGTTTTTTGTGTAGACAATTCCCAGGTCTTCCACTCTGCCACGACTGTCTGTACTCTGTGAGAACTGTTAAAGGTTTTTCAAGGTGCAGAGAGGTACTGGAAAACTCCCCATCCTGACTGTCCCTTTCGGTTAACACAGTATAGCGAGAGTCGACAGGATCTCACACCATAGATCAAGTCGACTGGATTCCACAACGACAGGATTCTACATACATATAGACAGTATCAAGTATATACTTTTAAAATATACTCAGCTTCACAAAGTATCAAGTATGGTGAACTCAAAGAGTGCATATACAGGGTGCAGCATCTATTTGAGAGTAAAATAATGATCATGGGAAAAAATTAATAGACAAAGGAAAAAGCGCATTTATTATATATTAAATTTTTATATAGATGAACACATACATAGAGGACGACATTATTCAATGAACCCGTCATCAGAGGCAATAACAGCTTCTATACGCTGTCGAGACCGACTGCAGGCAGTAATGAGATGGGTCTTGGGAATGTTTGTTATTGCATCCACTATAGCATCTCTGAGAGCTGTAACAGTGTTGTGGGAATGACTATTGGAGTCCCTCTCAACTAAGCCCCACACGTAATAATCCAGCGGATTGAGACATCTGGTGAGCTGAGGGCCAAACGTTAGGTGTAACATTGATCTCGTCTGAATAAAAACAGATCATTCCTGGCTCCTCCGGATGTTTGAGCTTGTTCAGAACATTGTGTGTTCTCAAGGTGCTGTCGCACCCTCTATATACAAAACAATCAATTGCCCACATGCATAAATACACATATAAAATGAAAGGATTTAAAAGCACGAATGTTTCTGTTATACATAATACAAACTTCTACTGCCCTTACTGCGATGAAAAAATATATTGGGAGAGCTTGGCTCATCAGTGGTGAACCCTCCCAGCGCTTTCGCCAATTTAATCCACCAGACCGCTTCTCAGAGCTCTAATACTGTATTGGACGATTCTGCTTATATACGCAGCACTGAAGGATGGAATCTCAGAAATGGTTTTCAAGAGAACTATGGACATAAGCTTATAGGACAATAGAATTACATTCACATATTTGCATCGAGCAATGCTCTTCCGCAAACAATAAAGACAAGGCCAGTTAGGCATAAATTAACACAAAGCAATAGCGCGCCATCTATACATATAAAATGAAAGGATTTAAAAGCACGAATGTTTCTTTTATACATAATACAAATGCATATGCGCACAGTAGGAATAATTTACCTATAAATGTAGATAAAATATAGAGTATATAGATACAGTAAGCACAAAGAACAAATGTGCAGTGTGAGTATAAAATACTTTGGAGTCGGCACAGAAATTCATATTGTTGCATCCTGTTTGATGAACATATTTAACTATATTTTACAGTTATTTCAAATATATAGACATAGTAAATGTATTATCTGTACTGATTCAAGATATCTAGCAAAGTCTCTTACATTAAACCCAATAGATTATGTAAATATATATATATATAATTTTATTTCATTTAACAATTGCAGAATACACGCTATATCCACAAATTGGATATTTGCGTGTGAAATATATACATTTGAATGAAGGAGAAGTAGTTTAAAGGGATATATACATATTTAATATCAGTATGCAAATTGATTACATTAGTTGTCACTTATTTAGTTAAGTACATTCTGCAGAATTTATTGAATCTTTGGTGTATGTCCTTAGTGTAGACCAGATGTTGCATATTTGTTATGGGAAGTTGATTTAGTTCCCTAAGGTCAGCGGTCAGCGGGCAGTCAGTTAATAAGTGTCTGGGGTTCTGTTCTTCGCCTCCACACGAGCATCCAGAAATACAGGGTGATCCAAAAGTCCCGCACAACTTTAAAAATTAATAACTCCGCGAATATTCGCGCTAGAGCAATGCGGTAAACACCATTGTGTTCAGGATGCAATGGGATTTTTTATGGCAAATAATGTAAAATTCGAAATTGATTTTAGTTACAATTTTATTCGCCAGATGGCGCTCTACCAGAATCAGAGATTCAGCGGCCAAATTGTTTGATAAATTGAAAAATATAACTGATCGACACGTATTTTTCCTTTTTGAATACCAGGAAAGAACCCTAATAATATCAAATAACAAATTAATAAAACACCACTTCGCCAAAAGTATGAAGAATTGGTTAACGATTTTCAAATTCAATCAGAGATATGTAAAATAGGTAAATGCAAATTAAAACATGTAGCAAAAAGAAAATTGATATTTTAGATACGGTTTGTTTCCGAAGATAATAAATTTCTAATATTTTTAATTCAACTCTCACTCAGTATCGATTATATTTATTTTAATTCATTTGAAAAATATGTATCTATCTCTGATAATTTATTTTACTCTGGAATGCCGTTGTTGTTGTCGTGTCCAATAAAGAGCCTCAGATGTCTCCATGCATCTCCATCACATCAGCAGCAATGTCCACTATCTTGGGTGTGTAAAGCTGCTGCTCTGGGTCTATGTCAAATTTCTGCAAGGCTGCGGCCATTGCTGGACATGAGAATATGTGGGTAGGTGTAAGTTCCACACCAGGACAATTGTTGCATGCCCTATAGGTCCTTGTGCCATCTGGATGTATTGTCATTCCTTTATAGTCTTTTGTTCTAAGTCTTGTTATAGTTTTTGTCATTTTTCTCTCAGAGTTTATTTAGCATTTTGATCTTTTCTTATTTTTTTGTTTAATTATCTTGTATTCTGACAAAGAATCAGCGTCAAATAATGACATTTGTTCTTTCCTTTGGCTCAACTTTCTGGCTTCCTTTGCCAATTCAAATGCCATTTCATTACTCCCGATCCCACCATGGGCAGGGATCCAATGTAGAATGCAGTTATTCTCCAATGGTGCCAGTTGGGTAAGTAACGAGTGTATTTTCTGTGTGATTTTAGTATTGCCCTTCTGAATTGCTTCTAGAGCGGATATGGAGTCGCTGTATATTAAAATTCCTTCTGCCTGATGCAGGGATGGTTGGTTAAGGCATACATCAAGAGCTTTCCAGATAGCTGTCAGTTCACAAGTGAAGTTTGACGAATTCTGTCCTGCTCCTTCTTTGATTTTGATGTTTGTTCCATCTTGCAGTATTATGTTAATTCCGGCCCCTCCATTACTCAGGGTAAGGTCTGAAGATCCATCTGTATATGCTGTTAAAGGGCGTGGCCTGGCATTTTTAATCAAGAATTTGTACTATGAGGACATAGCCGTTAATATTTCAAACACATTAGACCTCGAAACCCAAGGTATCAAAGTCTACCTCAATCAAAACAAAGCCATCAACATATACAATATGTATCACCCTCCAAACAATACATTTATTGACGATGGAACAATGGCTCAATTTCTTACAGACAACACTATTATTTTAGGTGACCTTAATGCCAAACATCATCTATGGGGATGTTTTACGCCAAACCCAAGAGGCAAAATACTATCAAACATATTTGACGACAATGCCTTCATGTGCTTAAATGATAGGAATCCTACCCATCATTCCTACAGCTATAATACTGCACAAGCCCTTGATATAAGTTTTTACTATCCTGACATTTTCCACAAATGCAAATAGCAAATATTAAAAGGTTTTGAAAGTGATCATTTGCCTAATTTGATAGAAATTAGCACCAAGACCAAAACTAGCTCAATTAAGAAAAATTATGGAACTTCAAAAAGGCTAATATGATATCTTTCGAAAACACCATTATCAAAGCAGCCAAAGTTTCAATACCAAGAGGTTATATTAAGAAATGGATTCTAAATTATACACACCAGGCAAAAAATATTCAAACACTTATAACTAAAAGAAATGAACTACAAAAAAGTGCACCCAAAACCAAACAAATTGTAGAACTGAACTGAACATTGTGATTGCAAAAATAAAAAGATTATACATAAATGTGAAAAGGGAAAAATGGAAACAAACTTGTGAAAACCTGAACCCAAGAAACCCAAATACAAAACATTGGAATTTGGCAAAACAAATTGACAGAGTCCAGCCACAAACTGAAAACACAAATATGATTAAGAATACAGATGGTACACCAGCAACTAATGACAAAATTGCTGCCAATCTTTTAGGTAATTCATATCAAATAAGTAGTAAAATCAAGGTTGAAAAAAGGCCCGAAAGATTATTCATGACTGTAAAAATGTCACCAGCACTCATAATATTTTCCATGAAAAAAATCAATATGAAAGTGCTAGCTTATGCATTAGAAAACACTGACCTAAACAAGACTCCTGGGCCAGATGGAATCCATGGCCGAATGATATCAAACTTGGGCAAAATTGGCAAAGAAAGACTTCTTAATATTTTCAATAACTCCTGGAAAACTGGAAAATTGCCTCAAGACTGTAAAAATGCAACAATAATTCCCATTAAAAAACTTGACAAATCTGCTGATGACCCAAAAAACTACCGACCTATCTCCCTCACAAATATTTGCTGCAAATTAATGGAAAAAATTATATTCAGACGACTCACCTACCACCCCGACACAAGAAATCTCTTACCAGAAGAACAATATGGATTTAGGAAAGGACATGGGACAATAGTCCAACTCTTATTTTTCACACAAAAGGTAAAAGATGCACAAAACAAAAAGCCAACTAACCACACCATAGCTGCTTTTTAGACCTTACACAAGCTTTTGTTAAGGGGTATGGAAAAACAAGTTAATTACAAAATTATACAAACATTTCAAAATTGATGGAAAAGCTATCACTTGGATAAATGATTCCCTTAAAAATATATACATCAGGGTAAAATATAATGGCACTCTATCTAAAACCTTCAAATTGTACCAAGGATTACCACAAGGATCAGTCCTTAGCCCAACTCTCTTCACCCTATTTATTGCAGGCATAGAAGACAAATTTTCACATAAAACCAATATTGGACTTTTCACTGATGACATTATTCTATGGAGCAGCAACACTAACTGGAAAAAAGCTGAAAGAGATTTGAACAAGACTATTCTCCACCTAGAAAAATTTGCTAATAAACATAAATTAGAATTTAACCCCCAAAAATCTGAAACCTGTCTTTTTACTACCGATAAGAAACTATACAAAATAAGACCAAATATTATTCTGAAAGAACAACAATTGCAATATAATAAACATCCTAAATATCTCGGCTACACCCTGGATCCAGAAATTAACTCCAGTAAACATATTGAAGGAGTTGTTAGAAAAGGAAGAGACCGACTAAAAATCTTGAAATATATTTCAGGAAGAGTGGAGAGCTGAAGCAACAACACTAACTTACACATCTCTAATGAGACCTATCTTGGAATATGGATATCAAATCTATGGTACAGCATCTGAAACAAATCTAAAAACACTGAGAAGGATACAACAAAATGCACCTAGAATTATTACAGGTCTTCGAAATACCTGCCCTAATAATATTGTACTTTGCGAGGCAGACATTATGCCCTTAAAGGATAGAATAAGCTACAATCTGCCAAAATATATAAACAAAATCAAGAGTTATGAAAATAAACGCAGAACTTTCAATTACATACTTATTTGGGAACCCAATATAAGACTCAAAAAAGAAGGCCCTCTCCACCTGGCCAAAAGAAATGGATTTTTAAAATATAAAGTGGAAAAATATTATTTAGTTGAAAAATATCTACATGCGAACCACTAACAAAATGTTATTTTTAATGCCACTTTAAACGAACCCACCAACAAACAATACCAAAATCCAGAATACTTAAAACAATTATCATTAGAAATAATTAATAAAATTCCTAAAAATGCAATAACCATCTATACCGATGGTAGCAGAGACGAGTTGGGACACACTGGCAGTGGCTCTCTCATTAAAACCACAAATGGCAATGAGAAAATGAACAGAAGAAACCCAGATTTTTGCTCAATCTTCAGATCAGAACTTATAGCCATCTATGAAGTCTTAAAATCCATCAGAAATACTAAACATCACGATATATGGATTCTTACTCATAGTAGAAGTTCCATACAACACTTGAGTCACACAGGGGAACTTAGAGACAAAGTAAGCAGGAACATAATTGGTTATCTCCAAAAACTCTCAATACCTCAAAAATTCACCTTCAATGGATACCCTTACGTGTTAGCATTGAAGGCAATGAAGCTGCTGATGCGCTAGCGAAAAAAGGCACAAAATAACCCTTGCTACAGAAAAATAAACTTACTTTTAAAGAAATAGAAACAGTAGCCAAAATAAACAAGAACTGGAGGATCCCACCTAAGCACAGTTGGTACACCCTAGAAGCAGATGGCCACCCAGACCTTTCAGTCCACAAGCCGGCATGCGAAGCATGCCCTTCGCTGCTATTCTGTTCAACTCATAAGCCAAGTAACGGTATCCAAGCTAGTGCTTGGACATTGTACCTGGAAACACCACCTCCCAGACAACGTGTCTGGAAGGATTTCTATACCGGTGGCCTTTAATCACAGCAAAATAGGAAACTATCTACTGTGTCCAGCAGGGACCGCGGGGAGGCAGCCCCCGGTCGACTCTGTTCACTCACAGCTGAGGAAAAGCTCAGCTGCCACGTCGTGGGCTTTCTCAAGAAGCTTGCTGTGATTTCTCAGCAACTTACTCTCGATCGCGCCCCTCGCCCTCCTTCTCTCTTCCTGCACACCCACTACCCTTGGACAATCCAAGACGTAGTGGCGTGCATTCACATCCCTTTCTCCATAGACGCAATCAGGGTTTCTCTTAATTTTAAATCTGTGGAGACTTGGGGAAGAGCCCATGTCCCGAACTACCCAAATGAGTTTGTGGGACATTACCTTACAGAGGTACTTGGGTGTTGTTACCCCATTGAATACCTCTCTCCCCTTCACACTGTTCCTCCATCTGTCCAACCATAAGTCCTGGACGTGACCCCTGATCCTCCTATAAACTTCTTTCTTGGTCACTGGGGTCCTCAGTGATCTACCTCTAAAGCATCCTGCCTTAGCGATCCTGTCTGCGAACTCATTACCTTCGATGAGGCTGTGTCTCCTAAACCAAGGGAGCTCCGGAGCCCGCGTCATCATCTCCAGCTCCTGGATTATTTGATGCGCGAGTCGCCCTTTCTCCAGATTGATAACGACGAGGGCCGACATACAATCTGAATAGAGGCGGTCCGGGCTGAAGTTCTTCTCGGCACACACTCTGAGGTCTACCCTGATCGCAACCAGCTCGGCTGAAAAACCAATTCGTCCACTCTGAGTGCTAAACCTTCTTGGAAGATCAGCTCTCCATTAGTGTATATCACTACCCCAGCTCCAGTATTGGTTCCAGACTTACTACCATCAGTGAAAACCTCCGTGCCAATCCCTGTCGGCCCTCTAGGACTCCAATTCCACTTTGGCAACCACTGCGGAGGCTTCCTTGTGTCCCTCTTCGATTCCAGGGCCCCCGCTTAAAGTCCCAGGGCATCTTCCCTTTTCTCCCAGATCTTCTGTCTGATGGTTTCCTCCTCTAGTTTCAATCCCAGGGGAATAAGCCCAGCGAGGACCAAAAAGGCCTCACTGCTGGTAGTGCGATATCCCCCTGTGATTCTGAGTGCCGCTGTCCTCTGCACTCTCTCTAGAGTTGTTGCCACCTTCTGATCCCTGTTTCGGCGCTACCAAGCCCCGGAAGCATATAGCAAGATTGGCTCGACACAGGAGAGGCAGAGGTTCCTAAAAATAGTACCCTCCTTCCCCCCCCCCCCTGTTGAGGGCCAACCAGGACAGGCCTGCACAACGCCTCCCTGCCTCTCGACACCATCTCCTCCGCCTGGTATTGCCAACCCATCTTGTCATCAATGACCACCCCCAGGATGGTCATCCTATTGACCAACGCTACCCTCCGTCCTTCCATCCGGATAGCCGGCTTGTGTTCCCATTTGATCCCTTTCCTTTTAGTTCTTATGTCCCTAGGCTTAAAGCTGAGGGCTTTAGTTTTGGAGACATTGAACTTAAGGCCAGAGTCATGGGCCCAGATCGAGAAAATTTGGAGAGAAGTTTCAACACACTTCTCAGCCTTTGCTCTCGAAGCAGTCCCAATGATGAGGAACTGGTCGTCAGCATAGAGAACCAGCCTGTCTCCCTCATGGAGCTCCTCCTGGAAAACGGTGTTTACCAGGATATTCCACAGAATAGGTCCGCAGAAAGAGCCCTGGGGTAACCCCTAGCACAGTTTCTTTCCAACTTCCGCTCACCAAAACTGAGGCTAATCCGTCTATCCCTCAGGAAGTCACGAATCAAGCTGCACAAATTATCAGGACAACCCATGTCCATCAAATTTCTCATCAACTTGTTCCAGCTCATGGAGTTGAACGCGCCATCAATGTCCAGGGCCACGAAAAGAACCCAAGCATCCTTATTTAAGCCCATCTCAACCCCCTCTAACACCTCGTTCAGAGCTGTGGTTGTGGACTTCCCTTCCCTAAAACCATGTTGGAAAGAGGAAAGGAGCTCATTACTCTCTAGCCAGTGCTTCAGTCGCTGAGCTAGTAGGCTATCCAGGACCTTACCTAGACACACTAGTAAAGAAAGCGGACGATAATCATTAGGAGAATTACCCTTTCTACCAGACTTTTCGAGAAGCACTACTCGGGCAACCTTCCGTGCCTCAGGAAATGTACCAGTGTCCAGGCACTTATTGAATAACCTGGAAAGAAGCGATGGGTGCATCCTTACCAGGGCTTTCACGACCGTGTTGTCGATCCCTTCGGGACCAGAAGATTTCCTTTTCCCGAACTTGAAAGCCGTCAGTTTCACCTCATTCTCAGAAAAGGGCGGATCCACCAAACCACAAGTGGTCAGAGAGATCTCGTCCTCTGGTTCCTCGTTTTCGAAGTGCCGATCCAAGTTGTTTTTATTTTGTCTTCTGCTTTCGAGCGAGTAGGTCTAGAACACATTCTCTCTGAATTTTCCATTGTTGGTGGATGAAACAGCACCAGTGATTATTTTGGCCGCTTTTGCTTGAACACTGTCTAGTCTTACTTTTAGTGATGAGCTTGAGGGAGCCCAGACCGGTGTTGCATATTCCATTATCGGTCTTATTAAGGTGGTATATGTTGTTCTGAGAATTCTGGGTTTTGCTCCCCAATTTGTTCCACATAGCCTTCTCAGAATGTTTAGTTTTCTGATAGCTCTATTTGAGGTGCTAATTATGTGCTATGAAAATTAAAATTCCTCATAAATAATAATTAAAATAATTTTGTTGACATCTTGTCAATACATACACAGTCTGCACTATTAAAAAAAGATAATAGGCATTATATACACTATGTACAATGAATATGGCGCCTCTGCCAGCGCTGCAGAGTTTGGTGGAGAATCGCCAGTGGGTCTCCAGCGACATCACGCATTTTGCGATCTACGATGAATACGTAGATCGCGTACTTCGCCGCTTAGGAGATGGTGATGGCGTGGTCCTCGAGACCAACTGGAAAGATCCAGGACTGCAGTATCACACCTGGGTATTATGGATTTCTAATTTTATCAATTATTTGTTTGTTTATGCTTATTTTGTGGTTATATTTATGCCTTTTTCCTTGGGAGTGGAGAAGACGCATAGGTTTGGTTTTATTGGGTTTATGGTCATTTGGAGTTCCATTGTCCACTTCTCCAGTCCTCTCATTGATGTCTTCAGTATCTTTTACGATTTTTCTATGCTGCTATTTGTGTGCCATATGGCTTTATCATCTGCATAACAGGCAACCTTTGTGTCTTCAGTGAGGTAAGGATGTATGTCGTTAATATATAGCAGATAGAGTAGAGGACTGAGCACAGATCCCTGAGGTACACCAACCCATGTTCTTCCTTCCTTGGAAAATTCTCCATTGACCCGAACCTTTAATCTTCTTCCCCTTAAGAAGTCTGCAATCCAGATTAAGGTTTTTCCTCTTACTCCGATGTTGTGCAGCTTTTCACGTAATTTCTCCCTCCACACTCGATCAAAAGCTGAGGTCATATCAAGGAATATAGCCGTGGTCTTCTTTGGCGGTTTTTCCCGGAAAGAATCTATTATTGATTGACAGAAGTAGAACAGTTGATCAGTTGTACAGTGCTGGGATCTATAGGCCGTTTGGTAGAGGTTTATTTTATTATTTTTTGTGAGCCAGACTATGAGCCTAGAGTGGATAATTCGTTCTGGTATTTTACAAAGTAGGCTGGCGAGAGCAATTGGCCGATAGTTCTTGTATTCCTTGGCATCTTTGTTTGGCTTCAGTATTGGCACTATAATTGGTATCTTCCAATTCTTTGGTAGTTTACCAGTTTGCCATGAAATGTTCAGTATTCGTAGGAGTTGATTATTAGCTTTGACTTCAAAGTGTTTAATCATTTGACCAAAGATTAGATTATCTCTTGGTGACCTCTTGGATTTTTTTATTGATGAGTTTAGCTCATTCAGTGTGAAGTCTCTCGAGAAAATATCTTGTTGATGGAAGTTTCTTGCTTGTTTAACTAACTGGTTTATATTATTTTTAGAGTCCTGTCTTCATTCGTATAGTTCAGAATGGAAGTGCTTGAAAGATATTCAGCAATTATGTCAGCCATCTGTTTGTTCTCGTTCTCGCTGTTCTATTCATATCGGTTAGAGTATTGGAGGATTGGTGTTGGTTTTGATTGTTCTCTAACACTCTAATTATATTCCAGTGTTGGCTGTCCTTTCTTTGATCCATTTTTTTTTCGCAGAATTCTGCCATTCTTGTTTGAATATCCAAATTTCTTGTTATATTTTGTGAATAATTTCAATGAGTTCCTTTCTGTTTTATTTGTTTTAAGAAGTCCATTGATATTGTCTCTCTCTCTGAAATCATTGCCCCGATATTGTGGTCCTTCCAGTAAGGTATCCACAGGTCTTTACGTCTACCTCTAGTTATCGATGCTCTTTTGCAGATTTTTAAATGTTCGAAGAGAATTTTTCCAAGCTTTTGTCAAGCGTTCTGTAATTCAATTTTTCGTTGCACAGTTCTTCAAGCTTTTCTGTGAATTTTTTTTCAAGTCGGCTTTCCTAAAGTTCCATGTTCTTATATTCTAATGGACATTCTCAATTTTGAAGTTTAGGGTTGTTAAAATTGGTCTGTGGTCACTGATTGCACCTCTCAGGATTTTCCATTGTGTTGTGGGTGCGATCTTGTAATTTATCGCTGTGATGTCTATTGCGGATTCTGTGCCTGTGGACTTAGATAGATAGGTGTTCTCTCCCTTATTTAATGGTGTAAGGTCGAGGTCGGTTAGCATGTCCTCAACCTACTGACTTTTGTTATCCTGGACAGGTGATCCCCGAATTGAACTTTTGGCGTTAAATTCGCCGAAGTATGATTGTGATATTCGAAGACGCTTCACTTAATGTCTCTATTGTGTGTGCCCATACAAAATGCAAAGATTTCACGAGCTGAAAGTTGGCGATTTTGAGATGCGTCAAGAATTCGCTGCATGGGTTTTCCGGCAAATTGATATTGATGAAAACTGGCTGTCGAATGTTCTGTGGACAGATGATGCTCACTTTTCCCTAAACGGAGAATTTAACATTCAAAACAGCCGCATTTGGGCAACAGAAAACCCTAGGATTTTCACAGAAATGCCACTTTACCAGCCTAGAGTTACAGTTTTGTGTGGGTTCACTTCTTTTATTATTGGGTCATTTTTCTTTGAAAAATCAATGGAAGAACTTTTAAAACCGTTTTTGTAACTGGTGAACGTTTTGAGAAAAGGGTATTCCCATATTGCAGGGTAAAAGCACTAAGCGAAATAACATTCATGAAAGATGGAGGACCTTCTCATATCTCCCGAGGTGCCAAACAATTGCTGAAGGATACGTTCGGTGAAAATCGTGTGATAGGTCGCCACTTTATATACCAGTGGCCTCCAAGATCAACAGAATTGACGCCTTGCGATTTTTGTTTATGGGGATACATTAAATCGTGTGTTTATCGATGCTGGCCTACCACATTGGCCATGTTGAAGGCTTCTATCAGATGGCACGCTTTATCAATTTAACAGATATGTTATTTAATGCTGTCCATTCTGTCATTTATCGTCTGCAGGCGGTGATTGAGAATGAAGGGTGCCACATTGAGCAAGGATTGTGACCTAATACAAGAGAGAAGGCAGTTAACTCATGTGTTGTATAAGCCGCCATGTATTATATTATCTATCAATATTTTGCAGCTCTTTGTGTTGGGATATGGGGATAATAAATGCTGTCCTCACATCTTGACTCTCTTTTTGTGAACAGTAATATTTTGTTTGTCATTTGCTCACATATTATGTCGTGCAAACCAGAGTGTTATAACTTCTCGAATAACACTGGTACACACAATTTTACCCCTTATGTTTAGTTTTTCGCTTTTCGATCATTAGAAGAAATACATAGATAATAGATAATAGATAACATAGAAATACATACATAAGAAATACATGTAGCATAAGGAATATTTTCTGTACACCAATAACTTTAGAAATTTTGTGAAAAAAAATAATACAAAATGATTTTACTACCACGTTTTTCAACGCAAAGGGTCGATTTAAAATTTATTTTTATTTGAGGGGACACATTTTTAAAATTGTGTACAGTATAATAAACAATGATAACATTTGACAAGCCCATAGGATATTTGGAATAAAGTACGACAAATATATTTTGTCACTCCCCTCTATATTTCATTTGTTGGATCATGACAAATATCCAGTTAAATAGTCAAGGGTCGCCAATCAGTCAAGTAACTACACATTTCTTATAGCAAGAAATCCTATTAATAGTGCCATCATAATTTTTGGTACTATATTAACATTTCAAAAATTCGTGTATTGATATCAGCAGTGTTTTTCAAACATTCAATCTATTTCACAAAACCTCATATAAAAATAAATATTTTGCTACATGTTTTAATTTGCATTTACCTATTTTACATATCTCTGATTGTATTTAAAATCGTTAAACAATTCTTCATACTTTTGGCGAAGTGGTGTTTTATTAATTTGTTATTTGATATTATTAGGGTTCTTTCCTGGTATTCAAAAAGGAAAAATACGTGTCGATCAGTTATATTTTTCAATTCATCAAACAATTTGGCCGCTGAATCTCTGATTCTGGTAGAGCGCCATCTGGCGAATAAAATTGTAACTAAAATCAATTTCGAATTTTTCATTATTTGCCATAAAAAAATCCCATTGCATCCTGATTACAATGGTGTTTACCGCATTGCTCTAGCGCAAATATTCGCGGAGTTATTAATTTTTAAAATAGTGCGGGACTTTTGGATCACCCTGTATATACACTGGTGTCCAAAAAATAAGAAACTTTTGTTTTTTAATGATATCTTTTAAAATATACAACGCTAAAAGCTAAAAAGTAATTTAATTAGGTATTTTAAGTCGTATAATTTATTTATCGCAACCATTCGATTCGGTAAAATTGAAAATATGCACATTTTTGCTTGTCTTTATAAGTGTGCTATTTGGCGTGTCGTTTACCCCATCTAAGAATTTTCCAATTATAATTTTATTTAATCCTCATTTAATTATGAGTTTACGAAAAATTTTAGCAGATGATTTAAAATGGAGAGCTGTTGGAAGAATGGAGGCAGGGCAATCACAAGTTGAAGTAGCAAAATGGCTAAATGTGAATAAATCTGTGGTCAGCAAAATATGGAAACAGTTCATTGAGACAGGAACCATCAAAAGAAAAGAAGGTTCTGGTAGAAAAAGAAAAACAGCTACCTCTGAAGACCGTTATCTGGTCGTAACTGCCAAGCGCCATAGGGAGATAACAGCTATTCAACTCTCTAATGAACTCTCAAGTGCTACTGGAACGAGAATTTCAAGACAAACTGTTTACCTAATGCTTCACGAAGGTGCTCTTTATGCAAGACGACCAATGGTCTGTATCCCTTTAACCTCTGCTCGCAGGAGAGCTCGCTTGAATTGGTGCTTGGAACATCACGCCTGGACTCATGATCAGTGGGCCAATGTTCTCTTCAGTGACGCGTCAAGATTTAGTTTAAACACAGATTCTCGACGAGTTTTCATCTGGAGGGAGCCTGGAACCCGCTATCATCCCAGTAACATCAGGGAAATAGACAGTTTTAGAGGGGGCAGTCTCTTAGTCTGGGCTGGCATCAGTTCTATCAGACGCACACCCCTCCACATTTTTTCTGGGGGCACTTTAACTGCCCAAAGGTACAGGGACGAGATCCTTGAGCCCTATCTAAGACCTTATAGAGATCAAATTGGTCACAATTTAATTTTTATGGACGATAATTCTCGTCCGCATAGGGCTAGGCTAGTCAATGAATATCTCCAGAGTGAGAATATTCGAAGGATGGATTGGCCAGCCAGATCTCCGGACCTGAATCCAATAGAGCATGTGTGGGATGCTCTAGGGAGGCGTATTGGAGCTCGTCACCCCTCTCCCAGAACCCTCGTTGAGCTAAGAACTGCTCTATTGGAGGAGTGGGGTTTACTACCCCTGGACCTCCACCAAAGCCTGGTAAACAGTATGAGGGCTCGCTGTGAGACCTTGATAGCTGTTAGAGGTGATCATACTTCCTATTGATATCTTATTTCTTTAAGATCTGGAACCTTAGCTTTGGGTACGTTGGTAATAATTTGCATATTTCATAATTTCAAATATATTTTTTATTTTCATATAGCTAGTCAAATTCTCCATTATTTAAACTATTTGTATACTAAATTTTATATTTGTCAATAAATTAGCTTTTGAGAAATTTAAATATTGGTTAAATTTCTTATTTTTTGGACACCAGTGTATATAAGAATTTTTAATCCAAATTGTTATGTATACTTGATTGTATAATATATATATGCTATATTTGTTTTGTTTTTACTCTATTTTGATTCAATTTTAAATTAAAATTATAGTATACTTATTAGAAACCTATTTCAGCTATAATGTAATTCCCTGTATACAGTTACGAGCGTCATTCTTCATCTCTTAATCAGTTTTCGTCTCTGTCACCGTTTGCTTTTTTTTTTTTTGGAATGGCGCCCTCCTATTGGTTGGCTACGATCACGCCACCTTTGCCCCCCCCCCCCCCCCCCCCCCATAATGCCCCCCCACTCGCTTTTTCGTTTTTGTAACTATTGTGTTGGAGCGGGTCGCTCCTTAAATAAATGCATATATGTTGTAATATATTCCATTACATCTATGTCTCCATGTATTGTATGATTGTATAATGTAATTGCCAAAGTGACAAATAAAATTTCGGGTGAGTGACAGCCGATGCCAGAAGGAGGAAAAAGGTCCGAAAAACAAGTCGGGTATGCCCTGTGGTGTGTCGATTTACTGGTCCAGCGATGGCTCAGAAAGTCTCTCAAAGTTAGTGTTTTATTGAAGATTCTTGATAACTACATTCATATGGGAAGACCAAAAAGGACAACACCCCAGGAATGTACATCTGGGCCCCTCTAGATTCCCCGCAGTGCCGACCTGGCGCGCGCGGTCGTCCTGGTAATTTATGGCGGCGGGGTGCTGCATTCCAGCTGGCCCCACAGCCCCCTTTTTTATGAAAACGGTTAGTCGGCATTGGGACGATACTCTCAGACGCCTCTAGACGGAGCTCTCCCCTACCGGCGCCGGCTACACTCACTTTTTGCCATCTCCGTGGTGACATCTACCATGTCTCGTTCTTTGGTGCAATACATTCACGCCTGAACCCACTCTAACATTGAGGTCACAACGACTGCATTTGACCAACACACTACAGTCATCCTACAGGATCGACTACCTTACCTCAGCGAAGTCGACAGGATTACCTACCAAAGACAAGACATCCGAAGATGGAGAACCAGGCAAGGAGTGACGCCACCTCGGAGGGAAATACCACGCCTTCAATCGTGACCGACATCGTAGCGCAGTTAGCAGCAGCTCTTCGCGACATCGTAAACCCCGGCCAAAGAGATAGCGACCTACCCCGGTACGATGGAACGTACCCCGCTGCCAATTTCTTCCAGCAATACGACGACATCGCCGACCGCGCCTACCTGACAGGGACGAAGCGCCTCCAAAAACTTCCGGCACAACTCTCAGGTGAGCCCCTTACCTTTTTTCGCCAACTTGACTTAGCCAATAAGTCCTACGACCAGGCCAGACAAGTCTTAATAGACCTGTACCCTGGCACAGTAGAAGTTTCATTTTCCAAATTTTTAGCATTGAAGCTAACTCCTCAAACCACCCTACAAGGCTATTATAAGAAAAAAACCGCAATGGGCCTACAACTGAACCTGCCTACCGACATCATTCTCGAATCCCTGACTGAAGGCCTTCCCACAGCTGACCAGCGTTTGGTGCGAACCGTGTCGCCAAACACATTGAAAGACTGGCACGATTTAATGGCCAGAATAAAGGGTTCGAGTGTACCCGCGCCAGCGCGCCCAACACCAGAACCCACCTCTTCGAGGCACGATGGCCATATTACTTTGGCCAGGGAACAACCAAGCCGGCCCTATAACATGCCGCCGCGTTTCTTCAGCACCCCTAGACTGCCTCGCCATGCAGATTCAAGTGTGCCATCGCAACCCCCGTCACCATGCCACTACTGTCGGGGAAATCACTGGAACGCCCAGTGTCCGCGCCGACAACCATCTGGTCGAAACAATGTGTTTTACCAAAAAACTACGGGGCGTCAGCCGAGGACATCTCTCTCCACCGCCAGGTCACAGCCAGCACGGTCAGCCCCGTCATTTGATACCACAGTTCAGACCACTCTCCGAAGCGAGGAAATAGGAGGTAATTTTCGTTGCCCTCCATAATTTAATATTTAAACTGGGACTATGCAGAAAATTTTGTTTACCGTTCTTGGCAGATACAGGAGCTTCGGTCAATATAATTAATATAACAATACTTACCTTTCTTGAAAACAATTTAGGTTGTACTTTTAAAATATATGATGACAATGTTACTCTTAGTTCTGTTTCCAATGACATTTCAACAATGGGATTTTTATATTTAAATGTCACTATAGGCTGTTTAACTAAATTAACAAAATTTTATGTTATAGATTCCAAATTACCATTTGGCATATTATCTCTTAATACATTAAGCAATTTCAAATTGAAAATAGATTTATGTAACTTTTTGGTCTTCCAAAACGAAGCTCCCCTGCCACCTACCGTGTACCTTTTTTCGCTTGTGAACGACTCATGCAACTATGGTAAAAGCCTTGAAAATTCCAGCAAAATGGCTAACCTTGCCACCTATCAGCACAACCCATCGATGCATGTGTCGGACACTTCTAGGCATGGTCTTAGCTATATGTCTCCTTCACATGAAACCATTTCTAATTGTGACTTCGCCTCGCCTAAAAAACATGTTGATATGCCACAAAATAACGTTTTTAATGATTGCATTCCTAATTATACTACTAATGTATGTCAGATACCCGCATCCCAGTCTTGTTCAAATTCCAACATCCCTTTAAGCTTTTTAGATATAATTAATAGATATTCTCATATTTTTTCTAGTAACAAATTTGATGTACCTAAATTGAAGATACCCCCAGTTAAGATTCATACTTTATTCGATAAAATTATTGCTTTGAGACCTTATCGTGCTTCTCTAGTTGATCAACGAGAAATACAAGAGCAGGTCAACCAAATGCTTAAATTCGGCATAATAGAACCTTCTTTTTCTCCTTATGCTAGCCCAGTCACCCTTGTAACTAAAAAGGATAAAACGAAAAGATTTTGCGTAGATTTCCGTAAATTAAACGAGATAATTTGTCCCGATGTACACCCTCTCCCCTTAATAGAAACGGTTTTGGATAAGTTAGCACACGCCAAAATTTTTACAAATGTAGACATAAGTTCAGCATTCTGGCAAGTTGAAATCGAACCTAGTTCCCGAAATCTTTTAGCCTTTGTAACTCTCGAAGGGCAGTAGTTTTCTCGATTACCTTTCGGTCTGAAAAATTCACCACAAATATATGAACGTGCTCTAAGTCAAGTAATACAAAAGTATGAGTTAGATTTCATAGCCCATTATTTTGATGACTTTGTTATATTCTCTAATACCATAGAAGAGCATGCTCAACATATACAAAAATTCTTCTTAGTGTGCCAGGAAGAAAATATTAAATTAAATTATAATAAATGCGAATTTTTCAAGACCCAAATTGAATTTTTAGGATATACGATAAAATCGGGCACCTACACGCCCCAAATTAAAAATCTTGATGTAATCAACGCTATTAAGGTTCCAACTAATCTAAAAACACTCCAATCGTTTTTAGGTGCCATTAATGTGTACAATAAATTTATACCTAATTATGCGCAACTCAGAACCCCCCTTAATAAGTTACTTAAGAAGGACACCACATGGAACTGGGACAATCAATGCCAAACCTCTTTCGAAGCTCTCAAAGAGAGTCTGACCTCACAACCAATCTTACATCTTTTTAAAGAAGGACTGCCGTGCCAACTTTATTGTGACGCCTCACTTTTAGGCATAGCCGGTGTTCTCAAACAACAATACCCAGATGGAACTCTATATCCAGTACAATTTTACAGCCGCGCGCTTAGGCCACACGAGAAAAATTACACGATTTCCGAACTGGAATGTCTCGCCATCATAGAATGTGTGGACAAATTCCGTGTGTATTTAACCGGCGTTAAATTCACCATTTTCACCGACCACCATGCCTTACAGTGGCTTAAGACCATAAAAAATCCAACTGGACGACTATTTCGGTGGAGTCTAAAGATGTCCACATACGAGTACGAGATCCGTTACATAAAAGGATCGAAACAGCATGAGGCGGACCTTCTATCGCGCAATCCTTTCTGTGGATTCCTCAGCGCTGCACAAATAAAGGAAAAACAACCCCTTGAGCTTCCCTATCCAAACGCCACCATAAATCCAGAAGGCCTTCACACTCTAACTCGAAAAGGCGTGACGAAAGTCATCGTTCCTCCCTCGCTCCAACACACACTAATAAATAAGGTACATGTAGAATATAATCACCCTGGTGTTTCACAGATGACGAGAATCATTTCCACCCAATACACTTGGCGTGGAATGACACACTCGATTGCCAAATATGTTAGGTCTTGTCCCACATGCCAATTAATTAAAAGACCCAAAGGTCCCAATTACGGTACACTAGGACAACTTCCTCCCGTTTCACATCCCTTCGACACATTATCTATAGACACCATAGCCGGATTTTCAAAATATGGCAGTTCGAAAACTTATCTCCATGTGATCGTCGACCATCTAAGCCGTTACGCATGGACCTTCCCCTCTAAGTCAACCAGCACACTTACATACTTACAGTGTTTAAAAAAGGTAATGCAGAGCAATACACCCAAATGCCTCCTTTCGGATAGAGCACCTGCGTTTACCTCACCCAAGTTTAGGAAATTTTTACTAAGACATGGTATACAACCCCTTCTCACAACTAGTAACAACCCGCAGGCAACGGCCTCTGTGAACGTCTAAATGCGACACTCACAGGCAGGCTTAGAATCCTCCATCTAGAAAACCCCAAAGTATCCTGGATCAAATTAATAAAAACCGTAACAGATAAATATAACCAAACACCCCACACAATCACTGGGTTCCCCCCTTCGTTTCTTATGTATAATATAATTCCAACAGAGTTAAGTTCCCACATCGATCCCTATCCTCCTGTCGAAGAAGCTAGGAAAATAGCCATTAAACGCACACTCGATAGGCACGCCAAGGAAAAAATAAAATACGACAGCAAACATAGAACGCCCCAATTTGAAGTCGGAGATATAGTTTTAGTCAAGGCCTACCATCACCCGAACAGCGGTAAATTACTTCCCTACTTTACAGGTCCATATACTATATTAGAAATAATTTCTCCCAACGTTGTTCGTATAAATAGAGCCAATCAGCCCTTAAACAGAGACAACGACACAGTACATGTGAACAAATTAAAATATTACACTGAAGAGGTCCTTTATATCGTACCACCCCAAAAATATTCCCTTCCAAATAAAAATAATAGAAAACCTACCAATCTATCTCCATACAACCACTTCCCTCCAGACCTTTTCGACAATTCAACTAACCGCCACATTCCCCCCAAATCTAGTGAACCGTTCCTACATTTAACACCAGACACTTTTAAAGATTTTTAACACCCTAATTGACCTATGTTTCGTTAAAATCATAACTTTATAAACAACACACCTATATCATCTATACTACTTTTTAATATTTCGCATATTTATTATTTACTTATTTTAATTATATCTCAAGTCTTTTGTTATTTTTAACTTTTGTCTTTTTATTTTTATACTATTGTACAAACATTAATCACACACAATTTTTTAATTTTAATTTTTTTTTCTCAACTTCAATATTTAAATCCTATTTTTAGGTTTTTAAGTTAAAATTTTAGAAAATGAATCGAGAGCATTACCCACAAAATTCTCATGGCATCACAGCCCATACCTTCTCAGAAAGATCGTTACTATCCGCTGAAACATTGATTTCTCACATTTATTCCATCTTAACTACAAACGCTTCTTCGCTGTAACCTTCCCAACAGTCGAACTTGAGCAGCTAGTTAGATAAGTTTTTTTTTCTTTCATTCACGGCCCGGTTCGAGCATCAACGCCCCTTTTTCTTTTTTTCTTTTTTTCTCACATTCGGACAATTTTTTATTATTATTCAATCACCTCACTTTCACTGCCTTACCGCGGCCAAATCGTTATTTTTTTTTTATGCGACAGAACGACTCTCTCTCTGCCACACTTTCTATCACTCTTTTTCTCGACCAAAGTTTCCAACACCTATTCCCAAATCCGTCTGATAGGACAGCCCATGTCGAATACCTTCAGCATACTGTAGATGGACCAATGCCTACGATCCCATAACGTCGCATTGCATCGCAGTACCAGAATCTATTCTATGTCCACCTATCTAGACCCTATAATTCAATGCACTTTCAAATATTAATTCCAACATTCAATGCTGTATATATTCACCCAAATTTACATTTATATATTTACATTTTTAAAATACTTTTTCATATATTTTTATACGTTGGGCTTAACATTATTATTTGTTAACATTTCTCTTTTATTATTAATCATTATTATTAAGGATAACATACCCAATGTTATAATTGTACACCCCCTTAATATATTAAACCAATTTGTATACAAATTATTTTCCCCAATTTTAATTATCTTATGATTTCATCTATAATCACCATAACCTAATTTTCATCAACCGGGGCATAAACTGTTGTAATATATTCCATTACATCTATGTCTCCATGTATTGTATAAATGTATAATGTAATTGCCAAAGTGACAAATAAAATTTCGAGTGAGTGACAGCCGATGCCAGAAGGAGGAAAAAGGTCCGAAAAACAAGTCGGGTATGCCCTGTGGTGTGTTGATTTACTGGTCCAGCGATGGCTCAGAAAGTCTCTCAAAGTTAGTGTTTTATTGAAGATTCTTGATAACTACATTCATATGGGAAGACCAAAAAGGACAACACCCCAGGAATGTACATCTGGGCCCCTCTAGATTCCCCGCAGTGCCGACCTGGCGCGCGCGGTCGTCCTGGTAATTTATGGCGGCGGGGTGCTGCATTCCAGCTGGCCCCACAGCCCCCTTTTTTATGAAAACGGTTAGTCGGCATTGGGACGATACTCTCAGACGCCTCTAGACGGAGCTCTCCCCTACCGGCGCCGGCTACACTCACTTTTTGCCATCTCCGTGGTGACATCTACCATGGCTCGTTCTTTGGTGCAATACATTCACGCCTGAACCCACTCTAACATTGAGGTCACAACGACTGCATTTGACCAACACACTACAGTCATCCTACAGGATCGACTACCTTACCTCATATATTAGTTAATAACTAAATGGAATCCTCTCTTTCTCTTTCCCAGTAAGAGACGCCTACGGAAGCCAACAGTACATAGACAGATAAAGCACATAGGCTATAGTTATTAACTAATATATGCATTTATTTAAGGCGCCAATTTATAATTGTAACAAATAGTATTTGAATCAAAACATTCAATCGGGTAAAACACGGGCGTTGCCCGGGTCATTCGGCTAGTATATATATATGTTTGGGGGAAATATAGATATGTTTCTCTCTTTCTCTTTTTTTTTTTTCTCCTTTTCATTGGGCGCCAGTGTCCTTAGCGAGACATCGCACTTTGTTGCTATATAAAGTTAAATAACTATTAATATAACGATTGAAGATATTAAGACGCGAATGTTTCTTTTCACAAATAAATCAAACTTCTACTGTCCTTACTGCGATGAAAAAATATTGAGAGGGCTTGGCTTATCAGTGGTGAACCCTCCCAGCGGTTTCGCCAATTTAATCTACCAGACCGATTCTTTAGAGCTCTAATACTGTATTGGATCATTCTGCTTTTATATTTTACACTGAAGGGTGGAAACTTAGAAATGGTATTTAAGAAAACTATGGACATAACCTTTTAGGAGAGTAGAATCCAATACAGTGTACAAATGTATAATCCAAAACAGTATTAGAGCTCTAAGGAAGCGGTCTGGTAGATTAAATTGGCGAAACCGCTGGGAGGGTTTACCATGAGCCAAGCCCTTCCAATATTTTTTCATCGCAGTAAGGACAGTAGAAGTTTGATTTATTTGTGAAAGAAACATTCACGTCTTAATGTCTTCATTCGTTATATATAGATCGTGCGTTATTGCTTTGTAGATATCAATATAAAAGTTATTCATTATATATTCTGACATTTTCTATAGTTATTATTCTATATTTGGCTCTACTGTCATTTCGCACCACTTCAAACGTTGGCGCAAGAAGAAATAATTTGGACACGTGAAGAGAGAGAAAGCTTTGTAACCTCACCCATGAGGAAGAGAGAGAGAGAATAGATAAATTTAAACCAAACTGCTTTAAAAAATAATATTTCTATTTGTAATGATTCCATATGCAAATTTTATTCTTAAAGAAAGAATGCAGCATATATGTAGATATGTATTAATTTTCTGATAGAAAATAAAATATGTAAAATGTTGGATGTATATAGAGTGTAAGAGGAGAGTGAAAGTATCTTTTTTATAGAAATAAATAGTTTATACCTTATAGTGTTCGTCAAGTGCTATTTTTGTTAGGTAGAGAACACAACACTATTTAAGAAATAGAAACATATAGCACGAATGTTTCTTTTGATTCTATATGAAACAAACTTCTATTGCGTGTCCTCTTATTGTATGAATATATTGGGAGGGCTTGGCTCATCAATGGGGAACCCTCCCAGCGGTTACATCAAATTTAATCCACCATATAGTAAGGACATAGTAGATGTTTGTTTCAGTTGTATTTAAAAGAAATGTCGTTCGTTCTTTATGTTTCAATTTCTTGTGTATAGATAGATGGTGCGGTCTTGGGTTTAATATTATTTACCTTATGTTTTATTATGAAGCAATAACGCGCCATCTATATATAGTTAATTAAAGCATTTAGAACGAATGTTAATTTTACACATAAAACAAACTTCTACTGTTCTCACTGCGACAAAAAAAAATATTGGAAGGTCTTGGCTCATCAGTGGTGAACCTTCCCAGCGGTTTCACTAATTTAATCTACCAGACCGCTTCTTAGAGCTTTAATACTGTATTAGACGATTCTGCTTGTATATACTACATTGGAAGGGTGGAATATCATAAATGGTATTCAAGAAAACTATGGATATTAGGACAGTATAATTACGTATAAATATTTTCATCGAGCAATTCTCTTCCGCAAACAATGTTTTGATTATGGAAACTCTCGTTCTGAGAATGTATATAACAAGAGTAATGTGGAAGTTAAAGGTTGAGACAAACCACCGGGTGTCACAATACATCAGAGAGCCTAGACTACATCTACATTAAGTGTTCTACTGCTGCACGTGACTGAAACAGAGCAGGAGGGACAAGCACCAATTCTGTCCTCCCAACGGACAATGACTTTCCAGAATGGTTGCAAGGTTTCCCCATTATGTACTAAATGTAATTCTCAACCTTCAACCTCAAACCACATCATTGACTGTATTTGCTTATCCATTGATAAGCTCTACTCATCCCCAGCAGACATCATCAAAAGTCTCAAGCTCTACAAACTTGATACCCTATGTTAAGGTATAAGAGGTCAAATTAAAGAAACCTCCCTTAACATATAAAAACTTTTACCCAAAGTCTTGATATTGTTTGGGCTGCCTCGGGTGATCAAGCAAGAAAGAAAATAAGGAAGACAAGACCAGCGGCTACACCTGTAAAGCTCTTCTGCTCTACTAAAAAACTCTTTATTTAAACAACACGGCTAAGTTATATACATTCAAAAGGAAATTTACATAATAATTTATACATTCAATAGAAATCTACATTCCTAGTCATACATTCAAAAAGATATTTACATACTATATGTCATGACTTTTAACACCCTAATATGATTGAATGGAGATAAGAAAGAAGAAGACATTAAGTATGAAGCACATGGATATTGAGAATAAAGCTTATATATACAGCCTACACAAACTAGAAATTACAATATAAAGTACTTCTGAAATATACATAAACTAGCCGAATGACCGGGGCAACGCCCGTGTTTTACCCGATTGAATGTTTTGATTCAAATACTATTTGTTACAATTATAAATTGGCGCCTTAAATAAATGCATATATTAGTTAATACCTATAGCCTATGTGCTTTATCTGTCTATGTACTGTTGGCTTCCGTAGGCGTCTCTTACTGGGAAAAAGAAAGAGAGCATTCCATTTAGTTATTAACTAATATATGCATTTATTTAAGGAGCGACCCGCTCCAACACAATAGTTACAAAAACCAAAAAGCGAGTGGGGGGGGGGGGCAAAGTCAAAAACAAAGTGTCTCGCGTAGTGGCGGCGCCATCGTAGCCACGTCTTTATTTAAACAACACGGCTAAGTTATATACATTCAAAAGGAAATTTACATAATAATTTATACATTCAATAGAAATCTACATTCCTAGTCATACATTCAAAAAGATATTTACATACTATATGTCATGACTTTTAACATACCCCCACCTTTCTTTTTTGTAAAACAAGAAAGAAAAAATCCGTTCCACCGTGATGGGGGGATCCCGGTAGGTGGGACACCGTTGCAGGGAGCCCAGGCTCTTATCCAGGAAAACCATCTTCTCCTCGGCACACTGCGGCACCCTCTCCATACACACCACCGGAGATTACCCCATAAGCGTCCATCTTCCTCTTCCAAAGGAATCGGAGGTAGTCCCAATCATTTTCCTTGATGGCCATCACCTGGAAATATCTCCTCATGTCGGCCAAAACTCCGAACTTATTTTCCCGAAGTTTTATCCCTATCTCAGGATTTCTCCTCAGTAGATTGGGTATCTTTTTTAAATATCGTCTCAAGGAGAGTCCGTTGTGTCTTCGACTGGAAGCGTCGTCAAATACCGGCCGTATAGGCGTCGTTTTGGACTCACTCTTAAACAAAAGGTGACGGGGCAAATAGTGTCCTTCCACCTCAGGTGGATTTTCATTGACTCCTTCAATGAACCCCTCACTCAACCAATCTTTTGGATCAATAATTTTTTCTCCCACCTTTGAATCAGTACCCTGTTCTGCATCTAGCTTTTCTTCCACCTTTAAATCAGTACCCTGTTCTGCATCTAGCTTTTCTTCCACCTTTAAATCAGTACCCTGTTCTACATCTAGCTTTTCTTCCACCTTTGAATCAGTACCCTGTTCTACATCTAGCTTTTCTTCCACCTTTGAATCAGTACCCTGTTCTACATCTAGCTTTTCTTCCACCTTTAAATCAGTACCCTGAGCTACTGCTTTAGAATTGTTCACCTATTCATAACCTTTAATTGCTGTTCCAGAATCCTTTACTCCATTACCCTTGATTTCAGCTTCCGAATCCCCTATTCTATCGCCTTTGGACTCAGCTTCAGAATCTTCCTCATTCTTTAAATTTGCATCTTCACATTTTTCATTAGCAGTTTCCTCCTTCGTAAGAGACCTTGCGCTTTCCTTTATCTTAAATTCCGTATCTCCAGTTAGTCTTGCTTTCACCAATTTCCTCGATGCTGGAACTTTGACAACTCTTTCCTCATTTTCCCCATTATCATCAATCGATTCAGTTTCATCATCTGAAATCTTCACTTGATCAGCGCCTTCAGCTGCTGCTCTAGAATTGTTCACCGGTTCATAACCTTTAATTACCGTTCCAGAATCCTTCACTCCATCGCCCTTAGGCTTCGCTTCAGAATCCTTTACGCCTTCTCCCTTAGGCTTCGCTTCAGAATCCTTTACTCTGTCGCCCTTAAGCTTCGCTTCAGCATCCTTTACTCCGTCGCCCTTAGGCTGATCTTCAGAATCCTTCCTTCCTTCGTCCTTAGGCTTCGCTTCAGAATCCTTCACTCCGTCGCCCTTAGGCTTCGCTTCAGAATCCTTCACTCCGTCGCCTTCATCTCCTGCTTTTTGACCTTCAGATTCTTTTACTTCATCTCCCTTATCTCCGTCTTTAGAATTCACTTTATCGGGTTTTGCTTCCGCTTCCTTTGCTTTGTCTTTAGCCTCAGCTTCCTTCACACCTACAAAGCTATCAACTGCAGTTTCAGAATCCTTCACTTCATTGCATTTAACTGCCGCTTCTGTTTCCTTCCCTTCACCGCCTTCAACTGCCGCATTCAATTCCTTTTCTTTAATAGCACTCACAGCACCTTTTTTGCCCTCATATTGGATATCTATTATAGAGGGAGCAGAACAAGCTTCCTTTAGCATTCTAGCTTTAGCTAGAGCAGGCTTCACATCCGTAGCTCTAGCAGTTTTTACAGAATCCTCTTTTTCCACGCCTTCAATTTCATCTTTCATAGACTCTTCCGGGCTTTTCGATAGAGACGTAGAAGTAGTCTGAAGTTTGATAACTTTCTGATTATCGGTATCTGAATTCGGAGAGGCACTAGACGCCCCTGGTGGAATTTGAGAAGTCTTGGCCTGAGCATCCCTTTCCCGCTCACGCATAACGCGAATTCTAGCCTTTAAATAAAATCTTTCCATTATGTAAATTTCACACTCCTCAAATTCCCTATCGACCTCTTCGTCAGTAGCCTCATCTTTGGCTAATATGACTGACTGGCATAGCTCGTTTAGATTCGTAAGTTCTACATAGAGAACCTCTATCCTATCGAATTTTGCATCCACCCTTATACTATCAATTGAAGGCTCTTTCAGTTCGATATTTAAATCATTAATTAATTTTGTAAAGTTACCTCTCACCGCCCTACGACGTCTCTTGTTCACCTCCTCCATTCCACCTCGCTAGCTTTAGTCTTGTCTTCCTAGATTTATCTTGAGCTTCTTCAACTTCTTTTCCCTTGAGCTTCTTCAACTTCTTTGCCTTTGAGCTCCTTCAACTTCTTTGCCTTCGAGCTTCTTCAACTTCTTTTCCCTTGAGCTTCTTCAACTTCTTTGCCTTTGAGCTCCTTCAACTTCTTTGCCTTCGAGCTCCTTCAACTTCTTTGCCTTCGAGCTCCTTCAACTTCTTTATCCTTACTTGAGCCTCTTCAACTTCTTTATCCTTACTTGAGCTTCACTTTTCCCTTGAGCTTCCTTTAACCTTTAACAAAGGGCTTTTTGAGCTCCTTTAAACCTTGAGCTTCACTTTTCCCTTGAGCTCCCTTTAACCTTTAACAAAGGGCTTTTTGAGCTCCTTTAAACCTTGAGCTTCACTTTTCCCTTGAGCTCCGCAGATTCTCACTCTCCCTCTGCTACTCGGCAGGCTCTCCTACTTCCTCTGCTACTCGACAGGCTCCAATACTTCCTCTGCTACTCGGCAGGCTCCAATACTACCTCTGCTACTCGGCAGGCTCTAATACTTCCTCTGCTACTCGGCAGGCTCCAATACTTCCTCTGCTACTCGGCAGGCTCCAATACTTACTCTGCTACTCGGCAGGCTAATACTTCCTCTGCTACTCGGCAGGCTAATACTTCCTCTGCTACTCGGCAGGCTAATACTTCCTCTGCTACTCGGCAGGCTCCAATACTTCCTCTGCTTGACCAGCCCACGCAGCCCACCCGGGGACGCCACAAATGTTAAGTTATGAGAGGTCAAATTAAAGAAACCTCCCTTAACATATAAAAACTTTTACCCAAAGTCTTGATATTGTTTGGGCTGCCTCGGGTGATCAAGCAAGAAAGAAAATAAGGAAGACAAGACCAGCGGCTACACCTGTAAAGCTCTTCTGCTCTACTAAAAAACTCTTTATTTAAACAACACGGCTAAGTTATATACATTCAAAAGGAAATTTATATAATAATTTATACATTCAATAGAAATATAAATTCCTAGTCATACATTCAAAAAGATATTTACATAATATATGTCATGACTTTTAACACCCTAATATGATTGAATGGAGATAAGAAAGAAGAAGACATTAAGTATGAAGCACATTAATATTGAGAATAAAGCTTATATATACAGCCTACACAAACTAGAAATTACAATATAAAGTACTTCTGAAATATACATAAACTAGCCGAATGACCCGGGCAACGCCCGTGTTTTACCCGATTGAATGTTTTGATTAAATACTATTTGTTACAATTATAAATTGGCGCCTTAAATAAATGCATATGTTAGTTAATAACTATAGCCTATGTGCTTTATCTGTCTATGTACTGTTGGCTTCCGTAGGCGTCTCTTACTGGGAAAAAGAAAGAGAGGATTCCATTTGGTTATTATCTAATATATGCATTTATTTAGGGAGCGACCCGCTCCAACACAATAGTTACAAAGACGAAATAGCGAGTGGGGGGGGGGCATGACGGGGGGGCGCAAACAAATGATTATTATCATTATATTACTTTATTTATTTATTTGATTTTAATTTTATTATTATATCATTACTAGCCGAATGACCCGGGCAACGCCCGTGTTTTACCCGATTGAATGTTTTGATTCGAATACTATTTGTTACAATTATAAATTGGCGCCTTATATAAATGCATATGTTAGTTAATAACTATAGCCTATGTGCTTTATCTGTCTATGTACTGTTGGCTTCCGTAGGCGTCTCTTACTGGGAAAAAGAAAGAGAGCATTCCATTTAGTTATTAACTAATATATGCATTTATTTAAGGAGCGACCCGCTCCAACACAATAGTTACAAATAGTTATAAAACACACAGGGATAGAAATCCATTTTAAATACATTAATAAAAATTCAATCTTGAATCTCAATAGTATTATATTCTAAATTTCAATATTCGATGAGGCTGTTCCCACAACTTCTGAGATTTAACTCTTGTAAGCTTATCCATAAGCTTACAGGGTAAAGAGCCTTGTTGAAATATTGAATTTTTAAAATAAATACTATTAAGCCAAGAGAGAGAGAGATTGAAACTGATTTATTTCAAAGTCCATATAAGATTATATAAGATTAAATACAGAAAAAATAGAAATATGAATAAATAGGTTTATATAATATTAAATACAGAATAAATATGAATAAATAAGATTATATAAAGAGAGAGAGTTGAGCTTTTATTTTATTATTCAATGTATTTAAATATATATATGGCTGCATTGTATTACAGGCTGATCCAAAAGTCCCGCACAACTTTAAAAATAAATAACTCCGCGAATATTTGCGCTAGAGCAATGCGGTAAACACCATTGTGTTCAGGATGCAATGGGATTTTTTATGGCAAATAATGAAAAATTCGAAATTGATTTTAGTTACAACTTTATTCGCTAGATGGCGCTCTACCAGAATCAGCGATTCAGCGGCCAAATTGTTTGATAAATTGAAAAATATAACTGAACGACACGTATTTTTCCTTTTTGTATACCAGGAGAGAACCCTAATAATATCAAATGATAAATTAATAAAACACCATTTCGGCAAAAGTTTGAAGAAATAGTTAACCACTTTTAAATACAATCTGTGATATGTAAAATAGGTATATGCAAATTAAAACATGTAGCAAAAAAAAAACCCTGATATTTTAGATGCTGTTTGCTGGAATCCTCTCAGCTATTTAAATTTCGAAAATAATAATTTTCTAATTTTTCTAATTCAACTCTCTCTCAGTATCGATTAAATTTATTTTAATTCATTTGAAAAATATTTATCTATCTCTGATGATTTATTTTACTCTGGAATGCCGTTGTTGTTTTTGTCGTGTCCAATAAAGAGCCTCAGATGTCTCCAGGCATCTCTATCACAGCAGCAGCAGCATTGTTCACTATCTTGGGTGTGTAAAGCAGCTGCTCTGGGTCTATGTCAACTTTCTGCAAGGCTGCGGGCATGAAAATATGTGGGTAGGTGTTAGTTCCACACCAGGACAGTTGTTGCATGTTCTATAGGTTCTTGTGCCATCTGGATGTATTGTCATCCTTTATAATGTTTTGTTATAAATCTTGTTATTGTTTTGTCATTTTTCTCTCGGAGTTTATTTCACATTTTAATCTTTTCTTATTTTTTTGTTTAATTATCTTGTATTTTGCAAAAGCATTAGCGTCAAATAATGACATTTGTTCTTTCCTTTGGCTCAACTTTCTGGCTTCCTTTGCAAATTCAACTGCCATTTCATTACCCCCACGGGCAGGAATCCATTGTAGAATGCAGTTATTCTCCAATGATGTCAGTTGAGTAAGTAACGAATGTATGTTCTGTGTGATTTTAGTATTGCCCTTCTGAATTGCTTCTAGATCGGATATGAAGTCGTTGTATATTAAAATTCCTTCTGCTTGATGCAGGGATGGTTGGTTAAGGCATACATCAAGAGCTTTCAAGATAGCTGTCAGTTCACAAGTGAAGTTTGACAAAATCTTTCTTGCTCCTTCTTTGATTTTGATGTATGTTCCATCTTGCAGTATTATGTTAATTCCAGCCCCTCCATTACTTATGGTAAGGCTTGATGATCCATCTGTATATGCTGTTGAATAATTTATCT
>CP092866.1:61570565-61587920 GCA_030710605.1 Cordylochernes scorpioides
GTGCATATACAGGGTGCAGCATCCATTTGAGAGCAAAATAATGATCATGGGAAAAATTAATAGAAAAAGGAAAAATGGCATTTATTATATATTAAAGTTTTATATAGATGAACACATACATAAAAGACATCATTCTATGAACCCGTCATCAGAGGCAATAACAGCTTCTATACGCTGTCGAGCCCGACTGCAGACAGTAATGAGATGGGTCTTGGGAATGTTTGTTATTGCATCCACTGTAGCATCTCTGAGAGCTGCAACAGTGTTGTGGGAATGACTATTGGAGTCCCTCTCAACTAAGCCCCACACGTAATAGTCCAGCGGATTGAGACATCTGGTGAGCTGAGGGCCAAACGTTAGGTGTAACATTGATCTCGTCTGAATAAAAACAGATCATTCCTGGCTCCTCCGGATGTGTGAGCTTGTTCAGAACATTGTGTTTTCTCAAGGTGCTGTCGCACCCTCTATATACAAAACAATCAATTGCCCACATGCATAAATACACATATAAAATGAAAGGATTTAAAAGCACGAATGTTTCTTTTTAACATAATACAAACTTCTACAGCCCTTACTGCGATGAAAAAATATATTGGGAGGGCTTGGCTCATCAGTGGTGAACCCTCCCAGCGGTTTCGCCAATTTAATCCACCAGACCGCTTCTCAGAGCTCTAATACTGTATTGGATCATTCTTGTTATATACGCAGCACTGAAGGATGGAATCTCAGAAATGGTTTTCAAGAGAACTATGGACATAAGCTTATAGGACAGTAGAATTACATTCAAATATTTGCATCGAGCAATGCTCTTCCGCAAACAATAAAGACAAGGCCAGTTAGGCATAAATTAACACAAAGCAATAGCGCGCCATTTATACATATAAAATGAAAGGATTTAAAAGCACGAATGTTTCTTTTATACATAATACAAATGCATATGCGCACTCAGTAGGAATAATTTACCTATAAATGTAAATGAAATATAGAGAGTATATAGATACAGTAAGCACAAAGAACAAATGTGCAGTGTGAGTATAAAATACTTTGGAGTCGGCACAGAAATTCATATTGCTGCATCCTGTTTGATGAACGTATTTATATATTTGACAGTTATTTCAAATATATAGACATAGTAAATGTATTATCTGTATTGATCCTAGATATCTAGCAAAGTCTCTTACATTAAACCCAATAGATTATGTAAATATATATATATAATTTTATTTCATTTAACAATTTCAGAATACACTCTATATCCACAAATTGGATATTTGCGTGTGAAATATATACATTTGAATGAAGGAAAAGTAGTTTAAAGGGATATATACATATTTACATATCAGTATGCAAATTGATTACATTAGTAGTGACTTATTTAGTTAAGTACATTCTGCAGAATTTGTTGAATCTTTGGTGTATGTCCTTAGTGTAGACCAGATGTTGCATATTTGTTATGGGAAGTTGATATAGTTCCCTTATGTCAGCGGTCAGCGGGCAGTCAGTTAATAAGTGTCTGGGGTTCTGTTCTTCGCCTCCACACGAGCATCCAGAAATATATATATAAGAATTTTTAATCCAAATTGTTATGTATACTTGATTGTATAATATATATATGCTATATTTGTTTTGTTTTTACTCTATTTTGATTTAATTTTAAATTAAAATTATAGTATACTTATTAAAAACCTATTTCAACTATAATGTAATTCCCTGTATATATGACATAATAAAAATATGATTTTTATTATTCATAATATAATTAAAATTCTAGAACAAAATAATTACATAATCATAATATTTATTAAAATTGTTTTCCTAATATAACTGAAATTATAACTTAAATAATAAAATAAAAAATAAGAACTAAACACAGAGTTAATTTTTAAAATGTAAAAGAATGCCAAACAAAAAGAATATAACCTAATTTGCTATTTTTTAAAAAACATTGTTAGTTTTCTATGTATGTAAAACTGTTTGCTTTGAAAAATAATCAAAAATAAATATAATTTAGGACATAAAAGGTTATTATTCATTTTTCTTTTTATCCACGACTGCATGAAAGGTAACGTAACTAGAAAATACGTTTTTTTTATGACATATATATGTTTGAAACTATAGATATTTTTCATTTTCTCTCTTTGGCTTTTTTTTCTCCTTTTCATTGGGCGCCAGTGTCCTTAGCGAGATATCGCGCTTTGTTGCTATATATAGTTAAATGATTATTAATATAACAAATGAAGACATTAAGACGCGAATGTTTCTTTTCACGATTAAATCAAACTTCTACTGTCCTTACTGCGATGAAAAAATATTGAGAGGACTTTGTTCATCAGTGGTGAATCCTCCCAGCTGTTTCGTCAATTTAATCTACCAGACCACTTTCTTTAGAGCTCTAATACTGTATTGGATCATTCTGCTTTTATATTCTACACTGAAGAGTGTGGAATCTTAGAAATGGTATTGAAGAAAACTATGAACATAACCTTTAAGGAGAGTAGAATCCAATACAGTGTACAGATTATAATTCAATACAGTATTAGAACTCTAAAGAAGCGGTCTGGTAGATTAAATTGGCGAAACCGCTGGGAAGGTTCACCATGAGCCAAGCCCTTCCAATATTTTTTCATCGTAGTAAGGACAGTAGAAGTTTGATTTATTTGTGAAAGAAACATTCGCGTCTTAATGTCTTCATTCGTTATATATATATATATATATATATATATATGGCGCGTTTTTGCTTTGTAAATATCAATATAAAAGTGATTCATTATATATTCAGACATTTTCTATAGTTATTATTCTATATTTGGCTCTACTGTCATTTCTCACCACTTCAAACGTTGGCTCAAGAAGAAATAATTTGGACAAGTGAAGAGAGAGAAAGCTATGTAACCTCACCCACCCATGAGGAAGAGAATAGATAAATATAAACCAAACTGCTTTAAAAAATAATATTTCTATTTGTAATGATTCCATATGCAAATTTTATTCTTAAAGAATAAATGCAGCATATATGTAGATATGTATTAATTTTCTGATAGAAAATGAAATATGTAAAATGTTGGATGTATATAGAGTGTAAGAGGAAAGTGAAAGTATCTTATTTATTGAAATAAATGGTTTATACCTTATAGTGTTCGTCAAGTGCTATTTTTGTTAGGTAGAGAACACAACACTCATAAGAAATAGAAACATATAGCACGAATGTTTCTTTTGATTCTAGATGAAACAAACTTCTAATGCGTGTCCTCTTATTGTATGAATATATTGGGAGGGCTTGGCTCATTAATGGGGAACCCTCCCAGCGGTTACATCAAATTTAATCCACCCTATAGTAAGGATACAGTAGATGTTTGTTTCAGTTGTATTTAAAAGAAATGTCGTTCGTTCTTTATGTTTCTATTTCTTATGTATAGATGGTGCGGTCTTGGGTTTGATATCTCTATTATTTACCTTACTAGCCGAATGACCCGGGCAACGCCCGGGGTTTACCCGATTAAATGCTTTTATTCAAATACTATTCGTTACAATTATAAATTGGCGCCGTGGATGTCATTCTTGTATAATATATAAATGAGTTTTAAAAATTGTAAAAAAAAAATGCATCGGCCGGGAAACGAGCCCGGGCCGCCCGCGTGGCAGGCGAGCATTCTACCACTGAACCAAAAGCAAACGGTGACAGAATTAAGAACGCATGACGATGATAACTGTATATTATCCGTGACAGAGGCCACGACAGACGGTCGTGACTATATATATTAATGTTTTATTATGAAGCAATAACGCGCCATCTATATATAGGAAATGAAAGCATTTAGAACGAATGTTTATTTTACACATAAAACAAACTTCTACTGTCTTTACTGCGACAAAAAAAAAATATTAGAAGGGCTTGGCTCACCAGTGGTGAACCTTCCCAGCGGTTTCACTCATTTAATCTACCAAACCGCTTCTTAGAGCTTTAATACTGTATTAGACGATTCTGGTTGTATATACTACATTGGAAGGGGTGGAAAATCAGAAATGGTATTCAAGAAAACTATGGATATTAGGACAGTATAATTACGTATAAATATTTTCATCGAGCAATGCTCTTCCCCAAACAATGTTTTGATTATGGAAACTCTCGTTCTGAGAATGTATATATAACAAGAGTAATGTGGAAGTTAAAGGTTGAGACAAACCACCGGGTGTTACAATACATCAGAGAGCCTAGACTACATTCACTTTAAGTGTTCTACTGCTGCACATGACTGGTACAGAGCAGGAGGGACAAGCACCAATTCTGTCCTCCCAAGGGAACAACAGTCTTTGATTTCCAGACTTAAGTCTGGTCATCTACGGAAAATGACTTTCCAGAATGGTTGCAAGGTTTTCCCACTATGTACTAAGTGTAATTCTCAACCTGCAACCACAAACCACATCATTGACTGTATTGGCTTATCCATTGATGAGCTCTACTCATCCCCAGAAGATACCATCAAAAGTATCAAGCTTGTAGAGCTTGATACCCTAATATGATTGAGTGGAGAGAAGAAAGAATAAGACATTAAGTGTGAAGCACTTGAATATTGAGAATAAATCTTATATATACAGCCTACACAAACTAGAAATTACAACATAAAGTAATATACATAAATATCCGTTTATAAAACACAGGGAGAGAAATCCATTTTAAATACATTAATAAAAATTCCATGTTGGATCTTATTATTTTATTCTAAAATTTCAATATTCGATGAGGCTGTTCGCACAACTTCTGAGATTTAACTCCTGTAAGCGCTTATCCATAAGCTTACAAGAGTTGAATCCCAGAATATGGATAAAAAGCCTTGTTGAAATATTGAATTTTTAAAATAAATACTGTATATATATCTATAAATAAATATAAAGCATATATTGGATCTAAATTTATTAATCAGCCAATATTTCTATATATAGTATAAATAATGAAGTAATCTTTAATATGCGTTCAAAAATATAGTATGCAAATATACCGGGAGTTCCAATATATACCGCAACAATCGTTACAAACCCTTTCTTATCATGTAAATTAATTAAAGAGTTTTCAAATTCATTTGCAACCACTATATCAGTACAAACTACTAAACGGCAAATTATTCTTTCAAATGTTTATATACACCCTAATAAAATGGATACCTGTCATGTTCAATTCCTTGATAAATTAATTAAAAATTTTAACACAAATCCATTGATTTTAGCTGGAGATTTTAACGCTCGAAGTCAGATGTGGTTTGATAATATTATTAATCAAAACGGTAGAAGACTTCAACCTATAATTGATTTTCACAATATGCTCATACATAACAATCGAAACAAAACATGTCGAGGATTAAGTATAATAGACCTTACTATTACTAATAGTCATGCTCATGTACTTGTTAATGGATGGAAAACGTTAAATCTTTCGCAAATCACAGACCATCACGCAATCTCATTCGACATTAGTCTGGAAACAGAAAGTTTATTACATGAAAATAATTCTACATGGTATTTTCAAGAAAAAAGAGCCAATTGGCAAAAATATGAGCAGGCAATCAATGTGTCTAGGATAAATGAGGCAATGATGAAATTAGGTGAAATAGTAAATATAAACGATATAAACTGTGTAGTTTCTCTCATAACTGACATATTAATTGAAGCTGCATATGCATCTCTACGATTAAAACCAAAATATTTAAATAATAATCCATTTAATTGGTGGACGGATGAACTGGAACTTTTTAAAAATCATTTTAAATATGTTCGAAATCTATATTATCGGGGTAAACGGTCTAATAGACAGCTAGTTGATGAAAAAATGTATAAAGAAATACGAAATAAGTATATGCATATTATTGAAAAAACAAGAAATGTAAGCTGGAGGGTATTCCTGGAGGAAGTTGAAAATACATCTCCTTTTGGTAATACTTACAAAACTTTTAAACAAAAAATTTCTCCTAGGTCTTTTGATTTACCAATTCTAGATGTATCTCAAGATGTGCTCGAATCAGAAATGAAAAATCTTTTATCTTCTCTATTTCCGAATGACTGTCAATCTTCTGACACAAACTATCATAAATTAATCAGAGACAAGAGTTATACTTTTTCTAATGATAAAATCATTTATTTTGATAATATTCAAATCTGTTCAATAATAAAAAAACTTAAAAATGGCAAGGCTCCAGGAATATATCATATAAGCAATCAGATGATCAAAACGGCAGTTCATCATATATCTCCTGTGTTAACAAAATTGTTCAATGCTTGTATGGGACTTAATTATTATCCGGAGGCCTGGAGAAAGTCAGCAGTAATGATTATAAAAAAAACCTAATAAAGAAAATTATAAAGATCCGAAAGCCTACCGCCCTATAAGCTTGTCTTCTAATTTAGGTAAAATTTTTGAAAGTCTAATTCATATTGAACTTTTAAATCATATTAATAGTAATAATGTTATGCATCCTGCTCAACATGGATTTACACAAGAAAAATCAACAATCTCTGCTTTACAAGAAATAACTAAATTAAGTCTTCTGAAAAGAGAAACAGAAAATACGGCAATAGTAACAGTGGACATCAGCGGAGCTTTCGACAACGCATGGCATCCGGCAATTCTCCAACAATTGGACAAGGCAAATTTTCCAGCGGTACTTATAAAAATAATTAATTCTTACTTTGAAGACCGGAGTGTAGAGTTTAAATATACTAATGTAAAGTGTATAAAAAAGATAAATAAGGGATGTCCCCAGGGTGGTATTATTTCTCCTATTCTTTGGAATATATTACTTAATGATTTCAACTTATCTTTTAACGAAAGTTTTGCTAGAGTAATTGCTTTCGCGGACGATGTGACATTTGTGGTATGGAGTTCAAACATCTATGATCTTCAGTATAATATTACCAAATGTTTAGTAAAAATCAAAGCATGGTGTGAAAAGGTAAAACTTTCACTAAGTCCAAACAAAACAGGTATACTCTATCTACATAACTATGAAAAATTGCCCATTAATTTTGATGGAAAAATAATTCAACCATCAGAAACTGTTAAAATTTTGGGAATTATTTTTAAAAATCATAGACAAAGGAATAAGATTAATTTTGGAACACATGTTGACAATATAATTATGAAAGCCACGAAACTTAAGAATATATTATTCTCATTATGTGCACGTACTTGGGGCATTGATACTCGACGTAGATTGATCTTATATAAAGCTATGATACGCTCTACAATAAGCTATGCATCAAATATTTGGTTTCCTTTTATCACTGCAGCAAAAAGATCCAAGTTGAATTCTATACAATATCAAATTCTTATTAGATGCATTCATGCTTATAGGACTTCATCTTCTTACATCACACATATACTAGCGAAAACCCCTTTACTGTCCGATTATCTTGAATTATTACAAACAAAGTATAATATGACAAATTCTCTCACAGATCGAACACTCAAAAAACCCCTTCAAAAAGAATTAAACAAACTATATCTGGATCTAAAATTTAAGTTTTATCTTTCTCAATCTAATGAACTGTTCAAGAAATTCTTTCCAATTGCTGTCCCAAATTTCATTTCTTCGGATAAATTCACTACTTTATTCTTAACTGGCAAAGGACCCTTCTTAAGTTTCCTATTCAAACTGAATGCTATCAATGATCCAACATGTGAATGCCGCTTAGATGTTGAATCACCAGAGCATCTTCTTTTATCTTGCCCTCTGACTAATCAAATTGTATGTAGATACTTTGAAACATTACCAAATTCTCTTTGTGTATATACTCTATCTTATGAGAACTTTGTTAAGTTTAGAACTATTTGTACAATAATTTACAAAACAATACTAATCCATCGTGTAAATAATTAATCATATATATATAAATAATACTAGCACAGCACAATAGTCCTTTGGACTTCGTGCTCTTGTAACAATAAATAAATAAATAAAAATATAATAAAATAAAAAATAACACGCCTCTTAGATCCAATATATGCTTTATATTTATTTATAGATATTATTATGGATTGCTCAATTTTTAAAATAATATATATATATATATATATATATATATATATATATATATTGTGATACAAGTAAACTTTTAATTTATTATTCAATGTATTAAAATATATATATGGCTACATTTTATTATTTTGGAATAGTCTTTGAAGGGTTTCTATTATTTGACCAAATCAAATTTGTAAAAATCCTATTTACCCCCAAATTTAAAATTTTTCTAGAATTTTAAAATATATTTGCTTTCTAAGTGTGTTATTTTCAATAATTATTTTACAATATACGCTCAATTTGCATCATGACTTAAAATTTTCTTTTTGAAATATATATATAGGTATTTGACAAATTACGTACAGAAACTATACATTCTTTCTTTAATAATTAATGATTAATCTAGTTTTGGAATGAATATTTCGTCAAAAGTGTCGATATATTCTACAATGTTTATGTTTGCCCACCTCAAAATTTCTTTCTTTAATTGTAAACCGGTATTGCAATAAATAGTCCTTTGTGAGTGCACCTATTTTTTTTTTTTTCTCGATCGAGTAGATGTTCAAATAATCCAGGAATAGTCCACTAGCTCTCTCTCTCTCTCTCTTACTCGGAATCAACACATTGTTTGTTTAACTACTGAAATAACATCTCTCGAAAGCTAAATTTATTTTGTTGCAAAGTTTTATTACGGTTTACATAATCTTGAATATCACTTCATATGGGCGATACGGATATAAATAAAATAAAAATAGAGTTTAATGTTTGTTGTGCGTTGTGTGTTTTTTAAAAGAATCTTCCCATAATTTCGCTATAAGCACCATCTCTCATATAAATAATAAACCTTCAAATATTTTCAACTATATAAGTATAATGAGAACTTTGATGGTTAACACATGATATTGAAGAAGAAGGGTTTCTTTGTTTTATAAATAAACTTTTTTCTTTCCTCTCTCTTATCTTATCCTCTCCATTATGCAATTGTATAACTCCATGGTACAACTAAGGTGTTTATTAAGTAGTTAGATAATGAAATCTCTCCCTTAAGAAAAGTTCTCTAGAGCAAAATGAACATTTCGTCCTGAAAAGTTTTTTTGCTATTCTATTTTACTGAGGAAAACCATAGATTTTAGTCGAAAATCTATCGTCTTCTTCAGTATACCATAAAAAATGTTTTTTTTTTTTTCGCGAGCTGACTCCTCCGGTTATTCGCAACTACGCCCATCTGGTTCTTCCTTCGTGGATCACCTACCCTGGGCTCCCGTTGTTCTCCTCTGCAGACCACCTAAAGACATCCGAGAACCACCACTCGAGTTGATCTCCTTTCCTCTGGCAGTATCTCTCGACCTTAACATTGGTGGAGGGGGGGGGACACGAGAGACTTACCAGAAGAGTAGCGACTGTGGCGTTGGCGAGAAAGTAACAACAGCAATCGCATCAAGACTTCTAACACTCCTTCTTTTATTGTCATCTTTAAACCACATTAAATATAACTCGAATATCAATTAACGGGTATTTACATTTATTTACATCCCAGAGCCAATATACACAGTGTGACAAATAATTTTTAAGACTCGCGCTAGATAAAAGCCAATAGCAGAGCCAGTTATGAAATTGCGCATGCGTATATATATTCGAAGCCTTATCTAGCGCGTGGCTTTGTTTCAGCCATTTTGGTTAACTCTTTAAAGCCATACAAGCGATTTTTGAAGAGTAAAATTTTTGTTCGTCGGAATTCTGAGATGGAACAGAGAGCGGTCATTAAATTTAATGCAAAACTTGGTAGAAGTGCATCGGAAACATATATTGAAGCAAGTTTATGGTACGTTATGTTTGAGTAAATCAAATGTTTTCATTTGGCACAAACGTTTTTTCGGATGGAAGAAAATACGCTAGAAGATGATAAGCATACTGGACGACCAAGTTCTTCGAAGACACCAGAAAGTATAGAAAAAGTGTGAGAATTTGTTGCAAACAATCGCAGTGCATCCCTGAGAAAGATGGCAGAGGTTTTACACATCAACAAAGAAACGATTCGAACCATTCTGCATGAAGATTTGGGTAAAACTAAAGTCTGTGCTAAATTTGTTCCACACACTTTAACGGGCGAGCAGAAATCATTGAGAATCGCACATTGCAGGGACATCATTTCTGCCTATGAAAATAATTCAAACTTCCTGAAATCAATTGTTACGGGTGATGAAACATGGTGTTTTTAGTATGACCCAAAGACAAAGCGCCAAAGTGCCGAATGAAAGTCAAAAAACTCTCCACAAGCCAAAGAAACGCGAAAAGTGCCATCAAAACAATGCTGATTACCTTTTTCGATAGTAGAGGTATTATCCACAAAGAATTTGTTCCCGCTGGACAAACCATTACTGGAGAGTATTATTTAAACGTTTTGAAACGT
Organism: Cordylochernes scorpioides; assembly: GCA_030710605.1. Lineage (NCBI taxonomy): Eukaryota > Metazoa > Arthropoda > Arachnida > Pseudoscorpiones > Chernetidae > Cordylochernes > Cordylochernes scorpioides. Next base: position 61,580,985 of record CP092866.1, read on the forward strand.
TTGATTGCCAGAATTCGTCGCATTCGTCCAGAATATCGCGATGAAGACAGTTGGGGTTTGCTGCATGATAATGCACCGAGTCACTCCTCACTCATTGTTCGTCGCTTTTTGGCCAAAAATAACGTCTGTGTGTTGAATCATCCACCGTACTCGCCTGATTTAGCACCATGTGACTTTTATTTATTCCCAAAAATAAAATTAAAGTTAAAAGGTTGTTTTTTTTTAATGATATTCCCGACCATCCAGAGAGCTGCGACGAGCACTTTGGAGGCGATTCCTCAAAGTGGCCTGCAAAAGGCATTTAATTCCTTATTTAATCGTTGTAACATATGTATTGAATCCGGAGGGGATTATTTTGAATAAAAAATAGTAGAAATTGAATTAGCTTGTTTCTGTTTTATTTTACAAACCCATTCTTAAAAATTATTTGCCACACTGTGTAAACATCTATTTACAACTATTAGCTCCAGGAAACAGGATCACAACACTCGACGATTCCCACACTAGTTCTAGACGGAAAAAATGCGAAAGCGCCATCTATTGGCGGAGGTTGTAGGTGTTTTTCAGGCCTTATACGCGACAATATACATTTGATAGGGGGCTTCAGAAACGTATTTAAGGCTCTTCCTGTCGATTAAGACAGAAATTTTCTGACAGAGGTTTTACTATAAATATGCTTCCACAGCAAGGCAACTTCTATCTCTTCAAAATAGCTGTAATAGCTCAGGTCTGGTAGATTGAACTGTTGAAATGCTGGGTGGGTTCACCACTGATGAGCCAGGCCTCCCAGTATTTTTCCTTTTCAAGGATTGTAAAAATCTGTATTTCATTATTTAAAACGTGTTCTTTCTACTTATCTAGTTCATTAAAGCGAGAAATCCTGTTATACAGTAAAAATATTTTGTTCAAACGTCATTTTTTTTAACCTCAATCTCTGACTAATATCTGTATTAATTATCACAACTAATGAAATCAACAATAATTCCACGCCACACTTATCCCCTTGAAACCTTATCTAACGTCTCTCATCTGTAATGACTATTCATTAACTAACAGATTAATTATTCCAACTTTTACCCTTAACAAAAACTCACAATAAATGAGCATTGCTGGAGAAAGAGATTTAATGGAAGTTAAAGAAAAAATGACTTTTTTGTGTGAGCCATTGAAATAAATGAAGAAGAAACTTTCATTTCACGTTTCCTTTTAAATGTCTTATAAAACCTATAGTGGGAGAAATTCTCCTTTATTGGAATTTATCTTTCAATTTTACTGGTTCCATTCACGTTGGGTCAATGTTCAGGTCTCTTATTGCAGAAATTTCCCCTCTGGTGAGATAATGGTTTTTATTATTTCGCTAAATGCTGAAAGAAAGAAAGAAAAAAATTAAATTAACATAATTTTATCGACATCTTGTCAATGCTTGTCAAGGTGAAAAGTTCGTACTATTATTTATGGAATGATAATGTGTATAAAATTTGTAACATATAAATTTACTGGCAATGTGTTTCTTTTAAAGTATATCATCAAATATTATCTCTACAGACCTTACTGACACACACTACAATGATATAAGTTATTGAATGAGAGGGCTTGGCTCATCAGTAGTGAACCCTCTCAGCGGTTTCGCCAAATTAATCTCTAGACCGCTCTACTATTGTATTGCATCGAGCAATACCTTGAAATTATATGTATGTACCTCTACAGACTTATAAGCTTATGTCCATAGTTCACTAAACACCACTAAGCTGCCTTCCATAAAAATGCAGGGTATATAACAAAACCAATCCAATATAATAGTAGAACGGTCTAGAGATTAATTTGGCGAAACCGCTGGGAGGATTCACTACTGATGAGCCAAGTCCTCTCATTCAATAACTTATATCATTGCAGTAAGGTCTATAGAGTTAATATTTGATGATATTATTTAAAAAGAAACACATTGGCAGTAAACTTATATGTCACAAATTTTCACGATAGATGGCAATTATATTTATAAATAATGAGTTTAATAGACAATAATGAGGGTTATTATATTATAAAAATTGGGATTTATGCTATTAGATTGAATGTGAGCATGACGCCTCTGCCACCGCTGTAGAGTTTGATGGAAGCTGGCCAGAGAGTGTCTCTAAGGACACCACGCATTTCTACGTTTTCTTGGGAAATATATTTTATTCGTGGATCACGTGATTGGCCGCTGAGAAGATGGTGGTGACGTGGTCCTCGAGGCCCACCGCGAAGATCCAGGACTGCAGATCCGGCGGCCATCTTATGATAAATAATGCCTCTCACTTGGAGGGGTGGACCAGTAGCGATGGGTCAGCGACAGGTCGCTGGAACGCAGGCAATGCAGACAGGTTGGCTCGACGCCAGATGCCCCGAATGAAGCAGGGTGCAGCCGCAGAGCGATATCGGCTGCATGGCCCCCGAAAGGAGCAGCAACGGAGGGATACGAATTTCATGCTGGAGGAGGGCACGTCAACGACAGACACTAGCGCTAGATATTACATGGAATGGGAACTCTCAAACATGCAACTCGCAGTGCGTGTGCTAAGGCGCAAAAACATGGTGGCCGTTCCCCGCAGCACCACGGCTTCCTCCAAACTCCTCTCCTGGTACATGCTACCAAGGGCGGCTGCATCGTCCCAAGTGCTTCTTGTCAACCGGGTAATGAATGACGGAGCAGAGTCCGCCAGGTCGCGGACACGCACCCCTCTCCATCTTGAGGGAGCCCAAAGCGATGGCGACTAACCGCGTCAGCCTGGCCTGTAATTTGGCGGTTGTGGCGTCACCGGGTAGGTATCCGTGAATATGGTGGAGCATCTTCGCCAGTACCAGCGAGTTGGTCGCACTCACTCGCCTGACCACGGAGAAGCCACGAACCTATTGGACTTAACTGAAGATCGCCTTCTGCGGGTTGCCTGCAGGTTATTTTCCTAGACCAACGTTCTTTGGCCTGATTAAATTTCTCAGCCCAGCACCGTGATGGAAGGTGCAGACCACGAGATGCCCAGCGGAGAGTCGGCGCGGTCCTTCCAGGGCCTCAACACAGTTCTTTACTCTTTGAAAAGTTCACGCACGCACGCCGTAATTCGTCAAAGATGATCTTGACTTTCTCGAACTTCCGATCCTCGCGGATCAGTAGGTGAATATCATTGGAGGAGTACGCCAGGACGTTCTCTCTTCCGAGAACTCTCTCCAGGTGGTGTAGAGTGAAGATGACCGGTGAAGATGGAGAATAGAGCTGCGCTGCAGGCACAACCCTGCCGAAGCCCTCTGCGCATTCTGAATTGGTGGGTGAAGTTTCCATCGACCTTGATGGTAGCATTGGCCTCCGTGTAGAGAAGGTAAAGCCATTTCACGAAGGGCGAAGATAGGCCGATGGAGCTCAGCTGGGCGGCCAGGTACTCTAGTTTACGTTTTAAAAAACAGACTGCAGTCGGTGGAGATGACTGCCAGCGGAGACTTGTTCTTGAAGGCCGGGGCCACCTCGTTAGTTCCAGGAATGGCGTACGTTTGGCATTCCGGCACGATGGCTGGTAGGTGGCGACGAAGTCGACCCAGAAGTATGCCGCTGACAATTCTATAGTCCGCCGTTGGTAGAGATATAGGCCGGTGGCCGCTTAGGTCCGGACCACCGTGCACTTTGGGGCCGAGACAGATGATGTTTCTCCTCTAAGATTCCGGCAGAGATCCGCAAAGCTTGAATTCGACGATGACTCAATAAATGGTCCCTCCGAAGAAGTCCTCGAAGCCCTTGACGAGCTCGCAGGGCACGCAATCCCACCCAGCCGCCTTCCCTGGTGGCAGACGGCTGATGGCAGTTTTCACCTCACTCAATAATATATCTGCTCGATGAAGCGGGTCACTGTCCTCCAAGGTGCTCTCCGTAGCTCCCTCCAGGAACTCAGCGATGGCCACCGGGCTGCAGGCAGAGCTGTTGAAGCGCTCTTTGAAGGAGTTGAAGACGGTGTGTCTCAGGCTCTCTCCCTCGACGGGGTTCCTCTGGGCGTCGAAGACGGTCGCCGGTTCCGAGCGATGGGTAGTCCCTTTTCCACCGTGCTGGCTGAGGTTGTTATGGCGGGTTGGATAGATGGATCAACCAGCGGCACAATGAGGACATTGTCGATGGGAGAATATAGTGCTGCATATGTTCTAAAAACAGTGAGAAACACATATTACACTCCTTACAAAATTACCACCCGGATATTTCTTTCACCGAAGAACCAGAACAGCTACCACTATTCCATTTTTGTATATACTCTTCTTCATATCTATATCCAGATACACCATCACACAGTTTATTGTATAAAAAACACCCACTCCACCTCAAGTTGACCTATTAGTCATTAAAAATATATAGTAAAAACACTGAAAAAACGCATTTCCACACATTATTCCCTCCCCATTCTTAAATCCGTTGAAAAACAATATATACAATAATTTAGGCCATGAGTTACTCATATATGGACAACACTTCATCCATAGACACACCTACAACCCGAATATCCCCCGCCGTCCCCATATATATAGAGGGTGTTCACACTTATAGGAAACAAGTTTATTAGAAAATATTAAAAATTAACACCATATTCGAAATTTTTCAAATGTTCTATTTGAAAGCCTTTTTGTTTATTTACAGAACGGCACCTGATTTTCCACGATAGCAGACACTTTTTGATCATGATCAAACTCAAAAGATCCCATTCTTCCTTTACCACTTTCCAGAGACCTTCAATTGTCCTAGGGTGCCTCTTTCCAAGTGCTCTTTTAAGGCATCCAAAAATGCAAAAATCCATCGGGACTAAGTCAGGAGATTTTACAGGGGTTCTGTTCTTTGGAATAATGTTGATTCCTGTTCTTTGCCTTAGATCTTCCAAATAAGCTTGGGTTGAAGATGAAGTACGACTTGTGGCGTTATCATGGTGAAACCAGACTTTGTTGCTCTGTTTTCCATAGATAGAGGGAATATCATTTAAAAATATAGGTTCTAAAATGTTGTTTTGATAGTACTCCGAGTTTATTTTGGCATTTCTTTCAACTTTTCTTATTTTTAATTTTCCTTCATATGATATACCGCATGCCACCATAAATCCTTTGGGGTAACTTTCGGCACATTCCTTCAACCAAATTGGCCTAGATTTTTCCACCCTTTTTTGATAGTATATAGCTCTTTTTCTGTCGCAATCGGTTAAATATACCTATGCTTCGTCATACGTAACAATAAATTTCCATCTATCAGCAGCCAAGAAATTTTCATATAAATATCTGCTAATAGTGTGTCGCTGACGAATATGGCTCTGAAACAATTTGTGAACCGCATGTTTTTTAGTAGCTTTTAGGCCTAAATCTTTATTTATTATTTTATTTATTGTTGACACTGATATTCCTCTTAATTTGGCTATATTACTTTGTGGCATAGGATTTTCTTTTGTAATATATTTTTTCACTTTTTTGACAGTTGCAGGAGTTCTCACAGATATAGGGTGATAATCTTTTGTCCATTTCTCCGTAGGTGCTTTGAATAAAAACTTGATATTTTTGTCGTGAATAATATTATAAATACCTTTTTTAGAAATGTTGATATCATCTTGTTTGCATATTTTAATTATGTCCAAATAGGTAAGATTAACTCTGGAAAGTGGTAAAGGAAGAATGGGATCTTTTGAGTATGACCATGATCAGAAAGTGTCTGCTATCGTGGAAAATCAGGTGCCGTTCTGTAAATAAACAAAAAGGATTTCAAATAGAACATTTGAAAATTTTCAAATATGGTGTTAATTTTTAATATTTTATAATAAAACTTGTTTCCTATAAGTGTGAACACCCTCTGTACAGGTCTGTCTGCTCAATGCCATACTCCTCTATAAACATGACAATAGCTAAAACTCTCAGAAAACATGACATATATAAATATATTTAATTAAAAAGGCATATATTGGATCAAAATATCGCCAACTGAAATATTGGTAAAATAAATGATATTTTGATCTAATATATGCCTTTTAAATTAAAGATTTATTTATGGATTGCTCTCTTTTCAAAACGATATCAATATATATGCATTTGATTTTATAAAGCAACATTTAGCAAACATTCATTAGGGAAGAATCCGGGCGAAGCTGGGTCATTTGGAGGCAGTAGTTAATAATTATTATTATATAATGACTCCCCCCAAAATATGCTAAATGGTCTGTGTTTATTGTCTAATTTTAGTATTTGAATAACTTAATGTTAATCTATTTATTCAGCTACCTACGTGCAAAAATTCTCAATGGTTTATTAAGTAGTTTTGGCGGAGAAGAGCAACAAACATCAATTTAGCCTGACAATCATGGATTCAGTAGTGCGTGAAAGTTTTTCCCGCAAATATTGTTATAACAAATGCTCGTTAGGCAAACTTTCACTCGGGTAAAAACCGGGCGAAGCCACGATATTAATATTACACATTTCGTTTTTCATTGCAACTTCTGAGCTTTAAAAAAATTTCACGGTGATTGGTTTATAAATTTAGCTCTGATTGAGCTCGCGTGACAGTGAAGAACCAATTAGAGTCATAATTAAAGACAAATACATGCCTATATATAAACATGGAGGCTTGTTTTGTGGTGAAATTTAGTTGAAAGCGGGTGTGATATCTTTGTGAACCCTTAGTCCAATTAAAATTTTTGAGGTGGTTCAAATGAAATGTTCCTCACCTTGTTTTTGTTGTTGTTAATATTGCTGTTGTTGAATTGTTGTGTTGTTGTTACCTTGGTTGTGTTCTTTGCTGCATTGTTGTTGTTATTGTTTTCATTGTTGTTGTTATCATTGTTGCCATTGTTTCCATTGTTGTTGTTTAATTATTGTTGTTGCTGTTATAATTGTTATCGTTTCTATTTGTTGTTTTGTTGTAATTGTTTGTCGTTGTTATGGTTTTGCTGTTGCTGTAAC
>CP092866.1:61588020-61635693 GCA_030710605.1 Cordylochernes scorpioides
CCTGGAGAGATTAGTCGACCATTTCTCTGTGTTATTAATCCAGCTCGTTCTTGACCATCCGGTCATTGCCGGGTGGATCATTCGGCTTGGAAAGTACAATTGGCTTCAGATCGAATTGAATCTTTGTTTTAATTACCCCAATGATAGATCTCAACTTTGTCTCCGGTTCTCTTTAATATTCTTGATTCTTAGATATTTACGGTTACTTGGCTGTGGGACGAACTGACGCATCCTGTCCCAGGTAAATGTTGCCATGTTTTTTTTTTTCAAAGAGCCGACTCATTTATTCTGTAAATTCGCGCGTCGAGGTCGCCATTTTAAAATATAGATCAACATTTTTTTTAAATCGTACAGTAAAACTATTTTATTCTACAAGTTCTTTTACTTGTATATTATATTTATTATTTATTTATATATTTTTGAAATTATATTAGTCTTAATTTATGTTGTTTCTCTCTACGTGTGTGTGTGAGAATTTGAACACAAAATGTCTGATGTGTCATTTTAATGATTCACTCTTTCTAATAGAATCAAGATAATGTTTCACCCTCCTGTTGAGCTCTTATACTCCATCATTCATCATAGAAAGTTAGCACCACTCATCACAACCAGCGGTTTCCAGAGCTTCAAGCTTGGTATACTTAGATGGTTTTTCCTCTTGTTTTTGTCGCGTTACGTACCATTATTGGTAGCGTAACCAACTTTCTTTCCCTCGTTCTTATTAAAATACATTCATGGACAAAAATTAAGGAATTTGTACCTTTCATCCTGTATATCGGGATTCAGTCAATAACTCTGAAATATTTTTGAAACACAGTGGTCTTTATTGAAGACACACGAGATAACCAAGTGAAAATAGACGACCGGCGACATCAAAGACTTTCCACTTCCTTAAATTTTATCCATGAGTGTATTATTAAATCATGGCGTCGAATGATGAGAATACTATGGACTGACAAACTAAGCAATGAAGATGTCCTACAATTGATTTAGGAGGCATGTGGCCTACTGGAGATGATTGGGAAGAGGAAACTATCAGAGTGGTTACAGATATTACTGGAAGGAGGTAAGGAAGGAAGATCAAGGATAAGAATGCTGCGAATGAAATTCATGGACAATTTCGGGAGAAGACTATGATGCCAACAAAAGACTTACCATAGGAAGGGAGTTCTGACAGAACAGGAATACAGCCAGCTATCTCTCAACCTATGGATTGAAGATAAATAGATGACCTTGAAAAAATCTTCAAATATAATAAACCCCTTCTAAAAATCACAGAAACGGTTTTAAAATTAATCCTGCGTTTATTGACAGTTCTCCAAACGTGTTGATTTATCGTATTTATTATGTAAGAAGCTTCAGGGGCCATTTAGAAATATCTTTCCAACTCCTACATGCTTACTACACTTTATTAACCATACAAAAGGATCTATTTTATAATTAGGTTAGATATCGTTAAAGGTATATTTATGAAAAAAGTTTTCCTTTTCATATTCTAAACAGTGTGATGAGGTTCGTCAATCTTCCGCTCGTAAATTGGTCAGAAATAGATCATTCTTCCTAACGAAAATAGCTAAGTCATTATCTCGGTGGAGGGTCGGTGGAGTAAACCGTTCATTTTTTTACAGTCTCGACACGGTATCAAATCCCACATTGGGCACTTTTTCCTGAAAAAAAAATTCTAAATAACCCCCGATTCATGCAAAAGGCCAACCCCACCAATAAATATAATGAACCAAACGGGACTCTGTGGCAAACTTGTAATTTCAAAAGTCGAACTTCGCTTTCCACATGTGTAGACATGTGATGCGCTTGAAGTAAAAGCAGTCGCTAAATACTGCCCAACATGATTATCTTGGCCTGTACGACGTATATTATGGATAATGAAAAGGCTTATACGCATACCATCATTTTTGGATACTTCTGTTTCTTAATGATCAATACAGTATCTTTTCATCAGTTTTCTGGAGCAATAACAGATCTTTGTGTTTAGAACAGATTATTTTAAGGATTTCATATTATTCCCTATAAATAATATCATTAATTTAATTGGGAAAAATTATAATTTGGACAAAAGTTTCTTTTTTATTTAAGGTTTTGTAAGCTTTCGAGAAATATTACTCTTCAACGGGCAAATACCATTGTTTACAATATCAAAATGATCTTTTTATAAAAATATTTGAAAAAAAATGGTATTGGCATGTGTCCGCGCGGGTGTGCATCATACTGTTTACAGCTAAAATATTGATAATAAAATAGGGTGATATATACACAAGCAATTTATAGATAATTTTGTAAATATCATTAATGTATGGCATTTCATTTTATCTCCTCTCTAATTGTAAATACGCTGCTGTATCACCTCATAAGCATAAATAAATGTATGGCATTAGTTATCAACGCTTTTTTATTTCTTCTCAGCCCCCTGACAGTATTCTTATCCTTCAAGAGCTTCTTTTCCAGGGCCAGATGATATTTTCCCGTGCTCCATTCTCGGCCTTCCCTCCATTGTATTGATGTAAACAGCGCTGGACAAGATGTTCGAAAGTTCGGGATACCTTTGCTCTTATCAATCATTTCCAGAATACAATATCCCTCCTGAAACATTTTAGGGAATCTTCGTTACTTCAGTCCATGCTATTGACAATTGAAACAAATTTTATTGACTTCTTGTCAATTTTTTACATTAAAAATGGAAATAAAACTAAAATATAGATTATCATGCGGGGGGTGTGCCCCGGCGAGTGAGCCTTCTTACCCAGGCGATGAGCGGGTCTTCTGCTCCTCCGGTCAGCCCAACCTGTACGAAGTACCGGTAGATGATGGATTTGGCCGACGCCAGGATGGCCAGGTCGTCATATTCGAGGCCAGACCCGCAAGTCAGGGGGTCGCCCGAGGACACTGAAGGCTTCGATGATGAGGGGCCTGATACGCCTGCAGCTCCAGTAGCGATGGTCAAGGGAGCGATCCACGGAACCTCAGGCCTGGCATGATGAACTAGTCGAGGCCGGATGGTTGGGGTGGGGCAGGGCATGTAGGGCCAACCTAAGCGCAATGTCGGCGTCGTGGCCCGAGAAGGCGCAGCGCCGCAGTGAAGTCCAGTTGAGCCTGGCCGGCGCGTCAACCACACCATCTAGAGAGAAGCCTGGTGATCGGCTGTGCCGCGAGGCGCGACGGGCCGAGAGGGTCGTGAGCCTCGAGAAGGGCGTGGTCGTCCCGCGCAGGACCACAGCCTCAGCCAGTCAGGCAGCCCTGGTGCTCTCCCGAAGGTTCTCCTCTAACGTCCTCCGGCAGAAGGCAACAAGGGCAGCGGCGTCCGCGAGAGAGGAGCGAGTGGGGCGGATGTCGGGGGCATCCCTCAGGTCCGCGACACGGACCCCGGACCAGCGCGCAGGGGCCAGGAGGTTGGGAGGGCGAGGGAACCGGCAGCCACCAATGATGGGGAGCTCCAATAGCTGGGATGTGGGAACAGCCCGGTGGTCGAGGCCAAGGATCTTGGAAGCCTCCTCCCAGAGCCTTAGTAGCCGTAGGCGGCGGGGCCAGAGCGGAGTACCGTCGGGAGGGGGACGGAGCCAGACGCCACCCAACACCAGCCAGGAGAAGCCATTCTTTCCCCCACGGAGCGCAGCCTGAACGCCCTTGAGTCAGGCCAGATGGAGTTGGGCGCCGATGTCCAGAAGCCCGAGGCCACCGAGGGTAACAGGCCTCGAAACGATGTCTGCTATTCTCGTCATTTGACGCCAGCTCCACATCTAGAAAGTCTGTAATTTTGCAATAGCTTCTTTTCTTAAAGAGTCAAGGTCTTGGAGGCATGTGTGTATCAAAGATATAAATACGAGGTGTGTTCAAAAAGTATCGCGAATTTTGAATTTTCGCGGGTTACGTATATTCTAATTTCGATATTTTTGTGGCTTTATGTTGGTACTCATGTCTCTCACTTATGCCGACAAGCTCGGCCATTTTGAATGCTCACTTAATTGTTGACAGCTGCTTTGCTTGCAGGTGTTTTGATTCGTCTTCGATTTTTACCTATTAAAAAAAAATGGATCAAAGAACCTGTATCAAATTTTGTGTGAAAAACGAAATTAAGTGCGCGGATGCATTCCGAATGTTGACTGTGGCATACGGAGAAGCTACCTTGGACCGAAGCAACGTTTATCGGTGGTACAAAATGTTCTCAGAAGGCCGAGAAGATGTGAACGACGAAGAGCGTGCCGGACGCCCGAGCACTTCAACAACAGACGAAAAAATTAATGAAGTGGAGAAAATGATATTGGCCAATCGTCGAATCACCGTTAGAGAAGTTGCTGAGGACCTAAGCATATCGATTGGCTCGTGCCATTCGATTTTTATCAATGATTTGGGCATGAGACGGGTCGCCGCGAAATTCGTACCAAAATTGCTCAATTGCGACCAAAAACAGCATCGCATGAACATTGCTAATGAGATGTTGGACTCTGTCCGCGACGACCCAAATTTGCTCCAGAGGGTCATAACTGGTGACGAAGCGTGGGTTTATGGTTATGACGTGGAAACCAAAGCTCAATAATCTCAATGGAAGCTGCCGCACGAACCAAGACCGAAAAAAGCGCGCCAAGTTCGGTCGAATGTGAAAGTTTTGCTGACAGTTTTCTTCGATTGCAGGGGCGTGGTGCATCATGAGTTCTTGCCACAGGGTAGAACGGTCAATAAGGAATATTACCTGTAAGTTATGCGCAATTTGCGCGAAGCAATCCGCCAGAAACGCCCGGATTTGTGGAAGAACAAAAATTGGCTTTTGCACCACGATAACGCCCCTGCTCACACATCGTTGCTTGTGCGCGACTTTTTGGCCAAAAACAACACACTAATGATGCCGCAGCCCCCGTATTCCCCAGAACTGGCCCCCTGTGACTTTTTTCTTGTTTCCTTAACTGAAGAGGCCCATGAAAGGACGACGTTACGCTACGCTAGGCGAGATAAAGACGGCATCGAAGGAGGAGCTGAAAAAGATTTTTTTTTTTTCAAATGATTTTTGAAGTGCTTCGAAGATTGGAAAAACCGTTGGCACAAGTGTATAATATCTCATGGGGATTACTTTGAAGAGGACAAAATAGGTATTCATAAATAAATAAATAATTTTTGAAAAAACACAAAAGTCGCGATACTTTTTGAACACACCTCGTATTTAGACGAAATTTCTTTCTAGGTGAATCATATTGTAGATTATATAAAACAGCTATTGAAGAATGTGAAAAAATAGTACAAATGTGAAATTGTACCGGGATACGAACCACGCGTACATGGTTAACTTTTCTTGATTAATCAAGAATGAGTATTTGGCCAATCCTGGAATAATTAAAAATCGACGAATAATTTATATTTATTCCGATAGATGGCGCAAGCCATCAGCAACTTTCATATGCACGATAAGGAGATGCTTTTTTCATAAGTTATTGAAGATAAATATTGCGCAGATAGATATAAAATCTTGCCATTGAAAAATTCCAAGATGTTAAACACTCGTGGGTTAAATGGTTTTGAAGTAAAAAAAAGTCATAAATTGAATCAAATATAGCCATCATCTTGGCACCCTCTATTGCTGAATATTTTGAAGCAAATGCTCTATTTTTTAATATAGCAATTTTCAAAATGAAATATTTTAAAATACTTCTTGTTTAGACACCTCTTGTTTAAAACTTCATTTCTTTCTCATTGTGACGCTTTATGTTCCCAGATATTGTCTACCCATCGATTTCCCTGATCGCGAACTTGTAATTGTAAAATAATAATTCACTTAGATAAGGACACATAATAGTCTAATATTTTAATTTATGTAAAAATAGTAAGATTTTTAAGATGGTGAAAAAATATTTTAGTTTTCACTGATATCTATACATAATGCGCATGCTGATATATTTATTGACTCCTTGAAATATATTTTTTTTAAATTGATTCCTTCTAAGATGTTTTAAGAATTTTTGACGAAGTGAGTAGAAGCTCTTTTACTAAGCCAGGTTTCTGGAGCGTAACATATGTTGGCAACACCCTGGGGCTAGAGAGTAAATCCTGAAAATAAAAGTACCCAAACGAGCAAGAAACCAGGGATTTTGGCATCTGTCCAATTTATCCTCCTGGAAGCAATTACCCGTAATCTCTTCTTCTTGGAGAGGATCAGGCAGAGGAAGAAGGGTCTAACTCAGGAATGTTTTTCTCGTTTCTTATTTGCATATGTCCCGGTTACATATTTCCCAGAGCTTGTTTCCTGCTAACTTTCGCCTCCAATGTAGAAAGAAATAATATGATTAATCAAATTAATGTAAGTGGATACAACTGCTAAAGTCCTTTTTTGGATATATATTGAATAACACTGCTAGAGTCTTTCTGAAGGATAAATAAATATATATTGTCTCTGGATAATTAGAAAAGACAAACCTCAGAATAGCACAGAATTTTTCAAATAAAAAAATACAAATTAAATTTTATGAAATATCAGACAGCCAATAGGGCAAGTTTGCAGAGTAGCAAAATAAATATATTAAAATTAATATAATCTGTGCTCTCATAAATTAATAAATATTTTGCTACATAGCTCCTACCCTATGGGAGCTGTGACTCACTGCTTGCAAATCCTGTTGCTACTGACATATATTTGACATGTTTCTGACATGAATTTCCTCGAAGTCTTGGAAGTTTGTCCTTAGTGGCTTTGCATATTTTTGCGTGAAGAGTGGTTTTATCGTCGTATCGTCTATAGGGACATCGTGATCTTGGAGAGAAGTCTTGGCTTTGACACGGCGGTTGAATCCTGGAGTCAGGCGCGAATAATGCAGTTCGCAGCATTCATGGCCTCAAGGTCTGCTGGCGATCTTCAGTTTGTCTTCCCTAATCTACACAGCATCACCGTCACGTAGAAAATTAGGAAGGACAAACCTCAGAAGATCACAGTAATTTATTTATTTCGAAAATACAAATCATAATTTGTAAAATACCAATATAAATATCCAAATTAATAATCTCTTTCCATAAAATTGATATATATTTAGCTACAATATATCAATAACATCTTATTTGATATTTTACGCCCCGATTTAACTCTATAACGTCTGTCCCATTTAAATACGACAACTGCAGGTACGATCCTTCCCCACCAAATGCTACATATACCATGCTAACTTCCCAATCAGTGGCAACAACTAGGCATAGTGTCAATGTCGAACCGTACCAGGGGAGAGCTACTGTTTCTCTCACACAACATCGCCCAATTATCTCCTAACTAACTCTAATTAAGCACGATCCGGCACGTGGGCAAACTTGATCTCGCACGTCAGCCACCGAACGACTCACGCAATGTTAGCAGCAACAACACTCTATCTATAATGTTGCCGGTGAGAAATCATCGCCTTTAAAATATAAAAACTACTTTATCTTCGAGATGGACGCAGAGAACTGTGTCAAGAACTGAACAGAGAATCTATCTGCCACTATGCCGAATTAAATCAGCAAAAATGACCTCACTCCAGCTTTGGAAATTTCGAATGTCCACCTGTAGACCATAATTTTGGACTATGGCACCTGTCAGTCCAGGATGGCTTTGATGCTAGTGTTGGGGCACGTTTTTTGTAACCATACCCCAACAGAAGGCGTATGTATAATCAAATCAAATGGATACATGGCTTCCCTCCCACATAGACTTACAGACCATTTTTTTTGCCCAGAAACTTAGACACTTGGTGACACCAGACTTCCATGCCGAAAGCTGATTCCTGGTAAAGAAGAAGACATCCAGAGACATCCGAGCTGGAAACTGTTGTTTCATATGTACATATATTCCCCTCACCAAAAATTTAGGTAAAGGTGACCAGAAAAAAAAAAAAAAAGAGAGAAAAATGGAGAAGGAAGATCTCTAAAGACTGAAACTTATAAAATATCCTTCCAGAGAAAGGAAAGCATCACATTACAGTCCAGGTAAAAAGGGCCTGGGTCAATTTTAGCCAAGACGGGGGGCGATATATATACCATCCCGAGAAAAAGGGAGGATTGTATTTCAACCCATGTGGAAAGACGGGGGGCTGGAGTCTGAAATCTTACACTACCGTCGTGGTTGTTTCTCTCTTTAGATTTTTTTGTTTTGGTAATACGATATGTTCTATTTTGACGAGGCCTGGGGCGTCTATGAAATTGATACTGGAGCGTTGGCCATTTTGATTGGTGTTTTTTTCGGCGAATGAAAATGGAGAGAGAGATGAATAAAAGAAGGTTCTTTGCCAAAAGGCAGGATTCGATCGGAGTCGCTCAGTGAGAAGGACGATTTTTAGTCGGGCCTGAGACGTAGAGGAGACTAGACCTTGCCGCCGCTTTCGAGAAAAGGTAAGCCATTTGTCATTATGACTTAGCACCTCCCCCCCCCCCTTTTTTTTTTTTTTTTTTGTGTAGTAGCCAACCTAGATTTCGCATGGGCCCTAAAGGGCTATAAAGTAACATCAGGTCACCTCTATCTAAATTTTACTATGTAAATAGCATATCTCGTCAGTATAGACATGTTCCCAAATTTTAAGATATTTAAATAAATATCTAGAGAAATTTTCTTGTTTCCTCTGTTACCTATTTCATACATAATTTGCCTTAGGGTGCTATTCCAACTGTTTAAATAAAATGTTGTATGTTTATTACCTATTTGAAGGGAATGTTACTAATAATCAAGTCTCCCATAAATTACCGGCCACATACATTGCCGCGAGTGTCTGTGTTTCAGTGTTTTATAGATTGCCCAATTTAATAACGATTTCGTGGGTTGTCTGATGAAGTTGTATAATAGTGTCGCGGCTGTTTCCATCTTTAGACCACTGTACTGACAATATTATATGCTCAATCCTTGCTTTATCTCAACTCTTAATCAATTACAGAGTTTTTTTTTTTTCCCCTTTTCTTTTTTATTTATTTTATTTATCCTATTTGCACAAATTGTATTACATGTGATGATGTAAAGACATATGCCGATAGTGCATCACTGACAGCTGTGCTGCTATTATACAACATTAAGGTCTTGCTGCGGGTTATGTACATGGGGTTGTTGGCCTAAATTGCTATATATATATATATATACTTAAGTAAGGAGACTTTAATAAGTCACATCGTGTACCCTCCCTTTTCAACTATCCAAACCGGGGAGCGCATCAATGTCGCCCGCCGCGGGGCTCGAATTTAGTATATGTTTCTTCCCCTATACTTTAGAAACATATACCTAATGAAAAGCCATACTATTTTTAAGTATTGGTGAAGTAGTCCACGCATCCTGAGATTAACAGTCTATTATAAATCGTGAATTTTAATTTATGCTTTCCGTTTCACGGGCATTTTATCAGGCAATGAAAGTTATGTTGAAGCGGTGTATACCGCATCTCTCGCCGCTGTCTTTTACGATTCACATTGTTTGTGGCAAAAACCTAAATATTATCATTGATTTCTGATATCAAAGTAAAACGTCTATGGGGATGAGTATCTTTTATTCTGGTCTTCTCGAGCTTTCGAGCTTGTCCGCCCTTCTACAGGAGAAACATATACAATATATCAAGAAAATATAACGTCGCCTGATGCTAAAACTATTATGATTCTATGTACATATATATATATACATTAGAAAGTTTTGCATATTATTTGTTTTCTTAAGACATATTTTTTTTGGATTAAGGTATTACACATATTCTACTATTGTTTGCTATATTCTATGAATTATCTTATAGGTTAGAAATTCTATTATTTAAGTAGTTTTATAATAGTTATTGGCTATTACATATAAGTTACTTATATTATTGTTGATATTATTAGCTGGTACTAGGATATATTGTGTTATATGTTTCGGGCAAATCTATTTCTATTAATGCTATTGTGTTTTCTGAATAATAGAGAATCAATTATAAGCCTTTGATATTTGCTGTTTATGTTATTGTAATGTATTCTAGGTTCTCCTAATGCGAAAGTGTGACCTGTTCCTTTGCAGTATTGGAAAATTAGAGACCTATTGTCTTGATTAATAACGTTGCGTCTATTGCAACCGACTTTTTTTTTTTTTTCATGATGCCGCCAACTGCATATGATCCTAAATATCCTGTATACACTCTGACAAGGGAAGGTTATCCTGAATTGACAAATGTACAATTTTGTCTATAGTAGAGATTTCCAAGATTCTATTTCTGAAACATTTTTTTTTGGATGAAGACAAATAAAACCATCTTGATAGTATTGAATTTTACAGTAAATACATTTGCCAGCAGAAGGCATGATGAGATTACATGAAATTTAAACCAGTTATATGTTTAGTATGTTCCTTCAGTTGTAATTTGACACCGTCTTGAAATAAAGAAATTGGACGGTGCGCTATATCTTGATGCTGGATATTTCTGTGTCAGAAAGGTGTAGTTATTCTGTTTAATGAGAATTCCAATAATTATCGAAATTTAGCAGATTATCATTGGGGATTTGAACAACTGTCTTGAAAATTTTTGAACAGCCTGAGTAGATAAAGGAATCCTGGAGTTAGAGTGGAGAATTAGTAGTACAGACTGACCACTCGACGCAGATAACTCTAGAGAACAATTATTGTGTTAATCCGCCGTAGACAAGAAGAACATTGATCCTCAGGATATTCGATAGGCAGAATTTTGAGAATTGATAAGGTCATGGTTAAAGTTAACACAGGCATATGGGAGTTAAGACAGTGATTTAAACAAGATAAGAGGCAGCCTTGTGTCTTAAAAACTTTCAGTGGAAGCAGATGCCACTGCAAATATTCAGGTCTAATAATTTCCAAATTTGAAGTCATGCATGACGGGTTAGCACGGGATTGACGCCTGGACGGGTTTCTACTGGGATTAATCGAGCTTGCGAAAGAACTAGAAGAAGTGTGACATGTCACGCCACTGTACTAAATTAATAATTGAGAAGATTTATGTTGAGCCAACTGAAATTAGTAAAGAATTAAGAGATTAAGGTCTTATTCTTTGAGTTTTACACTAATTTCAATTACGCGATATGGACGGCGTTATAAGTTGGGTGGAAATGATTCGGCCGCAATGGGATGGTCTCCTAGAGATGGTACGATCAAATAATACTTATTGAATGCCGGGCGGGATCGCATAAAGCATTAAACGATATCAAGAAATGCTTAAAGAAACACCCTAGAAGATTGGGGATCGACAAAATGACGACATGGAAAATGCTCAACATTGTACATTGGCAGCAAAATGATATCTTGCTATTGTATGGACGACCACTCCTTCCTGAAATGTGCAGCGGATGTTAGTCCCAGAATTAGGTCCTTGAGGCGACACTTTCCTGTGCAGATCACATAAAGACGCATGACAAAACAGCACATGAGCATTTAAACTAGCTTCAATTCCTGCCATTAATTAATTTAGTTGACCAATAGCTATAGAACCGCTGGAGACCTCCATACCCTGTGTGAATATTTTAGTGAGAAATGAGCGATTCAATTCTATGAGCCATGAGGTATCCTGTAAGATCAGAGCTGTACCCCATTCAATTTTTTTTAATAGTAGCCAGTGCGAGATATTTCCAGAATGTTTGTTTCTTTCTCTAACTGTCATATAATTCGGAAACTAGAAAACTACACTATTTTGATACAGTTTACATCTAGCATCCATGTGAACTCAATATGACTATTGAAAGTAGATTGAAGATGAATGAGCGAGCCAACCTAAAGAGAACGAGTTTAATATGCTTACAATCAGTAGTTGAAACAGACTATTCGCACAATTTTGTTATGTTCTCTCTCTAAATGATCTATGACATTATAGGTTTTCTTAACAAGGTAACTACCCCGCCGAGTGTATATGGAGTTATAAAGCTTAAGGGTCATAGGCTGTTGGAATAGAGTAGTTCAAAATTAAGAGTGATAATAGATCGGGATCCAGATCCCGATGACGGGTTTCGAGGAAACACCAGAGGGATGAAAAGGCAGTGAAATGTGTAGAAAATGATGGAAGAGAGATGAGAGAGAGGGGATGAAAGAGGTGTTGAAAGTGATGAAAGGAGTGAGAAAGCGTTGAATGTTGATGAGAAAGGGATAGAAAGATGCAGAAAGATGTTGAAGGAGAAAGAATTGAAAAAGTTGGATAAAGAGTTTTGTAAATAGTAGATAAAGGTTGATAGAAGAAAGTACACTTAATGTGTAAAGCGTAGCTGTCGGCCGCAATATCGCCTCGATAGAAATATTTCTTTTAAAATAATACATATATGCACTGGGGGTTTGTGTAAGCTGATCTACCTAAGTTTCAGCAACAGTACACACTAATTAATATAGATGGGTCTTTATTAATTACAATATTAGGTTATATATTAAATAGCAAATATGTCTTAGTGTTAGGGTGAACTTTAAACAGTTTGCAGTTTTTTTTTTTTTTTAAACATGTGTTCTAGTGCTAAGTGTTGAAAGGAGCTTTAACACCATGTTTCAGGGTTTGTGTGTTATTTGTCTCAACCTTGTCTTTGTGCAGAATACCGTCTCACAACCTTACTGTAGTGTTTGTTGCCATCTTTAAAGATCTTCACAATTTGTTTTAATATTAGTGTGTCATTTAGAGAAAATTGTCACAACCTTATCCTTGTATAGAACACCGTTTTGACACCGTTTTATTTAATAAGTTATATGAGAGATTTTAGATATAGTATAAGAGTTACTATTTACATGAGCCAAATCGACCCAACAGTTAGAGCAAGAGGGGGGAACTCAGATATTTCCTCCTTTCACGTGACGCGACTGTTCACCCCGACCGGTCGTGCCAGATAAGAGGGAATACCAGGAAACTCTGTCCTCCTTGCACTTCGGGTTTTGTGATAGGGCTCCATGCTCGCTACAAGGACTACATCTTGGGTTTTCGTGTTCTCCTAGTGTAGAATTGGCTCAGCCTCATTTTTAGTATAGTATATAATTAAGAGTTGTCTCACAATCTTGTTTTAATATGACACACCGTTTTGAAGAGCCTGTACAACCTGTCAGGATATGATTTAGGAAAATTTTAGTTTCTTTTTATTGTTATATTACAATTTTATCCAACAAGGGGTGACAACCAGAGCGGACTCAGAAGTAATGAGACGAGGGGAAGTTGACAGAGTTAGTGTGAACAGTTTAACTTTACGCAGGTCTACAAGGGTGAAAAGGCCCACACAGTGTAAATTCTGCTTAGACTGTCGCCTCTAACTAGGATTTTGGAGTGTGTACGGAGAATCAGCTCGATAGAATGAGAAGTTTAGAGATTTCAACCTTTTTTTTTTTTTAAACCTTTTTTTTTTTAAGTAGAACTTCATTAGGATTCTTTTTTTTTTTTAATACAAACTATTTCTTGTTAAAACCCGAGTTTCAAAGACCAATGAGAATAATGTATACCATTGTGAATTAACTATTTAGTGTAAATCTGAAATTTTAGTTATTATCAGGAGTAATAGGTGAAGGAAGGTGTAGGAAATCACAACTTAGAGGGGGGCTATGTCTAAAACAACAAACCTAATAGGCATCCTATGGCTTGTGTTGGGTAATTCAGAAACCCTATAATCCCTGGCCTTCAGGTAGTAGCTTTGAAATAGGTTTCTAATGAGGACATGAAAGGTCAATCTTTCAGAGTGAAGTTGTGAGGTATAGGGACCCTAGGCCAGGGGTAGAAGTTAAGTAGGCCCAGACTGTAGTCGATCCTTGGAAAGCACTTGAGAATGTTAGTGTTGGGTAGTGAATCGTAAACCCTATAAATCCATCTTTCAATAGAGTGCTGAGGTCGGACTACTGCAAAGGGGGCAGACGCACGAGGAAGTAAGAAGAAAGTGACTTCACCCACGGTGGCTAGGGGAGAGACTCAATCCGCTTTTATGAGGTGTCACGCTTAATGGTCCTTTATTCGCCATTATAATTTGTGTATGTCTTTATATAGAATTGTCGTGAAAAGTCGCTTGGTGTCAAGGCAAGGGCAGTTTTTGAAGTTACACTGATTTTTTTTAGTAGGTTAGCTTCCAGATTATTTAGAATTGTTAACATTTGATTGTTAACAATCATTTATCGAGTATAAAGTGTTAGTATATATAGAGCTTGTACAGAGGCATTTTCTTTGAGTAACCTAGGGCTTTAGTTCCCAATTTGTTTTAATTAGAAAACTTTATTTGATTTCACATTAGTCCTGGAATTTAGAAATTGTTAGGGTTTATTTGATAGAGATTATTGAGTGTTTTGGCGTCTATAGCAGCTTTTAACTTTAGAATGAATGCCCACAGTGACTGAATTTTTTTTTTTTTTGTATGAATGTGAAGTGGAATAAATGATGAGAAGGTTAAAAACTAGTATACTGTTAGACCAAAATTACTTTAGAGCGTGTCAGGGAATTTAATAGGTTCAATTTTCAATTTTGATTTCTTTATTTGTTAAGAACGATAGCCTCACAGGACTGTAAAAACTCTATTGTTAGGAAAATATTCGCTCCATTTTTGTTAGGTCTCCCCTTTCGGGAGTATAAAATTTTAATTTCTATTACTAGGGTAATCAAGTACTCTTTGTTATTTATATCAACTTGAATTTTAAGAGTCGTAGATAATGATCATATCTCGATTCTCAGACTGGAAGGTTGTGGGAGGTTATGATCAGACCAGAAACCCCACCAAACTTCCCCTCATTAGAGGGAACGAAGAGGTATAGATTGAATTTTATGCAGGATGGGGGATTTGTTTTAGCCATGCCGTATA
Organism: Cordylochernes scorpioides; assembly: GCA_030710605.1. NCBI lineage: Eukaryota > Metazoa > Arthropoda > Arachnida > Pseudoscorpiones > Chernetidae > Cordylochernes > Cordylochernes scorpioides. Next base: position 61,602,742 of record CP092866.1, read on the forward strand.
GCCTGGGGTATAACGGCGCGACCTTGGGTAACCGATCTGACACCGTAGTTTCGACGCTTTTAGCGTGGCTGGAGCGAGGGTATTCCAGACGGGAGGTCCTGTAAGATTGGCAAGTAGGCAGAGATTGCCCAGTTATTCTAGACGAAGTGTTTCCGTCTATTGAATTTTTTTTCGGTACCAGTTTGATCCCCCATAGCTAGCGGAAGTTTCTTCTAATAAAGGATTCGCCCTGCCATACGTTTTGTTGGAATGAATTCGAGTATAAGACAGATTCGAGAGGCAGAATAAGTAATTATTAGGACCTTCAACGAGTTTAAACTCGTTCCATGATAGGATAAGATTTTAAAGTATTAGTTAAATATAAGGACCGCGAACGAGACGCCAGAACGAGCCAATGAGTCAAAGTTTTAGAAGTGTTGTATTGAGGACAGTAGAATTAAGAGCAGTTATACAGGGAGTAGAATTCTGAAGGAATTTGTAAAAGAACCAAAATTTCAGATTGATAAAATTCAAATTTATAAGATGTAGATTTGTAGGATTCAGGTCAATGAATAGAGGGTATATTAGTAGATGAAAGTAATATGAATTTCTTGGAAGGGGGAGGTAGCTGAACTGTACACACCCCAGAGACAAGGTAAACGGAGTCACAAACAAAATGGGAGAAGTTGATTAGTTTCTCTGTCAGACAGGGAGCTTTCTTCATACGGTTGTCACCCTAGATTTAAATGGACTGTGTAGTTTAATAGAGGTCTGGGCTATGTTCCATTTGACCAAGATTCTAAATGACGTACCCATCTGAGTTGAGAGTATTGTAACAGAGGAATCTAACACATAAGAGAGAACCCACCCTCCAGTAGGATCGGGATAGACGAATATTACCCAGTGACCAACTCGTGATTCCAGACTGAATAAGATTAAAAAAAAAAAAACTTAACTGAGATACTAAACCTTGAACCTTCAGCGCACAAATATACATTATGTTTACATTTTCTTTTTCAATATGTTATTATTTTTATATCATATATATTATATTATAGTCATATACTATTCATTTCAACAATTTTATTTTGAAATTCATGATATTAATATTTATATTAAATATTTAATTATATATATTTTGTCACCATATATAATCTTGTAGTAGTTTTCTTTTGTCATCTATCATGGGATGATTTTTACCACTTATATCTTAACATATTTAATCACTATCTACATGATATGTTTTTACTTCAATATATATGTTATACTCATCATATAACATGGAAGGATTCATTTTATCATTACATATTTCGTGCCTTATTTAATGATTACTTACATAATTTGTTTTCTGTAATTTTATTTAGCAAAAGTCATCATGTCATAGGCTAATCATTATATACCAAGATATTTCTTTCAGCTAACTATAATTATCCTTTCCTTTGATTGTATATATATATAACTATACCACACGAATGTCTTGATTGGTACGAAAATAAAGATGCTGGCATGTTTTAGGAGTTGGACTAGTCAGTTATTTCTAAACGACTTCTTGGCGCCCAATTTTTTATATATAATATGTAATAGGGAAATGTCCTAACTGTATTGTTAGCAGAAAGAAGGTAGCAATGAATCCAGTACCCCAAGAGGCAAGGATGGGGTTGAGAGGACTTACCACTAGGAAGGCCTACTCCTCAAGACCAAAGAAGAAAGTGGAAGGGTGGTATATATACCCATGAATGGTAAGACAGATGACCTTGCTTACTTCCATACATATGATATGACTGTCCCCAATAACCTATTTTGATAACAGTGTTCTGACAGAATAATAGCACATAAAAACCCCTTTGCCAGGATGCGCAATGCCCACTAATGTTCGGAATAATAAACATCTAGAATGGCATACCATCATTTTGACTAGCCTTACCTTCCCTATAGGTTTCGGTACATCTGGCTTCACCTAGTAATGGAAAATGCATTTTGCTAGAAATGGGCCTGCTTTCATAGTAACTGATGAAAGGCAGATGAATAATGAATAGCACAAACGCATTTGTCCATTACTTGGCAGGGGGAGGATTGTTGGGGCACGTTTTTTGTAACCATACCCCAACAGAAGGCGTATGTATAATCAAATCAAATGGATACATGGCTTCCCTCCCACATAGACTTACAGACCATTTTTTTTGCCCAGAAACTTAGACACTTGGTGACACCAGACTTCCATGCCGAAAGCTGATTCCTGGTAAAGAAGAAGACATCCAGAGACATCCGAGCTGGAAACTGTTGTTTCATATGTACATATATTCCCCTCACCAAAAATTTAGGTAAAGGTGACCAGAAAAAAAAAAAAAAGAGAGAAAAATGGAGAAGGAAGATCTCTAAAGACTGAAACTTATAAAATATCCTTCCAGAGAAAGGAAAGCATCACATTACAGTCCAGGTAAAAAGGGCCTGGGTCAATTTTAGCCAAGACGGGGGGCGATATATATACCATCCCGAGAAAAAGGGAGGATTGTATTTCAACCCATGTGGAAAGACGGGGGGCTGGAGTCTGAAATCTTACACTACCGTCGTGGTTGTTTCTCTCTTTAGATTTTTTTGTTTTGGTAATACGATATGTTCTATTTTGACGAGGCCTGGGGCGTCTATGAAATTGATACTGGAGCGTTGGCCATTTTGATTGGTGTTTTTTTCGGCGAATGAAAATGGAGAGAGAGATGAATAAAAGAAGGTTCTTTGCCAAAAGGCAGGATTCGATCGGAGTCGCTCAGTGAGAAGGACGATTTTTAGTCGGGCCTGAGACGTAGAGGAGACTAGACCTTGCCGCCGCTTTCGAGAAAAGGTAAGCCATTTGTCATTATGACTTAGCACCTCCCCCCCCCTTTTTTTTTTTTTTTTTGTGTAGTAGCCAACCTAGATTTCGCATGGGCCCTAAAGGGCTATAAAGTAACATCAGGTCACCTCTATCTAAATTTTACTATGTAAATAGCATATCTCGTCAGTATAGACATGTTCCCAAATTTTAAGATATTTAAATAAATATCTAGAGAAATTTTCTTGTTTCCTCTGTTACCTATTTCATACATAATTTGCCTTAGGGTGCTATTCCAACTGTTTAAATAAAATGTTGTATGTTTATTACCTATTTGAAGGGAATGTTACTAATAATCAAGTCTCCCATAAATTACCGGCCACATACATTGCCGCGAGTGTCTGTGTTTCAGTGTTTTATAGATTGCCCAATTTAATAACGATTTCGTGGGTTGTCTGATGAAGTTGTATAATAGTGTCGCGGCTGTTTCCATCTTTAGACCACTGTACTGACAATATTATATGCTCAATCCTTGCTTTATCTCAACTCTTAATCAATTACAGAGTTTTTTTTTTTCCCCTTTTCTTTTTTATTTATTTTATTTATCCTATTTGCACAAATTGTATTACATGTGATGATGTAAAGACATATGCCGATAGTGCATCACTGACAGCTGTGCTGCTATTATACAACATTAAGGTCTTGCTGCGGGTTATGTACATGGGGTTGTTGGCCTAAATTGCTATATATATATATATATACTTAAGTAAGGAGACTTTAATAAGTCACATCGTGTACCCTCCCTTTTCAACTATCCAAACCGGGGAGCGCATCACTAGGAATGCTTCTGTATTTTTAAAGAAGTTCTGACAAAGAGGTTGGATCAATTTGTAAAAATGCTTATGGCGAATTGGCGTCAATATTTCAGGCATAGGATTGGAACGACTACTTCGCCAGAAAAATGACCATTTTAGCCATTCAGCAAGCTTTCATAAATCCCTTGTTAGAAAAAGCAACATTGGAGAGCCATAATCCTGAGTTATAGCCTCCAGGCAGTCTTTCTGAATTTGCTATGAGACCTTTTCACATACGCGAATCTGCGCGATTGCAGAGATGATCAATAGATTGCGCATTTTTGATAGTATATATTTCATATAAAAACTGTATAACGGTGCAGAAAACAGATAAATATTCAGCAATTTTATATTGTGGTAGTTTTGATATGGATGGAGCAAAAAGGATGTGAATACAAAACATTATTTTGAGAAACAACTAAGTCAATCACTGATCTCATTGGGCAATACACCCGCCATTATAATTCATGTAGCTCACTCACACAAGGCTATAACATGCAAATTTATCTCAAATAAAAAATACACATCTTGGATAGAAAAATATATTGCTTTTTTTATCCAAGATGTACCGTTTTTTATTTGAAAGTTCAATCTTATGGATTGCGCGCTATATTTTTAGAAAGAAACAAATTTACATAATGTCTTACATAGGCTTTTTATAAGCCTCATTCAGATAATGTTGAGAGAGATATATACTCGTGGTTTAATCAAGATAAATTACCCTGTGAAATATGGAGAATAATATCAGTTATTTAAATAAAGAAGGCATCTCCTGACCACAAGCACATGTGGTTGTGGTCAGGAGATGCCTTCTTTATTTTTAATATCAACACCTGACCCACTTATCTTTTATTTTTTTCTATTGTTTTTTCATCAGTTATTTAAATATAAAGAGAAATTGGTATTTCAAATATAAAAATACTCTCTTAAAGCCATGGAATAGATGGAATTGTTTGTTTGCAATAGCTTAATTTAGGAATGAAATTAAAATCACCAGGGCCAGGCCAGATGGAAAGGAGGAAGCAATAAACTTGCTGTAAACACATGAGCCCAGCTGATCCTGTAGGGACACCTGATCCATGAACACTGAATGAGCAGAGTGTCCAACTTTGGAGCATCTTCTATACATGTTCCTCGTATCAGAAGCTGCCATTAGAGCTAAGTCGGCCTGCTACTGGAGAGTGATCCCAGGCTTAACTGATACTTCTAACATTCAGGAGAAGCTCAACGGTCAAAGTCTAACATTGAAGTTGCCTATTAACATTCCCCATTTGTTTTAACAGTTCTAAATTTATTTTAGTCTTCTCTCAATCATATATCTTTATTTAAATGCAATTCTACTGTCCTAAAAGCTTATGTCCATAGTTTGCTTAAATACCATTTCTAAGATTCTACCCTTCAGTGTTGCATATAAAAGCAGAATGATCCAATACAGATTTGAGATCTAAAGAAGCGGTCTGGTAGATTAAAAAAATTGGCAAAACCGCTGGGAGGGTTCACCACTGATGAGCCAAGCCCTCCCAATATTTTTTCATCGTAGTAAGGACAGTAGAAGTTTGATTTATCTGTGAAAAGAAACATTCGCATTTTGGTGTTTTCGTTTGTAGCATATTGTATAAAGGTATATGATTAAGAGAAGACAAAATGAAATTTAGAGCTGTTAAAACAAAGTGGGGAATGTAGACAATTATTATTAACAATAGACAATAGGCTTTTTGGTTATTTCTTAACTTTTAGTCATTAATAGCTTCACACACATGGTAAAAAAACAAGTCCAAATTCAAATAAATATAATAATATGTGATCTTTTTGATATATCCTGCAAATTTGATATATGTAATCTGATTTGTATACGATTTCAATTATATTTACATTAACTTTTATAATTAAACCCCCCAAGAGTTATTAAAGCATATCTAAGACCAAAAAGTCACTTTATGGATCAAAATGAAGAAAATTTCTCCTCAACATTCAACAAGCTGGAGAAAAGTTGTTTAAAGTCAAGAGCAAGACACCCAAAGGAGGAGCAGTATAGTCTGAACTAAAAGGGGTAACTGATACTTTATGTGATATAATTGTAAAGAAATGTAGATAAACCATTACTCTAATACATGGGTTGCTCCTTTTGTGTGTGAGTGTAACCTAAATAAAGCTAATTCAAACTGGAAGTATTAGTGCATTTGCCATAAATACAGGATTTACTACAATTCCGTGTTATTTCTCAAATAAAATTAATTTTCTAATATGTGCAATAATACACTTATGGACAAAAAGAAGTTGTACCTTTTAGCATGTATATTGGGATTGAGACAATAACTGAAAGATATACACAGTGATCTTTATTGAAGACACATGAGATAACAAAGTGTGAACAAAATGTATTCAGTCTCTTTCAAAAAAAAATTAACTGGCAATATTTAAAACTTTCTGTTACCTTAAGTTTTTTTCCATGAGTGTATGTTGGAATGGTCTGGTGGAGAAACAACTGGGAGAGTTCACTACTGATGACCAGCCCTCCCAATATTTTGTCATTAATATAAGGGTCATCTAGAGTAGGAAATTGGTTTTATATTTTAAAGAGAGCACACACACAAAATTGTGTTAATTCCTATTTACAAACCTTACTAAAATATTTTAAACAAAAGTGTGTTTTCTACATTTGGGTTTTTCACCTAGGGTCATACAAGTAGACATAGATTTCTACAGTAAAACTTTGCTATAACCACCAAAGTATTCTGGGCTGCACTATAAGTGAGATAACATATCACCAAAGAGATCAACAAAGTCAATGTGGGTTTGGGACCAGGAACACAATAAGTGAGAGAATGTTATAAGTGGCTGTATTATTACATAGGATTTCACTGTATTTACCCTTGTTCCAATTTTTGTGAGAATTATTTATTCAAGAGAATATAATGGTCAGTCTTCTTCTTTCTTATCTACACTAAATCACATTAAGCCTGTAGAGCTTGAGACTTTTGATGGTGTCTGCTGGGGATGAGTAGAGGTCATCAATGAATGAGCCAATACAGTCAATGATGTGGTTTAGGATTGCAGGTTGAGAATTGCACTTAGTAAATAGTGAGAAAACTTGCAACTATTCTGGAAAGTCATTGTCCATAGATGACCAGACTTAAGTCAGGAAATCAAAGACTGTTGTTCTCTTGGGAGAACAGAATTGGTGCTTGTCCCTCCTGCTCTGTACCAGTAATGTGCGGCATTAGATTTCCATTCCTGCAGCCATTGGGTCTTGATAGTACAGAAGAGGTCTCTTTCATCTAGTTATATATAATGGTCACTTGAGAATTCAATAAGATAAATATATCATCATTAACTTATAGCACCTTCTATCGATGAAAATTATAAACATTTTTTTAAAACACTTTTCTTCTAAAATAAATATAATTTAGTTCCACAGCCCTTATCTTGCAATGGATAAAAATTGAAAAAGGGAGGGCATCAGTGGTGAATCCTCCCAGCAGTTTCACCATTTTAATCTCTAGACAGCTTTCACTATTGTGTTGGACAAGTTTCTCATATACCCTGCACTTGCTATTGAATACAGTAAAATGGTGTTTTGAATAAACTCTAGACATATGCTTCTAGGACTGTAGAAATGTATATCTAAATTAAAGATATCTCTTCCACAAATAAGCCTTTTATTTAAAAATCAACATTTAAAATATCATCAACTAAGCCCATCTATCTCAATGAAAATTACAAACATATCTTTTAATGCTACTTTTCTTCTATATAAAATAAACAAAGTCAAATACATTAGTGAAGCAGTCTGGAGATTAAAATGGCAAAACCACTGGGCATTACTGATGAGCCATGCCCTCTCTTTCAATTTTTACTCATTGCAGGATAAGGGCTGTAAGAAATCAATTTTAATTATATTTTATAAGTATTGTTTTAAAATGTTTATAATTCTCAGTTATAATATTGAATCAATATATTATGTACAGATATTAACAATTTTGATCATTATATTTTGCTACTATCTGTACATCTCAGGGATTTTATAATGTTGTTTTGTATCAAGTAAATTGCTTGTGCCATTCTGATGGTTCCTATATTTATTTATTTATTTTTTTTGCTTATTCTTTAGTACACGTGGTACAGGCCATGATAATCATGGTGGGTAGTTAGCGACTGCTTTTACTGTAAGCGCACCACATGTCTACACATGTGAAAAGCAGTTCGACTTTGCACTTACAAATGTGACAGAGCCTCATTTGGTTACTTTCACTCGCTGGTGGGGTTGGACTTTTGCAAGAATCGGGGGCCATTGGAGTATCCTATATTTCTACATTACAATATTGAAATATTGTGTGGCCAGCAAGTTATCCAACAAAAGTTTGACACTGTGTATTGAAACAAATAAATACAGGTTTGGGATATAAGTTGGTGTGTTTAGACACCAATCAAGGTTATAGTTTGAAATCAATTTTCCCTCTAGATGAAATATCAGTTCTGACTCCCCAGACTTTTAATAATCCAAACCTAGCTTGTCATAGTAGGATGTTATAGATGCATGTGTTGTATACAATTCTTCAGAATGAATGCAACTTGCCATTACATATTTTGTCAATATATAAGTCAATTTTCAAGTGTAAATGTTGATAAATTGATGCATACCCCACATTCCCCATGGGAAATCAAATACTCTAGCCATATATCTCCAATAAGGTCAGCAGTAATCATGAAAGACCTTCTACTCTGTTTTGTGTAATTCTCTTCACCTCTTCCTATCTTTGATTGCCAACTGATCCTTCCTTTCATAGACTGATGATCCTCAGAATACATGTCTTTCAAAACTTTCAATCCCCTTTGATTAGCTCATTTAGAAAAATATGTACTCATGTCAGAGTCAGCAGCAAAGGCTTCCATGTTAGGAACGGCCTCAAATTACAGGCAAAGTCAGACTTTCACCAAAGTGTGTCTGGATCATGGTGCCATGATCAATGATAGCTGCACCCCTACACCCTATTCCATGAGATCATAAACTCATGGAATTTGTGTAATCACAAGGGGATAAGAAACAACAACTATAGTTGTCTCCATATAGTCACCAAGGGTTGAACTTGAAGTAGCCCATACAAGTGTAGCCACAACACCACTATGGATATTACCATATTTTATTGTAACCAGTACAGTACAATACATAGGAGGAGGAGGAGGGTGGGGTGGGGGAGCACACAAATCATAACATTGTTCACTGGAAGGAAAAACAAAATAAATATGTAATAGGGGGGATATATATATAGAGAGAGATATAGAGAGATAAATAGATATATATGAAGGAATATAGAGTTGAGAGAAAGGATTATAGAGATAGTGTATGTATGTATGTATGTATAGAGAGATAGAGAAGTAAGTTAACAAGCCTGTCGAATGAATGGGACAGTTATATATAGAGAGGAGGAGGAGTATAACAGTGCAGCACTAGGGAACAACAACAACAACCAGCTAAGATGCAGCAGGTGCACTGGTGTACATGGAATGTTGAAGAGAGAGAGAGACCTTACAAAATCACCACAAGTAGAGGAAGGAAGGAGAGGGGAGGGGATAGCTATGGTACAGTTTGTACAGAGACAGCCCCGCCGGGTACAAGAGCCTGGAGACTGCCCGAGGAAGAAAGCTGGGGGGGGAGGATTGGGCCGTCATTTGGAGGTCATCATGGTCACAAACTCTGCCCCAACATTTACAAATTTTAGAAATAATTAATGTGAAAAGATCAAAAATACTTCACACATGACACAAGGACCTCAGAGTCTAAACCACTGGGTTAGGGTGGATTTAACTGACCTGGGTGATTGCACACAGGTTTGGGGTTTAATTTGATGAGAAGAGATATTATTTATTTTTTTAAATATATCTCTCCTCCCACTATGTAGTAATCAATTGGTCTGATAGACAGAAGTAATGCCTTAAGCAAAGAGGACTCTGTTGTTCTATTTGTAGATAGAGACTATTTGAACTTTTTTTCAAACAGTTCAAATAGTCTCTATCTACAAATTTACCCTCTTCCCACATCAATAAGTTATCCATGTGACCACATGGACCATGCATGTGGTACATGCGTGTATTCGTGTAATCAAGGGGATAAGAAACAACAACATGTGAAGTGTAAAGGTGAGATGCTGCTTCTAATTAAGGGATATTCTAACAGCTGCAACACTCCTTGTATTACATAAACAGGAGAACTATGTGTTCCTTTATTTGGGTCAACCTGGCAGATGTCAGGCAGGCTACATGACTAACCAACAAAACCCAATTGGCTTGAATACTCACCCAGTTCTATTGAAATAAAGTAACATATAAGTTCTTGTGTGTGTTAACTAGCAATTTATATCCGTACACACTCTCTAACTTAGAAATGAAACAACTGTTTTAAAAAAATATATAATTACCATCTTTAAGGTATCCTTTATTCTAGATTACTTGGAGATACCTTTCATTTTAAGAAATTGTTGAATGAGGTTATATGAACCCAAGTTCATTTGACATAAGTCAAACATAAGAACAATAAATAAAGAGAAACCAACAAGAAACCCATGTTAGAGTTGTCAATGTAGAGTTGAAACAACTTGTGTATTTACATGATAGCTCTATTACTTATCCCAAGTTCATGATGATGTAAGTAAACCACATGCCTACAGCTTGCACTCACACAATTGGAGACCATTAAAACAATTTCTTAAAACATTCTTTCAATATAGGTGTCAGACACACAGAGGTGGAGAAACCCTCGGACATCCCTCTAGTTGATTGTGGCAAATGAGATAGATATTGCTTGCTGTGGGGGATATAATATAATAGGACCTCTCTATTCAACCAACATTTATTATAATGGAATATCTCCTAACCTACTACCACATCTTTGGCTTAAAAGTGAAGATTGAAAGGGGAATTTGTTGGCATATTGAGAAAAAGTAGAGTAATTATAGTGTTTTGGTGAATTTTGGAGGGAGATGTAACTATAACACAGAATTCTGGCCTGTCATCATATGTTGGCAGACTGCCACTACTGATCAATCCATCAATTTAATATAAGCTTGGGGCAACATCTGCCACATAGCATGGCATCATCCTCTGCTGTCTTATTCACTTATTATTTCACTCATTCCGAGAGAAACCTAATACACCTATCCCCCGATTTACACTGTACTTGTTTTACACGTTTTCGCTTTTACACGGTTTTCCCAAATAAGTTTTTTTTTTTTTTATCGCACTATACTAAATGCTACTGTGATTGAACACATGCGCTGTGTACACATCTCACGAGGAATCCCGAGCTTTATGTGCTGACAACATATTTTAACCTGTCAATGCATTTTATTTTTATTTCTGTTTACACCTATCCCCCGATTTACACGTTTTTCTCAAGAACGTATCTACCGTGTAAATCGGGGGATAGGTGTATAATAATTTTAATTGAGATATTCCATTTAAATTATAGAAACCAACTAAACACACCAACTAGGTGACTAACAACAAAGCTCTCTGTATCAATAATAAAGGATAGAATTATGGTATAGAAATATTATAAAGTTTGGTTATCTTGTGTTAAGTTACATCTTCAATGGCGCCAACACAACACTCTCACAATGCTCAATTATCAAGTGTACAGGAGGTTTTAAAAAATTACAGGGGAGAGGATCCTGGTTACTTCTATTTTATATATGCTAGGTTTGAAAGTATAAAACATGCCCTTGTCTAGAACATTACTTGCCTACACCTTATATAGGAAAGTGCATCTAGTACTAAGTACCATGCTGAGACCATCACTGACCATGATGAAGGACAATCTCTCTTGTACAATAGAACTACCTCTCTGTAAAGGACAACATCTAGTTTCTATCCAAAGGTAAAGATGTCCTCTTGCCAGAGAGCTGCTAAGTAGTGAAAACATTAATGTTAGGTGGTGGATAGGGGAACAACCTTCAGATATGAAGGCCAGCTGCAAAACAAGCAGAATAACTCTCGACGAATAAGCAGTTGCGAACCAACAGCAGCATTGTTAGAAAGAGGAGAAAGACCTCTTTAAAATCCTTAGTTCAACTGGCCCAGTTGATGGACCTCAGCAAGGGTCCCTCTTCAGGTAAACAGAGGAGCTGCATCTGTACTCATGTTAGTCAGCAGCAAAGGCTTCCATGTTAGGAACGGCCTCAAATTACAGGCAAAGTCAGACTTTCACCAAAGTGTGCCTGGATCATGGTGCCATGATCAATGAAAGCTGCACCCCTACACCCCAGCTCGAGGAGCACGAACACATGGAATTTGTGTAATCTTTACATAAGGAGATAAGAAACAGCAACACACCTTATATATATATTCTATCTATTTTCTTGTATACTTCTTGTCTACACTTCCTGTTAGTATTGTTACCTGTTGGTATTTGATACCAACAAGTATTACATGTTGGTTGTAGGTATTATTAGCCCACACCTGACAGCACAGTTTTGTACAGTTAGTCATTGCAAGGGAATGTACCATATTAAAAAAAAGCTTGCAGAATATCAGCTTAAGAAAAATATGATCCAACACAAATTGTTAAATACAGCTTCATCTACCTTCATCAAGGGAAAGCAAAACTTGGTCCCAATTGGTGGTCCCAGTGTGAGTTCCCAATAGAAGACAATTCAGAGAAGTTATTCAATGAGACAAAGATACCTTCGTAGTTGACCTGGCCATCTCCATCAATGTCGGCCTCCCGGATCATCTCATCCACCTCCTCGTCTGTCAGTTTCTCTCCCAGGTTGGTCATGACATGCCGCAGCTCTGCCGCACTGATGAACCCGTTGCCATCCTTGTCAAACACTCTGAAGGCCTCGCGGATCTCCTCCTCGCTGTCCGTATCCTTCATCTTGCGGGCCATCATGGTGAGGAACTCCGGGAAGTCAATGGTGCCGTTGCCTGCAATCACATTCCAACCCTTAGAATTTACTATATTCAAACTCCGCCTTTGCCGGTCCCAAGCCCGGATGAAAAAGGAGGAGGGGGAGCAGTAACAAGCTCACTAAAAAACCTGGGCTCAGCTGGCCCGGCTGATAGTACCCTGTAAGGGTTCCTAATCCAGGGATACAGGATGAGCAGCGTTTGTACTCCATGTTAGGAGCGGCTGCACATGGCGTCTGTTCCTCATGTCAGAGGCGGCCATTTATTTTGGAGCTAAGTCGGCCTGCCACTGAGTAGTGCTCCCAGTCTTAATGACAAAGGCAGATGCATTTTACTTCACCCAGTCATGATGGTTGCTGTATTAACTCATCCATTGATGAGCTCTACTCTTCCCCAACAGACATTATCAAAAGTCTCAAGCTTTACAAGCTTGATACCTTAATATGATTGAGTGGAGATAAGAAAGAAGAAGAAGAAGACTATATTCAAATTGCATTGAACACATAACAAGATCCAAACACAGGCTAATATCAAAGAATTTTCTCAATTTTAAAAGGATTAAACTTTTTTTAAAGGGTCTCTAAAACTTACTAGATGTTGGTTGTGCATATTTACATGGCAAGCAATAGAGCAAGGGCCCAAAGAAATACAAAAAGTCTAAAAATGAACTGACTCCCAACCTCTGTCACAATACAATGACTTACAGATTGTGTTGGTATTCGTGGAAATAAACTGACAAAATCTGTGATAATAAGTTTGCAGGAGGAAGATATTTAAAAATACATCAAATTTGGATTAATGACAGAGTGTGTCATAACACCAGTTTTGGTAAAGTCAAACAACGTGTATACCACAGTTTCAGGCTATGTTCCTCATCAGTACTGGGATACAAGTTCTTAACATTCTATCAGAAAAGCTATCAGTTGAATCTGCCTGCTGGTGAATTGGCTGGCTATCATAGGCTAAATGACAGATTGCAGGAAAAGATATTCATAAGCCCTTTATATATTAGACCCACAATGTGACTTACATGATATTCCACCAAGTGTACCCAGTATATAGTGAGAATTTCATCAAACACCATTTTCAATCCTGACGGGCTATACATATCTGGCCATACATCCATCACAGCCATTCCTATCAGTAGCACTCCCTGAGGGTTTGATCTAGGCTTTCCTTGAATATAAAAGTGAGTTCAATGCTTTCTTTTGGCAGCTGATTTTCTCTGAAGATTCATGATGTGTTTTATTTATTATGCTATTATATACTTTATTTTGTTTAGACCCAAACAAAGGAAGACAAAAGTTTTGTTGAAACATTGATTTTCAACACAGGCTGAATTTTTTAAAAATATATCGTATATAAATTTGTGTACAAATAGCTCTAAACATGCCAAAGTTTTCATAAGGTTGCGTATATACAGAAAGATGATTTGGCATTATGTCAAAGTAAGCAAGTACAATTTGGTTAGTCAGAGGGCACGCCAACAAAAGATGCTCTAGTGTTTCAACATCTAGACAGCATTCACATGTTGGATCATTTATAACTCTCAAGTCAAAGAGAAAACTTAAAAAGTGTTCTTTGCCAGTGAAGAACAAAGTAGTGAATTTATCAGAGCAATGAAGCTTGGTACATCTCTCAGAAAAAATCTCTTGAACATTGCATTAGTTTGAGAAAGATGAAATCTAAATTTTGTATTGATATATAATTTATTGAACTCATTTGAAAGGGGCTTATTTAGTGTTTGGTCTGTCAGAGAATTCTTCATATTGTATCTAATTAGTGATAATTTAGCCTGATGCTGATCAACATCATCAAATGTCTTTACACCTTGCTGTTAGTTTTGTATAGATCCAATTTTCCCCCGGGGTTAATGTTTGCCCACCCCAACCTATATAGTTTTAACAGATTTATTATATATTAGTAATAAGAATACTATTTTTAAGGAGTAGCAGTGATGACAGGAATTTATTCAAATATTCTCATCATTTCTAAATTCTAATTGAACAATGTTATCAGACTAAGGATAGTGTGACCTTCCACACAACTTTGGGTTTATTCAGAGAGAATAAATAATACTTTTATGGAACTGTGTTGTCTTACATGAGTTAGCAGAGCCATTCTTTATTTGAAAATTGAATACTTTAAAATTTGTTTAAAATTTTTCTCAATCAAAAAGCTGACAAAGGAAATAGTAATTTTGTTCAAGATTATATTTTGATAAAGCACAATTTGAATTATAGATATGTGGCGACCACACTTTGCTTCAGTGAGCGCGAACTGGGACAAAGCTCCACTACACACACGGGCAGTGGATGGCCTCGGCAACTGCGAGCGTCAACCTGACTATGCCTGACTACTCTGGCCACTTGCGCGGTAAACAAGAATGCTTGATCCCAATGGCTGTTACTTCTTTTCTCTTTATATATTTCTCTGGCTTTAAATAAATTAATTTTAATTATAATTTTATCAGCGGCCTTTCCACAAGCCACACCAACACATCACGCAACACTCCCACAGATACAAGAAAATAAGACCTAATCCAAATAATTTAGTAGTGACATTTCGGTAACAGCACGGTAATCAGTCTGATGATGGTAACAACGTTGTTACCGAAACGTCACACACTATTAAATTATTTTGATTAGGTCTTATTTTCTTGTATCTTCTCTTTTCCCAAATTATAAAAGCAATGAAGCAAAAATAATGACATCAGTAAATTTGCCATGAGCAGTATAAGAAAGGAAAACAAAAAAATGTTTGCTGTGCAATATTCCTTTCACCAAAACAATTCCAAAGAAAATCCTACATCATTAAAGAAAATTACATTATTGACATGAAAACTCCTTTTTTTTCAATCAATCAATTAGCCTTATATCACTCTCAAAATTGAGAACCAAGGTTGTGGACATGCACTTGGTCTGAAACACAATGCCAAAAGGAAGAAACAAGCAGAAACCTGAAAAAAAATGTTATGCCCAGGTGACAAGTTTATTGTGACATTCAAAGGGATCTGGGTTCATTGCAATGATTTCTATATACCAGGAGTTATATTAAATTCTAAATTTAACAGTAATCAACATTAGGCAAGTTAAAACAAAAACTTTTTACATGAGGATCTATTATTGTGGCAGCATTCTGCTAAAAAGCAAGCTTGCTCTGAAAAAGTGGACTCAAAAGATGAAATTTAATTCCAATGTCTATCAATTTCAAATTCTGACTTCTTTTTTTTAATAGAATACTAATTTTGTAATGGTGTAGAACAAAACAAGGTGGTTCCATCAAATTAGGGCACATACATCTTGTTCCACAGTAGAATTCCTAGAGCAGAAATACATCTGAGGCAGGAATTTAAAGCACAATGTTCTCACCAATACTTGCTAAGTATCCACATCTGAGGGCCCATGGATTTTTGTGCATTTGGCTTGTTGAAACAGAGGCTATGCAATAAGAGACATGATATGTGGCCTTTGGAAAGCTGTTGAAGTCCAGAAATGAAATTGACCTCAAAGTTTCAAATATAAAAAATTGTATAATTTTTTTTTAAATCAAGATTTGAAATCGCTATTTTAAATCCTGGATATCTTCTGTGTTGTATAAATGTCTAAAGAACAAACATTTTATATTGATACAGATATTTGTATAAAATGCAAGTGCAGCATTAAGAAGCAGTTTTCCAAAATAATAAATTGCTTTCATAAGGCACAAATTTACCTGTCAGTACAAGTAACCAAATGAGGCTATGGAAGCTTGTAAGTACAAGCTATATGTGGTGTACTTTACACAACAGTCTCTTGCATAGAAACCAACAAGAAATTAACTTAACAATCTTTCTGCCCTTGTTTGATAATCAGTGACTTGCTGCCACTACAGGGCCTACTATAGGATATTTGTGGAAATACACTCAGAGCCAAGCACCTTATGGAGTACATACATCTAGAGCAAAACCCATCTTACTGAAGCTGGATGGCAAAGGTTTAAATTAACAGCCTTGGTGACCACATGGTGCGAGCAACAGCTTGCCACTTCAGACAGGATTTCCTGCAGTAAAGAAACTGCTCAATGAAACAGCCTCCCAGAAGAGACGACCCCTTGGTTAAAAAAACATGGCTACTCCTGGAGGGGGTCATTCACTGGAGAGACAATTCCTAGTTAATCTTACAAAAGGTGCTATTTCAGTATTTTCCAAGCTTTACAGAAGAGTGAAGGAAGTTACCATCAGCATCCACTTCATTGATCATGTCCTGCAGCTCAGCCTCCGTAGGGTTCTGGCCCAGGGAGCGCATGACAGTACCCAGCTCCTTGGTGGTGATGGTGCCGTCCCCATCCTTGTCAAAGAGGGAGAAAGCCTCTTTGAACTCTGCACCCACCACACTCAGGTCAGCACTACATCTACTAGTGGATTGGTCTGTGAGCAACTTGGAGTGAAGGTATTTATGGACTTTAAGGATAGTAGAAACATTGCAGCAAGCATTTTGTTCTTCCACAAACAATTAACCAAAAAGTCTGTTAGGCAACAGTCAAATAAATATAAGGCAAAAATTCAACCCAGCCATGGCAATAGCATCTAAAATATGTAAACTGTAGGCAGGTAAGATTAAATCCAAAATTATTTGTTTATCTGAGTGTCTATTGTGCTTTTGAAATTCAACTTCACACAGTTTAGTGGTTCTTATACTTCTTGCCTGCCATAAATAAACTCAAATTTCTGATTACAATTGCTATCTATCGATAAAATTTGTAACAAATAAATTTACTGGAAATGTATTTATTTTTAATAATGCATCAAATATTATCTCTACAGAACTTACTGCTATGATAAAAGTTATTTAATGAGGGCTTGGCTCATCGGTGGTGAACCCTCTCAGTGGCTTCACTAAATTTAATTGTCACAAATTTTATTGATAGATGGCAATTGAATTTAGAAATTTAATTTAATAATATAAATTTGTTATGAAACTATATTTGCTGAAGAGCTTTGCTTGATGCAATTTCTTGAAATTATATGTATATACCTCTACAGACCTATAAGCTTATGTCCATAGGTTCACTAAACACCCTTAAGCTGCCTTCCATAGAAAATGTAGGGTATATAACAAAACCAATACAAAAGTAAAAAAGTCGGTGGACGAGTGGGTAACACCCTCGATTCCCGACAGTCATGAACCGGGATTGAATCCCACGTTAAAATTTTGTTTAATATGTGAATAACCTTCACATATTATTCACTATTTCAATTATCATGAACTAGGTTGCTCTTGTTGAACGGTACCTATTAATGTGATTTTGAACCAGGAAATACAAAAGTATAACAAAAAAAGCCAGTGGACGAGTGGGTAACACCCTCGATTCCCGACAGTCATGAACCGGGATTGAATCCTGCATTAAAATTTTGTTTAATATGTGAATAACCTTCACATATTATTCCCTGTTTCAATTATCATGAACTAGGTTGCTCTTTTTGAGCTGTACCTAATGAAGTGATTTTGAACGGAAAATACAAAAGTAGAGCGGTCTGGAAATTAATTTGGCGAAACCGCTGAGAGGGTTTACCACTGAAGAGCCAAGCCCTCTCACTCAATAACTTTTATCATTGCAGTAAGGTCTGTAGAGATAATAGTTGATGATATTAAAAAAAAAAAAAAAAAATTGCCAGTAAATTTAATTATTACAAATTTTATAAATAAACTCAATTCTCTCTACAATTGTGTGTAGAAATCAAAAATACCAAATTCAAACACTTGAAAGTGTCATTGTAATTGATATATCAAGCGCACAAGTTCAAAAGATATATATTTTTTTTTTTTT
Organism: Cordylochernes scorpioides; assembly: GCA_030710605.1. Lineage (NCBI taxonomy): Eukaryota > Metazoa > Arthropoda > Arachnida > Pseudoscorpiones > Chernetidae > Cordylochernes > Cordylochernes scorpioides. The sequence goes on from CP092866.1 coordinate 61,621,096, forward strand.
TGCATTAAAAAACTTGGCCGCCTATTCAAAAATATTTTTAAAATACTGCATAAGGCTTTAGAAGATGACTAGATAAAACAAGATGGGTAATTAAAAGTGATTATAATTATAATCACTTTTAGCACAAATTATTTTATAATCAATTTTTTTTTAAATTCTAGAATCATTAAATGGGGTGACACCATTGGAAGGGTTCATCACTGATGAGCCAAGCCTTCACAATTTTTTTTTCATTTCATTCTTCCATTTAGTAGTTGTATAAATGTGACAATATAAAAATAGAAGCAAAGATAGCAAAGAAAAGAATTACACATTTTCCCATATAGATGGTACTAAGTGATATTTTCAAAGAACAAGGAGGAGGCCAGATAAAACAACTGACCATACTTGTATCATCATCACACATTTCAGTAACACAACTTACTACAGTCTCATGTATAGTTCCTCACTTGGGAAACTTTGTAACATCAACCTTTTCCAGTTCCACATATATGCAAATCAACAGCAAGATATCAAAATGTCTAAAGTAAGCAAACCATCTAACTGTAATTGGAGAAAAATGAGTGAATAGGTGATATCTATCCTGATAGATGCCATCAGTTAAACTGATTATACAGCCTGATCTGGTACAGCGTCCCTTGATGTACTTAGGACCACCTTTATTGGCCATGTACCATGAGGGCCAAACAGCCTGAAATGTAGTTAGCTCTACTTAATTTATCAGGTTTTCAGTCTAAAGATGAGATAAAAAAGATCAGTTGATGGTTGCCCAGGAGAATATTTTGGTAACCTTCCCCCTCTAAATAACTTTGGGAGAGATAAGCTTATATTAGAAACTCCAGGTTTAGAATAACATTGATGTCTAATAGTGATCTTAGTTCAATTTTACATCCCGTCCTTGTGCGATATAAGGTCTTATATAAATTTTACACTCCAAGATAGTTTTATATAACTAGTATATTCTTTATATAATTTTTTTCTACATGTACATTTTATAAGAGCTATAAATAGCTTCCATACAGTGATGAAAAAAAAATATTGGAAGGGTCTGGCTCATCAGTGGTAAACCCTCCCAGCAGTTTCACCCACAGTTTGGTGGATTAAAGATTGGTGAAAACACTGGGCACCACTGATGACCCAAGCCCTTCTATTTTTTCCATTGCAGTAAGGAGAGTAGGAAGCTATTTTGTTTATAAAAAAGAAGTTGCGCTAAAATAGTTTATTTCTTGTACATAGATACAATAGCCTAGTGTTGAGCACATTTTATGTGTGTGGCAATAATGTCCCCAATACATGACACCAGATGTACCTGTATTTCATCACTATAACATTGATTTCATACTTACCAACCCTTCATTCTCAGGGTATAAAATTGACTTTATACAATAACTTAAAATAGAGTTTTAAAAAGCCTCCTTGACATAAAAATCAGAATTCTAATGCCCATGTAAGGAAATTGCAATATTTGCCTAATTTATGTGAACAAAATTCTCAAAATGTCCTTCATAAGGAGTAGTTGGAAAGATATAAAGTTGGTAAAGGTCATTACTAGTAGGTAATGTTCAGATTGTAATATATATAGTCTTCCTAACTAATTCATTCCAAACCAAGAGAAGACATTAAGTTAAATATGTCCTCAGATAACACTTCTTCTACAACATACATGGATGGCAACAGAGCCATTCAAAGTATCAGAACCTTTCCTATTGTAAAGTAACTTGGATTTTTTTTTTCAATATATGCAACACTTTGCTTGTCTCAAATAAAATGTGAGAAAATATTACCTCAGTACAAAGATTTAAAAAAAAAAATTATAATTGAAAGGTGTTCAAGAGATTTCCTTTAGGAGACTATATATTGATTTAGCTAAAAAAATGTATGCTTACTTACTGTATCATTGCAGTAAGGTCTGTAGAGATAATATTTGATGATATTATTGAAAAGAAACATATTGCCATTAAATTTATTTGTTAGAAATTTTATAGATAGATGGCAATTAAATTTAATTTACTAATTAAAGTAATAAATAATGTCCAATTAGAGATAGAAATTACTGGTCATGTAAATAACATCTAAGTGATAGTTGGGTGATAAAGCTGTTACCAACAACAGTTACTTAACTTTACTACTACTTACTTTACTTAACAAGTAATAGAGAGACCTACTTATCCCTAGAAGACATCAAATAAGTAAATTACACACTGGGTGGTTGTAGCAACATTTCTAACATCAAGGTCTTCACTCAGATAAGAAAATGCTGCTAAATTTTTATTAAAATGAGCTATAGAAGTTTTTTTCCTCTGCATGTGTGATGGGTACAGGGAGAGTTTAGTCAAATAAAAATCAAAGATTCATGTTAAAATGGGAGATAATTGACAAATGGCATAATAGTTTATTGAGCCTTAGTTAAAAAATGTATTTCTGTTAATTGAACTAAAATGTACATCAAGCTGATGAAGGTTTTTTTCGATAGCTTCTTTAATTCCTTTTAATAAAATGGTTGTGGCATTACTCTTTTGTTATACTAGTGTCAAAAGCTGCAATGCTCTTGATCATGGCATATTATATATTCTTGTTACATCATACAAGTCTAAAATATCATTGAAGAGGGACCAACATCTAGGGGAAGAGCTACATTTATCATTAATTAAAGAGACATTTATATAAAACTGGGATTATTTGGTGGTTACAGCAACTTATCCTAGATGCTGGTGGTAGAAACCTCACCTTGATCCACCCACAAAGTAAACCACCACCTTTATTAAGGTTTTTTTTTTTTTTTTTTTAGGTTTGAGTCCATAATAATCAGGTCATTTAACATTGTAAAAAAAAAAGCAATTGTGATTTTAAAAAAGGGGTGAAAACTGTAAAGACTGAAATGGAGATCCATTAAATAGAGAGCTAGTAGTAGCTATATGAGAGATGTGTCCCACATATTCTCCAGGCCTCAAACATTGTGTGAAAGGACAGATGAGATCTCCCCCCCACCACCACAGCTTCCCCCAAAAATAAAAGGTTAAAACAATAAGGAGAGCACCACCAATCAATGACCTCCTATCATCAGATAGGGGGGGGGGGGGGAGATGTTGACCTGAGAGAGGAGATAGAACAACCCTATATATAACTGGGGGGAGGGAGGGAGAAGTGGGTCAATGGTGACTGTATTGATTTCTCCTTCCTCCGTCGTCAGCCAGCAGCCACCACTCACCGGCAATCTGTTCTTCCGTCAGTTGGTCAGCCTACACCACACACTGCCATTACTACACCACAACTACTTCTATTGCAGCAAACAAGGGTGGTGGTGGTGCATTTCTAGGTATTGGTACATACTACTGGTGTGTGATACAAGCTACAACTTAAGTTTTCTTTTTTAATCTCAAGGCAACAAGACCAAACCCAAATTAGTATTTTTGTTGTTGATATTTCAGTAACAGTTTTGGTACCATCCTCACAGAAATATCATAGGTAAATTATAGATTGGATCTTATTATCTTGGTTGGTTGTTCTAATGGCCAATAAATTTTCAGTAACCAGGTTGAAAACATGCAGTAAAAAAGCTCTTTAAAAAATTTGCCTTCATGGCATATTGATTCTTATAAAAGTCCCAATCCCATTGATGTGCTAGTGACCAAAGGGGGGCTCTGGAATCTTCAAAGTACAAAAGTCTGCTTGCATGTAGATGTACAGCTAATGTATGCCACTATGGGCAGCTTCCCATTCCCTGAATAACAACAACAAGATTCTCCAACCAAATGGAGTAGTCATTAAGAAAGGTGACTTGGCAACTCTGGGAAGAAGTGTCAATAGCACAACTTGCTTTATCATCATCCCTTGGAGGTCACATGACCTAGCCATGCCAATTACCTACTATATATATAAATATAGTGATGTCTGCTGGACACTCAGCAGCCAGAAACTGAAGCCTTTCAACAAATCTCTCCTTTGACAAAATGTTGGAAGTAACAGGTGCCAAGATATTAAACCAATCTCTGTGTAGATGTGTATTGTGAGAAAGACAAGTAACATTTGTAATAACAAAACAACAATCCACATTGCTACTGAGAGAAACTTCACATTTACCAAACAGGGTTTACCATCTGTCAAACAGCCCCAGTTATATTTTTATTAAAGTTTATTTCACTTTTTTATCCATTGGGTTTTTTAAGGTTACCTCTCACTAGTGAAGACCTTAATAGAATGGTCTTACTGTGGGAGTTACCATTCCAATACAAATTGCAGAGAGAATGTGTCAACAGTCTGTTCTAGCAACCAATGTATGTGGGGCAACAAAGGTTCATTCCTATAATAACTGTTTTATTGTACCCCAATTTTATTCCAAAGCTGTTTCCATACAATAGAGAATCTCTCCCATAAGAGACCTCCCAAAATATGGCTATTCCTGGTCTCCCCTAGAGATGGTTTAAAATAAAATGTTGAAGAGAGAATTTCTTGTTTCAAACTTGGTTTAGTTAATTTCTCCAACACACAGGTGCTTAATTTCCTAGAGATTAAGGAAATGAAAACCTTCTCAAAAAAGGTAATAAGACCAAATTAAAGTAATTAGATGTCCATCATGGCATATTGATTCTTGCACAAGTTCCAACCCCATTAGTGGGCAAATAACCAAAGGAGGGCTCTGGATTCTATTAAGTGCAAGAGTCTGATTGCATATGATGCACACATCACTAATGTATTTGTGCAGAGTTCCCATCTATATTGTGCTGCTTCTTTCAAAGTCATCTGCTGGACACATGTCACCTCCTAAATAACTAAATTTAGGTTTAAAAATGTATCAGATTCAAAATTTTGGGTGATGTTTTTGTTATACTTCATATACTGTGAACCTTGTTATAACAGCAACTTGGTTATAACATCCTAAAGTTCCAATCATTTTAACAACATAAAATATTGGTCCCAAGTGATGTGCTATATTGGGGTTTAACTGTATGATAAAATTGCTATCTTTGCTTTAAAATTACTTGTGTACGTCACCAAAAGTCATTGAGCTAAGTGTTGAAAAAGAAGATTGCTGGAAGTTGTGGTGGTGGATATAATAAACCACTCCAGGCTTCAAGTGGAGAGAAAGATTAATGTGTCAATGGAGGCTATCTATGACATCTGCTATCTTCATCCCCACTTTATCTCTGTTTCATTTAGAAAGGAAAGACACCTTTATATTTATTTAAACTTTGTCTCACCAAATGGAACTCTTACTGGAAGAAAGATAAAAATCTGTCTCAATAATGTCCCTAATTATAGTCCCAATTACCAAAAGTTTGCGTCAATTTGCAAGATCTAGTGGATATTTTCAATAGGAAAACCCTTTGTCAATTGGAACAGACCTACCTACTTAGGGGATAAAACCCATCAAGTTCCAATTAGTGTAATTCATTTCTTCAGCAATATTTAGTTAATTTTTAAAGATAATAGTTATACCATCTTACAAGAGAAGGAATCACCAGACCATCTTTTTTCTACCATCTTTAAGGCATTGAAGTTGCATATTCCCAAAATGGCTCAATTAGTTCCACAGTTTGACAAGGTGCAGAACAAATACTCTGTCCTCACCCGGACATTCACTCCCAAGGCCTGTTGCACATTGAGCAGCAAACCCTTTCCTTCCTCTGTCAGCCAGGTCTGTACTTCCCATTAAATAATCCCAGGATGTGATGTCTTGATCTACCTGCAATTTCCACGTCCACTCTCTCTTACAATATCTTTAGCCGCTCATTAACATCACCCAACAAAATAGAATATTGTTTATCGTGTAATTTTGATGAGGGAGTAGTCTTTCTTTTAAAATTCTTTGATGACCAGAGTATATTTATATACAATAAAGATGAATGAAAATAAAAATAACCCAAATTATATACAAATACCTACAAAATTAGGTAATACTTAGTGTATATTTCAGCTAAGTCATCCCAACTTGAAGGAATGGAATTAGGTTCCACACATGCTGATGCTCCATCCACGTTACAACTTATGTTCAAAGACTTAGCTGCTAGATTGAGGGTTTCCAACTTTATTTCTTTGATCCAAATTTGATTTGGATAATTGAAGATACACTGTATGTCGCCATTTTGTGGAGGCATATATATTTGGTTTCTTAGACTAGGCATAAATACAACACAATGAAGGTTGGCTTGTAATGTAACAGCAGTCATGTGATGGTACCTCAGTACAAACATCTCTAAGCATGTATTATATATAGAGAGATTTTTTTTTTTTTACAACAACAACAAAAAGCCTTTATTTAGGGTCACTGACCCTATACAGGATTCACCAGAGGTATGCATAAGAACAAAGCAGTGAGACAAAGGAAACAACGATATAGACAGAAGAAAAAGAAAAAAAAAATGAGAAAAAAAAAAAAACAAGAAAGAGAAAGAAGGAAGCAAGAAAAACAGCAGTAAGAAAGTGAGGAGTGAGTGTCACTTGGCCTTCTTCTGAGATATGGACTTGTGGAAACCATAAAACGCCGTAGCAATATACTTATTCTGGGTCATATTGTCAATTATTGATGGGAGTGAAGCACAGAGATATTGTGTGAATTTCCTAGTCTGATACAGTACTGTTGCTATCCAACAGTCATTTGTTTTAAGCTTTCTTATTTAATCATTAAAAGATTATCTATTTGTTACCACTGGTTAGACAAACTATTTTGTGCTGTTGAATCATTCTAGCTAAAAACTTTCCCTACAAAGAGTCTAAACCTTGTTAGTTAGAGTGACATTTAGAACATTACAGATAAGACTAATTGAAGTAACAAGACCACCAAATGTGATGTTTAGGGAAGAGCCTTCTCACCAATCTTCCACCTAACAGAAGTATCACACTTTAATATTCTAGTAATTATAGCACCACTCAACCTACTCAAGAGCCGGGGAAATTGTGTCTGTGTGGTAGTGATGCTGTTATAAAAACTTTTTGTTTTATTTAATCTTGTGATTGTAGATGGTTTTAAAACTTGTTCTCATTCTCTTGACATTTTTATATAAAATTATATATATTTAAAAAAAACTCTCATGTTAGTGGTCAGGATATGTCTAATTTGTTCTCAATACATTTAATATATATCCCCGGTATCAAACAAATTAAGAACATGAGGCGGAGAGAGTTTAAAACATTTTATTGACCAGTCAATGATAGGAGAGAACAAATACTAAATCAAGTTACAGCTTGGCACTTTGATAAAGAGTAAAATAATAGACTGAAAAATATACAATTAGGTTACATTGAGGAAGCTCTCCCAACAATGATTTCTGCGGAGAGATAAACTTCTATTTTTTTAAATATTTAATAGGACTCTGTCTGTCTCCATCGTTCAGGCCCAAAAGCTAAAAATTCATATTTGATATTTTAAAATAAACTACGTGATGTTTCACAGGGTGAAAACCTTAATCTTTGCTGCACACTTTTGATTACAAAGTTTCAAAATGTTATTTTGCGTCAAACCCTCAACTTTATAGTCCAATCTAAACATAGGCAAGAGTTTTAATTTGGAATCTCCTATTGCATTTTTATTAGGAAATTTCCAATTTGATAGGTTTTGAGCACACACAGAGATATTGTGTCATATCCTATTACTTTTATATTCTTTCAGAAGTGTTAGGTTTTAGTAATGTAGTAAATAGGTCAATGTTCATTCTTGCATATTCAATAAGATGGGCAAGATTCCTTTAATGTTCCTCATTGAACATAAACCTTTTTTTATAATAATAATAAAATATTTTTGAATATACAGTTAGAATAATAAATGTCTTAGGATGAAGTAAAAACAAGGGTTGTGGCACAATATATAATATAATTGATTATATTTTATTATTTTTTAAACTCTTTTCTTCCCCTCTTTTTAGCATTATTTAAAGGTGCAAAAAAAATCCTTGAGAAAAAAAAGAATTTTAAAATGTTAAATATGGTCAAGATAGAAAAATATTGATGCATTAACACTTCTGTAATTATTATAAATTATAAATTAAAACTAGAATGGCAGAAATGGAAAAAATAAATGATATTTTAAAAAACAAGGTTTGGCTTAAGGCAACATAAGAATATGTTCATTTTAGAATAGATATTTTTCATTAGAATGACTGATAAATATTTAATTGTAATTTTTTGATATTTTTAATAAATAGTCCTAAATGAGTGGAATTTTTTTTAATCACCTAAAGTGCTAAAAATAAAATTATAAAATTATGTTTTATAAATATTTTGTAATTTTTTTTTTCTTCAAAATATCCTTTATTGAACCAAAATATGAAATGAATATGCGAAACTTGGCTATAAATGTATGGTGAAATTGGATAGCGTCGCTCTCTATATATATAGTTTTAAACAATTCATTCGAATTTATAAATTATTTTTAATTTTCCGAATTTTTAAAGATATATTTATTATTAAATAAAATCGTATTTTTGAGATTTTGAACGATATATTAAAAATTGTTAAAAATCCATCTAAAATGAATCGCCATAAATATAGTTTAACTCAATAAATTGATGAAAATACTTATATTAAATTTCGTATTTATTTGATATTTATATAAAATGGCTTAGCTAGGTGCATAAAATGGCTAGTTTTACGTGAAGAGAATACTCACCATTTCTTTCGAGTGGGAGTGGTTAAAGAATGTTCACCAATGTAGAAATCAAATGAAGTTGTTAGATGATTTTAATTTAAGTAAATTGTAGAAAAGAGATGTTTTAAATCAGACACAGATGAAGAAAACCTGCAAGAAACAAGCGACTTAGAGTACCACTCAATGCGTAATGTTATCAGAATGTGCCATTGCCGGCTCTATTTACAAGGCGCGCATGTAAAACATATCAGGATTGGTGGATTCTTACCTGCATTGCGTCGTCTGCTCTAGGCCTTGTTGCAGTGAGGATAGTGGCGTTTTTCAGCCAATCAGATTCAAGGAAGGGAATTGGCGTGTATGTGTATTTTTATTCAGTGATCAAAAATAAATATTAAATAGAAATGCTAAGGCAATAGAGAAAATATATATATTAAATTGGGAATAATTTTATTAATAATAAATTAAATTAAGCAAATTATTTATTCTTTAATTTGATAGTTTATTTTTAGTTATTTTTCTCAAACACTAAAAGTTCTGCAAGTTTTTGAAAATATGACTATTTTTTATCAATAGATATCTCTATATCTATAAAAATGAAATGGCATATAAATTTGAATTTTATTTTTGAGTATACATATATAATTTGTTTAATTTTATCAATATACTCTATATATTAAATTTTCTTAATCCATTTTATAAAATAAAAATGTATTGGCAATAAAAAAAATAGAACTATAGCCATTTTACAGTCAAACCTCTTGAATTCAACCCCACAAGGGATAGTTATTCTTGTTTATTCAAAGTCGGTATTGAATTATAATTGATTAAATTGAAATAAATACTTTGGTGGGGATTTAAAAATGATTGAATTCAAGTAACATCTCTTGAACTAATTTATTTTGATTTTTGGTTTGTGAGATTATGGAATAAATACTATTTTAATGCTACTATTTTAATTATTTGAAATTTATACACTCCAGGAACCAGGGGTTATAAATATCTCTCTTATTTGAAACAGTTACTTTCAAAGAGGTTGCTTAACACTACAAAGTTAAAATTAAAATATATTCTTCTAATTTGTAACCAAATTTCTCATTATAGTGTCGCATTAAATGATTTATTTTAAATAAATGATATTTAATATTACTTAGTGTTTTAAAACTTAATTATTTTTCCAAATATTTAGAAGAAATATCTGTAGAAAAGTTCTTAACTTAAAGCTTTTCAATTTTAATAAATTATAAAAGAAACCTTTTACGGAGAAGTTAATTAAGTATTTAAAATGATTTTCTGCAACTTAAAACACGATTGAATAAAACTAATAGCATTATATTGTTGCAAAGTATTTATTATATGTACCGATTATTGTTTTTTATATTTTTATTATTCATGTGTTGCTAATCTAGAACTCCCCTCATTGCTTATCTTGAATCTTATAAATGTTGATTTTTTTTTTGTGCCTTAAATAAATTGCTGTGTCATTCTTATATTTGTCATTCCTGATTTTCTACATTAGATAAAATAGAAGTAAACTTTTCTCATTTCACCTTCATATATATTGTTGCGTCTACCCAGACGCCATTTGTGATCTTTATCTAATCACGATGATACATAGATAGCATGTGAGTTCATAAATGAATACAGCTTGAGCTTTATTATATAGACGTACAAAATAGAAGGAATACAGTAAGTGGGACTTGCTGTCAGAAGGATCCTTAACGCTGGCACCGTGCTCCACATATGGTCCACATTCAGCCTGGAATACGCCAACTTGTAGGCTACCCTGCAGCTGACGAAAAACTCGTTCCAATGTTCACCTTCACATAGCAGTCGCCAACCCTTCGTTAGGACTCCTTGCTGTTGAACTGCTGTCACCAAACTTTCTATTCCCTCCCCCCCCTCTCTTCCTTGGCTGACCACTTTCTTTTAATCCCACGGTCTCCCTGGGGCCAGTAGCATTCCACGTTGTCTTGGTTCTTGTGATTGGAGAGAGCCAGATGTCACAATATGTTTAATTCCTTTTACCATTTGTATTTCTGAATTTTGTAATGATACAAAACCCTTGGGACCTCTAACCTGGTCTCTTCCTATTCCATTCTTCCTTGAAGCCTAGTTGGCAGTCATCTGCAATGGATGCCTGAGTCATAGTTTATGCCCAATACTGTCAGAACAGGAGACTCAGAAGATTCACTTCCACTCAAAACCCCCTCAAGACATTCTGGTCAAAGATCTGTCTTCGAATGGTTACTACCATCATCCTCCTTACAGGTTACAGTCATGTCCTTGTAGATCTCGCGCTCTGGCATACAGATATTGATTAAACATATCGTCACCACTGGGAAGAGCCAGAAACGGCGGATCACCTCTTTTTCAACTCTCCAGCATTTCTGTCACACAGATTAAAACATTTTTGGAGTAAGAGCCTTAGCCCTCCATACTTGGCCCCTCTCTCTGACTCACTTTCGGCCCGAAAATTCCTAGTCAATTAGTTTACTGAAACAAGCAATTCTCCTCACGATTAGAACCTACTTCTAGACTGCGGTGCAGCAAGGGTAGTGGGCGATTTGCACTCCAGTAACTGGACTACATCCATTCATTTCTCTATCTTTTGTTTTCTTTAAACAATATAAGTAGAATTAGAAACCTTTTCTTCTTTTTTTTTTTGCAAAGAAAGTATCATAATTTTATTTGAACCTTCATATTTTATGTTCAAGATATAAATATAAAATTTTTAAATTCACGCACAAAGTTGGTAATAATAATTTGTGAGAGCTTGCCCCAAGAGCAATTCAATTTGCAGCTAGGCTGAAAGTGTTAATCTGCTATACACAATATGACACCTTCTGTAGTATTGAAAAAAAGGGAATTTGGAACACTGAATGTCAGTACCTTATTTCAACAAGGAAGTTCGAAGATTGAAAGTAAATGAACATATTTGGTATGCTTACATTTTGGAAAGGGATGGAGAAAAGAGATATAATTACTTCTATAAAGAAAGGAGAAGTTTTAATGATTAGGAGAATATGAAAAAAGTTGAAATTATTCATTGTGAAAAAAAAATAATATAGAAGAATATAATTGATATATGGAGAACATTATAAAGAATAATATCATTAAAATTGAAATTCCATCAAAGAAATATGCTCCTTATTCAAATATGCACCTACTGCTGATAGCACAGAAGAAATGAATTATTTTATTAATATGAAACTCTTAGAACTACTTTGATTACTTTTGGCAACTGGAATGCAAAAATCAATGAAGATATGGCCATTGTTAGGAGGGTAAACTTAATTTTTTGTTAAAAGTTGGAAAACTTTATTTGAACAAAATCCCAAAAATACATACACTCTGGGAAAATTTGAGGAAATATACATCAGAAATACAAGGTAATCAGACCAAATCCAAGGCAAAGTAACTCAGTAGGGAAAGCATTAGACTGAAGATCTAAAGGTCCCTGGTTCAAAACAGGGCTTCAGATTTGGTCTTATTAGCTTGTATTTCTAATCTATAATCCAAATTGTGCCTTATCAAATTCGAATTTATACCTCTTTTAGCATTTATATCAGGATTCAGAAAATTCTGGAAGATATTTGATAAACAGTGACGTTTATTGAAGACACACAAGATAACCAAGTGTGAACAAAATGGCTTGTCCCCTTCAAAAAAATAGATGACCAGTGACATTAAAGACTTACCTCTTCCTTAAGTTTTGTCTATGAGTATACTTGGGTTTCATAAAAATGTTTAAAATAGAGGATTTTGGATTTAAAAAAAAAGCTTAAAAAATTGTAAGGCCATTCAGGGCTCAGGTTGTAGATCAGAGCATATTCCTATAGTTAGGATAATAAAAATTGATTGGAAAAGAAATTTTCAAAAAAATATGTTAGAACAGAACACAGATGCTCTAAAAAGGAAGGAATTGTGGAACAATTAAAAGAAAATTTTCAATTAGAAAATAGAACAAAATAATAAAAATGTGGACACCAATAAAAAAACCAAAACATTTTTTTCTTCTATTAGTTGCTTTAAAAAAACTATAGAGGAGAAAAAAAAAAGAGCTGAATTAAAAAAATATATATAGGAGGAGTGTAAAAATCAGATTCAATTGATTATCAACTTCTTGATTAAATTATAAGGGGGGAATGCAGAAAACAATATTTACATTGAAATATAAATATATTTTAATATACTCTTAAAGAGAAATTTTAAAAACTAATCAGAAAGCCTTTGAATCTTCAAGTGCTGTGAACAAAGTTGAAGGTTAAACCACCTGGACCTATAAAATATTTTTGGAAAAATGCCAATTTTCAAAATACACTAGAACCTCCTCTGTAAAGGACACTTAGTTACATCGCCAAATTGTCCTTTAGGGAGAGGCGTCCTCTTACCGGAAAGCTGCTAATTAGTAAAAATGGTAATTTTGAGATAAAAACTGTTCTTGTAGAGAGGTGTTCTCCATCAGGAGTGTTCTCTCATGAAAGAGGTTCTACTGTATACATATATATACTGTAGATATTGTCGCGTATAAGGCCTGAAACTACCTACAACCTCCGCCAATAGATGACGCTTTTGCCTGTTTCCTGGGGAATATGTATGTAAATACACGTTTATATTGGCCCCAGGAGGTGGCAAATACCCGTTGTTTATTATTCCAGTTTTATGCAATGTTTAGTAGAAATGACAATAAAGAGTAGTGTTAGAAGTCTTGGTGCCGCTTGCTGTTGTTCCTCTCGCCATCGCCACATTGCTGCTGCTACTCTTCTGGTAAGTCTCTCGTGTCCCCCCACCAGTGGTAAGGCCGAGAGATACTGCCAGAGGAAAGGAGTTCCACTTGAGCGGTTGTTCTCAGACATCCTTGGGTGCTCTGCAGGGTAGAGCTGCAGAGGGAGAGGAACAGGAGCCCAGGGTAGGTGATCCACGAAGGAGGAAGCGGTGTCGTCGCAGAGAACTGGAGGGGTCAAGCGCGACAATATATATATATTATGTAGGAAAAAAGTGGCACATTCCAGAATAGAATGTTTTAGAAGGTTCAAGAAAAATCGGAGAACAACTGATTGGCCAATCAGTAGAGATTGCGCAAGGCACAGTGCTCGTGGCTTTCTGATTGGCTAACCAACCATGACCGTTCTGAAAAGATCTACTCCGGTATATATAGGGATGAGGAACTCGTTCAAAGGGGTAGAAGAACGAAGCTACGTGGTGGACCCCAAGCAAACGCTGCTGTCTCAAGAGGTCGGACTGCTGCTTACCGCCGACGCCGGTGTACTTCCTAGAAGATTCTACAAACTTCTGTCTCCTGTTCTGCTTCTGCTTTCCCTCACCGTGCTGCAGTTGGTGAGTTTGTAACTTCTGTTTTCTTTATTGTTGGACTCTTCTGTAATTATTTTATCGATTAGGCTTAAATAAAGTCCTAAAGATCCTTTGTACCCACGGAAGTTATTGTCAACCAAGGCAACAATACATTGAAAATAGAGTAATCCATAAATAAATATTTAATTAATATTGGTAAAATAAATGCTATTTTGATCCAATATATGCCTTTTTAATTAAACAATCAATTATGGATTGTTCTATTTGAAAAAAAAAAAGAAGCATATCCTGACTGCTCACATTTTAGATGTCACAGAGCGCATATAATTTTAATAAATATATATTTATCATAAAATATTATCAGTGTCACATTTGACCTGTCAGTAGCACGAGAGACTTGATATACGAAGAAAGTATGTTGGGGGCATTAGTGGCTTGTATTCTGCCAAGAGGAGAAATTTCTTCAATAGCACTGAATGGTTTAAGGATCTCCAATGGTTTGAAGAATTTAAAAAAAGGAACTTTTTTACAATCAAACAAAGAAATTAAAAAACAGGGAATAATATGAGCAACATCTTTATAGAAATAAAGAGAATAAAGAACATTTTGTCTGTGAAAAATATAGAAGGCGTCAGAGATGATATCAGCAATTGAACAGATAAGGTAAGGCATGTGATGTTAATAGTGAATTTTATAATATAAAA